>CM060965.1:32644810-33244810 GCA_030765045.1 Tenodera sinensis | reverse complement strand
TGCCCTCAAGTGACCTCCATTCGACTTGGGGATGCCTGATTTAGGAATCTTTAAATCACTCCAAAGTCCTTATCACAAGGCATGAATAAGTGACCTTGGAAAGGAAAATAATGTTGAATCATGTGAGAATGTGCTTTAGATTCTAAAGAAAGGCACTTCCTGATAATATAGCATGACTGGCTTTGATCCCGATAGGCATCACTGAACAAATGTAATTCATTTACTGGTTCTGGGGTGGCATTCATAATGTAATCTGTCAACAATGTGCATACTTCATTTTTTCTGCAATCCCTTTTTGATAAAGGTATATCTTTGATGAATTGACTCTTAAATTAGTATTAGGGAAGACATTCATTCCTAACTGTTATTTTTAGTAAATAAATAACTTGCATAATCAATGAAAAACTGAAGCTATTAACACTGAAGCAAATAAAATCCACTAGTATAACAAATATATAGAGATTTAGGCTTCACTTATCTTTTATATATACTAATGAATACTAGTAAAGCTTAAGTTGGTCATTAATTCAACATATGCAGTATGTTTACTACAAAATTTGGCAAGCAGTTACACGGCCCGTCTGCTGGTCATGTACTGCACAACTTAGCTGGCAGTCGCACAGCCCATCTCCTGGTCACATATGCATGCATGTTAAATCAAAGCTCAAATCTCATTAACAATTATTAGAATGAACACAAAACATGTCTTATCACAGAGATGTTGGAAATGCCATCCATCTGCATCAATACTCTATGCTATGGCATCTTCTAAAGAAATTTTGATTCACACACATCTTTCTCCTATTTTGCCTAATTTCTGTTCTGTAAGCACATACCTTTTTACCTTTCTTTTCTTATCACAAATTGTTCCTGTCTCCCTGAATGTGTTTACAATCAAACAAACTGCTTCTCTACTTGGGACATGCATGCCAGGAAATTTAGTTTCAAATTGCCTGACAACTTCCCTACAAGATAATGTAAGTCCACGTGTATCGTACATACTCTTTGTTGTACTGTTACTGCATTTTAAAAACACTTCAACCAAAACTAAACATTGTAAACACTCCTAATGTTATTCACATATGAACTGACTAGATTAGCACAGAATACCTACCTAACTGAAGTAAGACTGACATACATGTGGCGATTAGCACATGCATGCACAGAGAAATGTAGTGAGCGTCACACAGGCTGTGCACCTGCTGGCCAAGTTTTGTAGTAAATGTACTGTGTATAAGATAAGTAAAGCCTCTAGTTATCTTCCTTTCTTAGAAGTTTGAAAACAGTTGTTATAATCAATTTAATTTAAAAGATGAATCAATTAATAACCTAAACAACATTTAATTAAAGCTTCTAGTGTCTATATATTTGTTATATTAGTAAATTTCATAATGTCGAAAGCTATAACCATTACATTCTCATTTTGTTGGTTACATTCTTTTATGTCTTCTTCTTCTTCTGCTCTAATGACCAAGTTGTCGACGGGCCCTTAAACCTGACACACTTCTCCTCTTCCTTCTCCTCCTTTTTCTAATGCCCTGCCTTCTGAAAACTTATAGTACATTTGGAATTTCTTTTATATGTCATTTTAGTATTTCTTGCTTCTCCTCTAATGCACAGTAAGTTTTGTACTTGCAGACATTTGGCATTTTCTCATAGTGTCATCTTTAATTCCTCACATTGCATATTTATATTCGTATAGTCACAACATAGAATTTATTATTTATAGAAGCCTGCCAAACAAGAGACTGAAGTCCTCTCTGAAAAATGTTTAATGAAATTCCTATTTCTTTTGAGGCTCAGGGTTTTTCTGTTTGAATAAGTTATGGATAACCTTAACATTCAGTTGAACATTTAAATATCTAGTTTGTCTGTAATGGTAATTAATTTTTGTTGTTGTAAATGATTTAACATGTTCCTTTATTAGCAAACAGGCTTCAGGTGATATAACATTTCCTTTTTTATTATGCCCTCTCTTCTCATTTGGAATTTCTCCTCTGTTGAGTAGGAGTCCAGTCTTTTTACTTGTCTCTGTCATGACATAAAGACTCAAAAAAGAATGTTTGCAAACATTCTATGCCATCAATCACTTTCACATAGTACCTAAAACTGGTGAGTCATTTTATAGAATCTTCTTTATATGAATGCCTTTGTTTTACCTCTCAAACTCCCATAAGCTGATGTAAGTATATACCAAGTTCGTACCTACTTTTGAAATTTCTAAAGGCACAGTAGAATTTCTTCTTTCTGCTGTGCTCTAAAATATTCAGAACGCTGTTTCTTACACTTGAATGGTTCACCAGTTTTTTTACTGTCCACATGATTTCCTCTGGATGTCATGTAATATTTAGTCTCTTAAGTCGTGTCTTCTTTTTAATGTTAGGTGATATAATTCATTTCATACTTCTGTCTTTCTCTGTTGTTCATTAGCACCATTCTTTTTAATATTCCACTTTACAGATCTCCTGAGCAATGTGAAACTCAATAACATACGTAATAATTTCCACTTACCTAACCTCAACATCATCAAACAGTATTATTTGCATAGGTACTTGTTTATTTAACAATTTCTATGCTTATTTTGAATTAAATTTATAAATTTGCAGTACAAATTGGAGTATTCAGACAGCTTTTAATTGTATCAAAGAAAATATCACATACCACAACACAAAAGAAGCAGCTTTTAGTCAGCTATTTGGATATACAACTGGTTGAGAAGGGAAATAAGTCATCGACTTACAACATTTCTCAACTCAATGAAATATCCTCACCTCCATGTTAACTGCAAGATATTACATGAGTTATGACATTCCTGAACCCATCATTGCATCTGTCATTCAGAGAAAACACACACACACACACACACGCACATGCACACGCGCATACACACACACACGCACACACCCACACACACACACACACACACACACACACTGCAAAATGCTGATTTGGCATTTCTCAAAAGTATTGGAAAGCACGAATGCTAATGGCTTCATTGCCAGACGCAAGGCACTAGAAAACAACAACATTTCTCAAATCAGTGATTCATATTTACCTACAGACGAATTGTTTAGGTGTGATGAATGGCTGATATTTGTGCAGTGGTTTATGGTCGAGCTTACTTTTGTATTTCAGACCATAGGGGTGTTGGGTGGCTCAGTTGGTTAGGCGCTGGCCTATTGATCCCAAGGTCATGGGTTCAAATCCGGCCCACACTGATGGTTTTTAAGTGTGCTTAAAAACAACAGCTCCATATCTGTAGATTTACTAGCATGTAAAAGAACTCCTGTGGAACAAAATTCTGGCACACTGGAGACACTGATGTTATCATTGCAATTGACAGCGTTGTTAAATAACAAAATAATTTAAAGTTTAATTTATAGGGGTCTCAGGTATCTTTCTGACTACTATGCATTAAATATTGGGAACAGTATTTAAGAATACTACCAATTCACATTAGCAGCAGTGTCTTGTTTATTTCATGGAAAGAAACAGAGACTCTACCCCCACCACCAATTTGCATGACATCACTTGTGCATAAGGTCATTTGCCTTATGAGAAATCCACTTCATCAACATATGTGGCCAGGAGTTAAATTGCAATGGAATATGTACACAGTATTAACTACTACTTGTTTACCTGATTACCCTCCCCTTATGTAGAACTTACAAGGCAGTGCCTAGGGTCAGACGCCTGTTGGGGAGCAGACGAACCTATGGACCAGACAGAGTGAAGACCTGGAAGTAAGTGGTCAGCCCAGCACCAGGTATGATAGTAAGGAAGAGGATGATATGAAATGCAGGCGAAACCAATGATTGGAAAGGTGATGATGGAGCAATTGGTAGAATGAGTGAGAACCTGCGAAAAATCCGCCCAGATGCCGCTTCATCCGCCATGAATACCATATGAGGTATGGGATTGAACCTGGGCCACCTAGGTGGTAGGCGAACAGTCTAACCACTTGGCCACAGTGCCACCCACTGTATTAACAGTGAACAAAATCCAGAAGTGATTCAGAGAAGCATATTCATAAAGCCTGTCATAGGACAAGCACTAACCCATAAGCAACAAGTAGATTGTCTCACACGCGCTGCCCAGCTACTACCAACCCAAAACCCCTCCCAGAAAGATAGTGGACTAGTCTGACTACTGCACATACAGCTAAGCAGGGTCAGGTCTAAATAATCAAGCTGTACTACTTGCACATTTTATCTTGAGCCTCAGCATTTAGTGCTATAAATGGTCTAATCAAGAAGGTACTTTGCCTGAGTAACAATTATCATTGTCCATACTTCAGTGTTACCAGTTGTGCATTTTACTGATTTGCAATATCTTTGTTGCTGTTGTCTGGCATTATTATACCAGTTTGCTTTTGTGTTTTACTTGTGTTTAACTCAAACAGTAACTGAAGCAGATCCAGTATCATGGGTATCAGCATTCATCATCCCACAATAGCCTTTTACTTTAGCCATTGGCAGCCTGGAAAGCAGAATTGTGGAAACTAGAACTTCTATGATATAGTTTAAAGTACGAATGCCTAAAAGACATAAAAGATCTGTTACCATCTTAGACAACAATGCCATCTGAGAGCTCAAGATAAAGCGAGCAAGTAGTACTGACCTTGTCTTTACTGAAAATGGACATTTAATGGTTTACTGTATTGTCTTTGCACATCAAATCAGTGAGAAGTTTAGCCTAATGCATGATAGTGTCCAATTAACAATGCTGAGTGTGCCACACATATTTTAAAGAAAGTGGGGAGTGAAACTTCAAACTGGCCTTTACAATTCCATAACTCAGTCCTATCTTACGCATGTGAAAATGCTTGGATATCATATTTGTCAAGTTTTGCACACTTTGGACAAAGTGTGGATTGCTCTTACTTAGAAATGAATAAGTTAAGAAGTTAATATTTACCCAAAATCTAAACATGTGAGCCAGAATATGAGCTATTATTTGAGTCAAGTGATAATACTCTAAACTAAACCTGTAAGAATATATCTTATATTAGCTTTCATTAATAAATTGAAAGATAAATAAACAATATTCAGATATGTATATGTATCCTAACCTGTGTAAAAGAAAAAAGTATGATATAGCTTTAAAATTTGAGCTCAGTGGTTAGAGCAGCTGCTCGTGAAACAGAAGATCCATGGTTCAAATCCTGGCAGTAGCATTCATTTTTCAGCTCTGATTCTACTTCTCAGTGTAGGTAAATTTTAATTACTATACTATATAACATACCACATTCTCCCTTACAGTAACAAAAAGGCTGACTGCATATTGACTTTTGATATCTAGTTAGAACATAAGCAGCCGGCAGGCCATTGTTACGAAACCGAAAGCTTGCTGCTAATAATGTGGATACATAAGACAAACATGTGTTTAGAAGAGTTGAAGATTTCTTGCTTTACACTGTACACATGTAAGCCAAACTTTCATTTACATATTTTTGGTTACAGTTTAGTTTCTCGGATTTCAGGCTTATGTTGGTGTTAGGTTTGTGCCAGTAAAAAAGTTGAATGAGAAGAAAAGACAAGTTAATATGACAATGGAAATTAAATTGGATGCATTAGAGACCAGACAAAGAGAAACATATTAATAAGTAATAATTTTTAAGATATGTTATACTTTTCTGTTTCCTACAATGTGCTAGAACATACATTTATGTAATTTAGGTATTGTGTTATGAGTTATGAATAACAGACCATGAAACTGGACATTTTGATAATTCGACACCCTCTTAGTCCATATTAGGTCGAGTTATCGGATTCAACTGCATTACAATTTTTCTCTAAGAAATGTATTGTAAATTTAAATCTAATAAGAATTAGTCATCAGTATATAAAATTAATTTTAATCATGTTTTGAAGAAAATTCCTAAAGCTGCTGCCTATTTACCTTGTAGGTTTGATACTTCCCCTGTCAAATTTGTTCCTCGTTTGATATAGGTACTTTTTCCCAAAGTACCAATATGATCTTGTATGCTGTTATTTCGCTATGAGTAAATATAAAATGCTAGAATGCTCTTTAAGAGTGATATCTAAAGGTTATGCATAACAGACAGACAAACAAACAAACAACAACAACAATAATAATAATAATAAATTAATAATAATGTAATTATGACATCCTCCTTGAATCAGTTATTATATTTATGTGGAAGTGGAGTACATTGATAAGCAAATATTAGAATTTTAACTATGAGCTCCAGTGAGCAAAGTGTTGCATACAGGTTGAAGGGGTTCATGCAGCAATCTTAATGGAAATATTAGCTTTGTCTTAAGTATCTAGAAGATGAAATAGTCTTTATGGAAATTTAAATTTATTGTTATCCTTATTTAGTTATTTAGCATCTTACTGTAGTGCATGCTTCTGCCGTTCTTGCACAGCTGTTCAAATGAAACATACAGTCATGGACATAAGTATTTGTATAGCTTCCAATAAAAATTAAAAGGTTTTATTTTGAACATTTATACATTTAAAAATGCAAACATTTGTCTCACATAAGAACTTCAAACATTCTATTAGTGTTGGCATTACATTTACAGTGCTATACAAAATATTAAAAAAAAGTTCTCTCAAGGGTTGTATTTTATGCACGACATAAGTATTCATACAGCAATGGTAAACATAGAACAAATGGCTATCTGACAACCCACAACATGTCTATCACCTATTGCTGCAGTGTTACTTGCTAGTCTTGCTGTAATGGGTCTCAAAAGAAAGGAAATATCTTCAGATCTAAGGGAGGTGATTGTTTCATTACATAAACAGAAAAAAATCATATTCTGAAATATCTTGCTCTGTAGAAGAAGTTTGACATTGCAAAGTGTCATTAAACATTTTGAAAAAACTCGCTTATTAAATGAAGACTGAATGGGTCGTCCACAGAACTTAGATTCTAGGGAATAAAGGCAGGTGATGAAAATGGTGAAGAAACATCTGCAAATTGCCTCTTCTGAAATTGCTGCATATGTAGAACAACAGTGTAGGAAGAATGTGACACTCAGGACAATAAGACGACTTGTCAGTCCTACTGGGTTCCATTGCAGGATACCCAGAAGGAAGCTATATATCAGCAGGAAGAATCAAAAGAACACATTAGTGTTTGCAAAGAAAGGTGTAGGAAAAGACAATGCATTCTGGGAAAGAGTTTTAGTTTCAAATGAAAGTAAATGTATTTCAGAATGATCGCTGAATGCAAGTGTGGAGAAGGCCTAATACAACATTGGATATTCAAAATTTGCAAGCAACAGTTAAACATAGAGGTGATGTTATGGTCTGGGGATATGTGGCTGCTTTTAGTATAGGGAAATTAGTATTCATTGAGGGAAAGATGGCCAGATATGCTGCAGTGTCATATTGGAAACCAATTTGAAGAAGAGTGCTGAGAAGTTCAATTTAGGTGACAATTACTACTTCTAGCAGGACAATGACCCTAAACATACCTCCACTTACCAGGCGGGTGCTCTAACCATTAAGCTACTGTGACAACCTGCCAGAATGACATTGAATTCTCAAACCAGTTTATCTTTTTTCCAGTAAACCACAAAGGCAACCTCACATCAGAGACAATTACTTCAATGGTGACTTACTATTGCAAGTACTTTATGTCCCAGGATTAAATAACCTTCAGATGGTAATTATTATTTATTTATGCCAACAAACTTGCTGTTGGTGTTTAAACACACAAGCCGTGTATGGGCAATGTTCCAGTTCTACCTCTCAAACATTGCCCACACACGGTTTGTGTGTTTAAAAACACCAACAGTAAGTTTGTTGGCATAAATAAATAATAATTACCATCTGAAGGTTATTTAATCCTGGGACATAAAGTACTTGCAATAGTAAGTCACCATTGGAGTAATTGTCTCTGATGTGAGACTGCCTTTGTGGTTTACTGGGAAAAATACGAACTGGTTTGAGAATTCAATGTCATTCTGGCAGGTTGTCACAGTAGCTTAATGATTAGAGCACCTGCCTGGTAAGCGGAGGGTCTGTGGTTCAAATCCCAGCTGTGGCATTGAATTTTTAAGTTCCAGTTCTACCTCTCAAACATTGCCCACACCCAGTTTGTGTGTTTAAAAACACCAACAGTAAGTTTGTTGGCATAAATAAATAATAATTACCAACTAGAAAATTTGTTCACCTAATGCCCAGACGGCTGAGAGAAGTAATTTGTAGAAGTTTGCCTACAAAATATTAGGAAGAACTTTTTTAAAATTGTTTATTTGTATGTATGTACATATACAGAATAATGTTATGTTCCTGTGCGAATACTTATATCCTCCTCAAAATTCAACCTGTAAGAAGAAAGATTTTATTTATCAATATAGAACAAAGCAAATTTAATTTTATTATATTTGTATGTTAATAAGATGTGTGAAGTTAATATTGTGAACCTTTTTCTGTTTTGTGGCCAGCATATATTAAAAGTAAAATATTTTAATTTGTATTTGCAGCTGTATGAACAGTTATGTACATGACTGTGTACCATTGTACACGTTAAATTAAAGAAAATATATATACACAGTGGGCACAATTAATAGTGGGTTGTG
This sequence comes from Tenodera sinensis, assembly GCA_030765045.1. Taxonomy (NCBI): domain Eukaryota; kingdom Metazoa; phylum Arthropoda; class Insecta; order Mantodea; family Mantidae; genus Tenodera; species Tenodera sinensis. The sequence continues at coordinate 33,236,249 of CM060965.1, read as the reverse complement.
AAAACATTTATCACAGCAACCAAATTACTTTTTGTCATTCATTGTTATTATTTAAACATGAATGGTGCACAGGTTGACATTTTTGCCATGGAGTTTGCATTAAAAGAAATGCTTTTGATTGCATTGAATAACCCTTAATTTATGTTCATATTCTTGATTACCAAAGGGGTTGCATTTGCATTAAACATGGATGCATAATAGAAATTTGACAAGCTCAAATAAAAGTAAAAAATACAAAACAGGAGCTTCTATGTAAAATACATATTGTGTGATGGGAAGCCAGTTTGGTGTCAAGTAGACTATATGAAAAACATCGAATTAGCTGTGCTGGGCTAGTTAAGCAAGGAGACATTAGTGTTAGTTCTCTGCATATTATAGAATTCTATTTGTTCTTTCATCTTTTGTTCTATTTTCCTAGTTGTTTAACTGATTTTGACAAAGTCTGTAGCTAGCTTTGTCCACAGTGGTATTTGTGGCAGCTAATTAATAAAAGTTTTTATTTCACAATTACTGAATACCATAAATCTTATTAGGATAAGCAATTGCAGTGGATAGGTTGGTGTCGTATTTATCATAATACCCTTCTGCAGGTCTAAAAAAGCCATTCCAATGTTTCAGTTTATTCTACATGTCAAATAACAAGGCTATACACTAATAAAGTAACTAACAGAAATTGAGGTAACTAAAGTGTATGAAGCACAATCACGGCTTTATCTTCCTAAAACAAAACCAAACAAGCCCCAGGAAATTTTGATAGATTTCTAAGGGTATTGAATGTCTTAAGATTCACTTTAGCACCATCTAACACTTCTATAATAAAAAACCTCATAAGTTAATGACCACTCCCAGAAATGAAAATTAGGTATCTACCAAATACATATTGATTATTTTGATAAAACATGCTGCAGGAAAAAAAAATTTTGAATAGCATCTGCTTCAAAGAAAACTGGGGAGTCATAAAATAGAAACAAATAAAGAAATCTGCAGTGGTAGCTCAAATCCAGAAGGAGACTTAGAACATCAAAGCAGATTAATAAAGCTGCAGAAAAGTGTAAGAACTGGGCATTTGGGGGTGGGGGGAATGTTCACAAAGAAAAATGAGCCACAAATGATATTTTACATTTCTGGAGCAGATAATCTTACCTTCAGATTCACTGAAGGATCACAAAGAAACCTCCAACTCTGTCTAGATATGAAAAGAACTGAGTAAACCTGATCCTCAATCAGTAATAAACATGCACAAGTGTTGCTTTTTTCAGATTTTTCAAGTAACAGAGAAACAGATGGAGTTTTAATTAAAGCATTAGAAATAACACTGAAGTAAATTAAAATTGCCTCACAAAGCAATAAAATAAGCAAAAGGAATAACATACTGTTAATATGTAAAGAATGTGGTTAAAAGTTAAACCTAAACTTATGTTTTATAAAAAAGGCGTTTAATGTAGTAAAAATTGGGTATTACTAAAATTTAAGTGCTTAAGAAATGGGTTTATTTGGGGTTAAACTTAAGTGACAATGGGGGACGGATGGAAAAGAAGAAAAATACATTGAGCAAAGGAAAGCTAGCTGCTAGCAGCATAAGAGCCTGTCTGAAGGAAATACCAAATATGAAAGTAGGCTTGATGAGGAATATACTCAGTTGCAGTAGAGCAAGGACAGTTGTGTGTGGGATGTTAATATTGATATCAGTGTTGGGCATACTTGTGTTGGTGCTACAGCACATATGGAAATATTGCCACAGTATGCAGTTACTGAAAAAAGGAAGTATTAAAGATTGCCTAAGAGCTCAGGAGAAAACAAAATCTGGAGGTACATTTAAGCAAAAAGTAATACAAGAAATTGGAAAGAATGATGCAGAAAATTAGTGGACAGCTTTTTGGTATCAGGAGAAACTAAGAATTGATGACCAAACTGGAAATATGTGGTAACTTAACAGCTTAAGATTAAGTGTGAAGTATTGTAGAAAGTTCAGGAAAAAATGGGCAGGATAGTACAGGCAGAAATGGGGATAAAATTGTAGAAGAGTTTTTACGAACAAGAACATTGTGGTTAACAATTGCAAAACAGTAGTGTCCATTACATGGAAATACAGATAATCTCCGTTGGTGATGGAGTGGACTTGAATTCAAAGTATTATTAGCACCACCACTGCAACTATTGAACGGCTTTTAAGGATATTTTAGCTTGTAAATATAAATGCATTCATCAAAAGTATGTAATATCTTCACTGTAAATACAGTAGAATCCCAAAATACATGATTCTTGGGGAAAATACGTTATAACGTCTCTGTGGTACATCAAAATGTGAGCTTAGAAGTGAAAAAAATTGATCCCATAGAGGTGGTAACATTAACCATGAACTACAGTACATTATAAAGTATGTAATGTATAGTAAAGTACACCACTTTTAAATACAATTACATACCATTTATGCTAAGGGTGTATTCCAGTCCTGCAATCTGTTAATTTATACAGGACATAAAATTACACTGTGCTCATTTTACACTAACCTAATTTTGCATGTCTTAAAGAAGTCAGAGTTTTGTTTGGCAGTATACTTCAGTTTTTTCTCTCCACATATTGTTTGATTGTAGCAACACACTGTTTGATTCACTTGGCTTCTCCATGCACAGAATCATGTTTATGATACTTATCACTTCACTAACATGCAGAATATCTTTTTTTGTGTGCATATCTTTTTACTTCGGGAAATTTTTAGCAATACAGTGGCCAGGGTCAACGCTAGGAATGCAGCAGCTGCATGGCCAAGTTCCATGCTAGGATTAGCGAAAAGTATATTCCAGTACTGCTCCAGAAGAAACTTTTAAACTCTACCTTCAAAAATAAAAAATAAGTATGTAAATAAAAAGTGCAATATATTTTCAGGGGACATACTTTCCTCCCCGTTAAATCCGAATCTGCAGTAATTCGGGCTTCTACTGTTCGTTCTACATAATTTTGTTTTTGTATTCTTTGTCCTTGAGGCAGCCTCCTAATGGCAGAAGTAGTTAAATAAATATAAGCATAAAGAATGAAGAGAGAAATGTGAGACAAGAAATTGAATAATTTTGTTAGAAATATATACGTTAAACATCTTTTAAATTGGCAAGTATCAGTTTTTGAAAGGATTTGATAACTACATAGGGAAGATATGACAGAGGTGGTGCAAAGAAATTGTAATCACAGTGCGTTAAAATGGAGTGAAAAGATTATAGATACTCAAGAACAAGGTAGTGTAATATTTCATTGTTAGCATAGATAGTGTTTATAGGAAAAGATGTTAGACATACTCTATGGGCAGCAGTTACATAAGACCTTATGCACGTAAGATGTTTGAATTCAAAATCTTTTTTGTGCTATCTGCTATTAAATGTGCCTATTGTACCAGGTAAAGACTGTTGCTTTCCTTTGCTGTCCTTAAGATGGCTGAGGAAAGTACTTGGAGTTTATCATCCATTTATTATCGTGAAAGAAGCCATTTTCCATTTAGAAATGGAAAATAAAAGTTACATTTGATGAGAAAGGGTAAACTGTATTTACACTGCCGATAATGTTAATGCATTCTTTGTTTTAATAGAAACCTGTAGAAGAATGGCCCATCTGTGACTGCCTCATCTCCTTTCATTCTAAGGGCTTCCCATTAGACAAAGCAATACAGTATGCCAACCTGCGGCAGCCATTTATCATCAATAATCTTCATATGCAGTATGACATACAGGTAAACTACCTTGTAGCGTATTAAAACTGAAAGTGTAATTTGCTATAAAATTTGAAGAGAAATACTAGAAATTATTATTTATTTATGCCAACAAGCTTACTGTTGGTGTTTTTAAACACACAAGCTGTGTGTGGGCAACATTTAAGAGGTGGAATCAGGACTGAAAAATTCAATGCCAATGCCAATTTCAGTCCTTATTCCACTTCTTAAATACTAGAAAGTTAGAAAGTAAGCTCCATGTACAGCTCCAGGTGAAGCCTGGATGCGCAGTGATTTTCTGGACAGCTGACCTTGAACCACAGACCTTCTGCTTACCAGGCGGCTGCTCTAACCATTGAGCTATTGTGACAAACTGCCAGAATGGCATTAAATTCTCAAACCAGTTCGTATTTCTCCTGGTAAACCACAAAGGCAGTCTCACATCAGAGACTGTTCAAATCCCAGTTGTGGCATTGAATTTTTAAGTTCCAGTTCTACCTCTCAAACTTTGCCCACACACTGCTTGTGTGTTTAAAAGCACCAACAGTAATTTTTTTGGCATAAATAAATAATAATTACCATCTGAAGCTTATTTAATCCTGGGACATAAAGTACTTACAGTAGTAAGTCACCATTGGGGTAATTTGCCTCTGATGTGAGACTGCCTTTGTGGTTAACCAGGAGAAATACGAACTGGTTTGAGAATTTAATGCCATTCTGGCAGTTTGGTACAATAGCTCAATGGTTAGAGCAGCCGCCTGGTGCTCTGTTAAAGCTTTGAGATTCTGTTCACTTTGCACGGTTAACATATAAAAAAAGTAACAATGACATTACATTTGACAAAAGTTTAAGTTTTCTGAAACTCACACACATAACAAGCAATTGTTTTAGCGAGATCTACATTTTTTGTACAGAAAGATTTTGTTTATCTCTTACGGTTTACCAGTTATTCAAAAGTCATCTAGAGTAAACAGGGCTACATTTTCTATAGCCAGAAAATTCAAAATATAAATTTCATTTGTCATAAAAATATCTTAAACGTGTCATTTTAATCAAAATCGTTCAAACCCTTTTCAAGAAAATCAAAATTTCCAAAAAGTTTTCCATGCAAAGGGTAGTTTAGGTTGGAGCAATTTTCTTCAAAATCTTCATGTTGCATCCTTGAAAGACATTAAACTTAAATACCAACTTTGGTATTTAAACGACTTTTCGTTTTTGAGTTATGCTGTCCACAGACTAACACTCTCTCTAAAAATGCTTTTTTGTATTCAGGGGGCCTCAAAACATATATTTCCGATGAAATCTCGACATCAAATTTTTGAGAGGAATACAATACTTTCTCTACTTACTAGTAGAGAAAGTAAAAATAGCCTATTAATATGAGCTTTGCATATCTGCAAAGCAGCACATTTAAGGGTCAACTTGTTCACAATCTAACTTAACCTAAAAATGTCGGTCTGGGTGGCTCAGTTGGTTAGACGCTGGCCTACTGATCCCAACGTTGCAGGTTCAAATCCGGCCCAGACCGGTGGTTTTTAAGTGTGCTTAAAAATGACAGCTCCATGTCAGTAGATTTATTGGCATGTAAAAGAACTCCTGCGGGACAAACTTCCGGCATATCGGCAATGCTGATATGATCCTGGCAGTTGACAGCATTGCTAAACAAAACAAAAATTAACCTAAGAATAAGTTAATTTTTAAAAATGATATTCCAAGACACCTTTAAAGGAAAAGAGTGCAGCTTAAAGTCTATGATGCCTAGGGAATAACCTTTGTATACATATTATATTAATAAACATGGGCATAGGATTTATTAACATTGGTTATTCGGGATCTTCACTTTTTGTTGCATCATTTAAAGAATACCAACATAAATAACAGTGGTATCATTCTATAATTAATAATCCTTGTATTGTATTTACAATTATCCATGCTAATTGGGACCTAGGCTACCTCAGATACAGAAAAACTTGAATAATGTCGAGGTAATATGCAAATAGGTAAGTAGTAAATAATGCAAAAATGCTTAAAGCTGGATAAAATGGTTATTACAAATATTTCTTAAAATTTACGTTGAATGTTTTATGCAGTTTAATTAAAAGATAAATGGATTACAGTATTAAATAAGAACATAACATTTAGAAAATGGCTTTTATACTATTTTGTGCTAACCTCTGCTGTCTTAGATGCTGCAATATAACACTAACATTGTAGGTAGAATAGACCAAGCGATGTATACATATCCTCTTGTTCATTGTATGCTATAGCCCTTCTATCACCTTCAGTCCTGAAGAATGTGTCACTTTTGGGGCTGCTTTTCTTCAGGATTGATGACCGTAGCAACAATAGCAACATCAGCAGAAACACTTGTCTACTTTCTTTTGTTCTTGCTTTCATTGCATTAAATCTTGTTTGTAGAAAAATCACGCATCTTTAATAAGATCCTTTAGATAAATTAATAATTAATTTACAAACAAACAGTGTGAAGAATACTCCTTACATAGATAAGTTTTTCAATAAAAACAATATTGCATTGCCATAATACAAAGCACAATATTGTGACTTCATCCAATTGTTCAACTGTCACCACTCAGTTTTCAGTGGAACTTAATGTAGTTCAATTTCCCCTGAGACTTTGCTCAACTCACACTGTTACTTCACTTAGTTTTCACAATCACTCCACTTTCTTCTGTAACATATTGGCCTAAAAAAACACTTCCAATTTAATAGGGTCTGTTTACAAAAAAATGAGAGACTTTCCTTTGGGGGGAGTAAGAAAGATTTTTACCCACACAACTAAATGCCAAAATGGAATTTTCAAGACTCATTTTGGTCCTGAGCACTTTTATTGTTGACATTTATTTTCAGATTTTGCTTTTTTTTTGACAATTTTATATCACATTTTGCAATTAAAAAAAAATTGTTCGCATGAATATGGAAAGTTTACAACCACCTGTGACTCAGATTCAATCAATTCCTTAGTGCATCTGTTTCTCACATCAGTGAAAATGCATTCATTTAGCAAATTAAATGACTGAAATAAAAATCTAAATATAAAATTAACCCAGTTTGATAAAATAATGTATTTGTAAATGTTTAATAATTGTAATACCTACTACAACACCTCTATTCTAAGCAAATACTTATTACTTACCTTAACCTTGCATATATATTAGAAATGTAGTTTTGTTCTTCAGTTAAGGGTTTGCATGGTTCTACAGTCTATGCTATAAATAAACATGTCCATCTTCCAGCTATATCAAACAAATACATATAAGGACAAGAACATAATAAACCATGATGCGTTCTCACGGTACAAAATAGCCAACTGTATTTTATTGCTGCTACCAACATTCTCAAAATAAGTGTACTGTTGCACAGCAATGCAATCTATCAGAACATTGCTAATTACATTTTGCTGTGAAAAACTGATTTCCCTGAAAAGTAGAAAAACTTACAAGAGGGAAAAAATGTAAAATGTAAGACTAACACAAAAAACGTACAACTTACAGGAAAAACGTAAGACGTGGCAATCCTACAATGTAGCCTCTTCTTCTGGACAGTTCACTGCTAGTGAGTATAACACATGATGTCTCTTATACTTTGCAGTTTCAGGATTCATTACATGTCACCACAGGTGTCACAAACTCAATCGGGGAACTGCTTTTTATCACATCAAACTTGCACTTTCTGACTGGCTCAAACACTTTTTTACTCATGCACTCATTTCACGAGAGTCACTGACTCAACTTACGAGAGTGCTTGCTTATACAGCCATTGGAAATTTTCTGAGTGTTCGATGGCAAAACTTATAGAAGATTTGGATTATCTGGCAATAGTGCATATTATGTTTGTGCTGAGTGAGCACACTGCTTATCGGTTTACAGTTCCGACTACCTGGTGTCGACATCCCAATAACCTTGGGTCATAGCCAGTGCGTCACGATATCATTGAGTCGAAAAGTTCTCCAAGTATGAGACCTCTGTGCTAGAGCACAGCTCATTTCATGGAACACATTTTCACACAGAGAATTCAGAAGTTTAAGAAAAAATTTCAAGCTGAAATTATCACTGTAAGTGCCTGTGGCACATATCATGAGAGTAATGTTCAAAAGTTACATGTTTTTAATAATATTCATATTTATTTGCTACAGGATAGAAGAAAAGTATATTCCATCCTAGAAGGTGAAGGTATAGAGATCCCAAGATATGCTGTGTTAGATCGTGACTCTCCTGACCCTAAACACCATGAACTTGTAGAATCAGAAGATCATGTGGAAGTTAATGGAGTTGTGTTTAATAAACCATTTGTGGAAAAACCAGTATCAGCTGAAGATCACAACATCTATATCTATTATCCAACTTCTGCTGGAGGAGGTAGTCAAAGGCTGTTTCGTAAGGTTTGTATTCTTAATAATTTCCAAATCAACATTAATCCACATAAATTTATATTCCTATTTATAAGAGCATCTAATGGCATGCTTAGTCTACTTAATCATCCCAAACAGTAGTTTCCATCTTTCTTAGAAGTTTGAAAACGGTGTTGTTATAATTAATTTAATTTAAAGGGTGAGTCAATTAATAACACTAAACAACACTTACATTGAGAGGTAGAACTGGAACTTAAAAATTCAATGCCACAACTTGGATTTGAACCACAGACCTTCCACTTACCGGGCGGATGCTCTACCGGTAAGCGGAAGGTCTGTGGTTCAAATCCCAGTTATGGCATTGAATTTTTAAGTTCCAGTTCTACCTCTCAAACTTTGCCCACACACGGCTTGTGTGTTTAAAAACACCAACAGTAAGTTTGTTGGCATAAATAAATAATAAACACTTACATTCATAATATTATTTATTTATGCCAACAAACTTACTGTTGGTGTTTTTAAACACACAAGCCGTGTGTGGGCATTGAATTTTTAAGTTCCAGTTCTACCTCTTAAACTTACATTCATAATTTTCCGAAACGCGTTTCAGAGGTTAACTATCCTCCATTATCAATTTGATAAATTCAAAAAAGTGGTCAAGGAATACAACATTCAGCTAGCACCAATAAACCATTACTCCATAAAAACCTGCTGCTTTCAAACATCAAAGATGCTTAAGAGGTAGAACTGGAACTTAAAAATTCAATGCCACAACTGGGATTTGAACCACAGACCTTCCGCTTGCCGGGCAGACGATCTAACCACTGAGCTATTGTGACAAACTGCCAGAATGGTATTAAATTCTCAAGCCAGATCGTATTAATAAATAATAATCAAAGATGCTATTCCACCTAACAAGAAATCCGGCATATATCAAATTGAATGCAGTGATTGTAATGAAATATACATAGGAAAAACCAAAAGAAATTTAGAAATTAGATCCAAGGAACACGTTAGGAACATCAAGAGCAAACAATTAGAAAAATCAGCAGTTGCCTTTCACTTTTGGACAAAAAATCACAACATAAAGCCAGAACAAAAACTCCTCAATCACATAACCGGAGAACAAGAGCTGTCCACGTGGGAACAAATTTTCATTTTAAAAAATAAAAACCGAGTATTTAATTTCGATATTCCCCAGAAAGATATTTTCAGCAAGTTCCTTGAACCGTTCAGAAGAAGCATCTCCATCCGTACTATGGAAACCCAGTCATTGTTTGGTTGATAGTGGAGGAAAGTTAACCTCCGAAACGCATTCTGGAAAATTATAAATGTAAGTGTTGTTTAGTGTTATTAATTGACTCACATTTTAAATTAAATTAAGTAGTTTCCATGTCACATATATAAATATACAAATAACACTGTTCTTTAATTAAGGAAAATTGAAGGTATTAACAGTGAAGCAACAGAATCTAAAATAAGAACAAGTTACAAACTAACAGCTTCACTTATCTTATTAATATTGCAAGTTGTTCCTTTGCTGACTAGTTTCAAGTTGTAACCAGAGGACACATTACATTCCATAACAGGTTAGCAAGTAAGGAGTTAAGAGGTTATAGAAAAATAAGAGAAATGGAAAGGTTGGAAAAATAAAGACTCAGTAGCCCTCAAGTACCCTAATAGCAGCAGGGTTGGAAGAGAACAAGAGATGACCAAGGTAAGGTCATAACATCGGATAGGAAAGATACAGTGAGGAGCAAAACAACAGTAAGTGGAAGTAATGTTCTGCTCAGCTTGGGTACCTTGTGGTTGCCATCCACATATCCCCTAGACGGGGACCCCTGAGGGGAAGCATATTAAACAAACGAAGAGGACTGATTTGCTAGTTCACTTGATTTTCTCTAATCATTCTTCTACAGAAATTTGTCAAAAGCTTATTCTTCTTTCTACTTCATGTTAATCAGAATAAATATTTGCAGAAATCATTTCATTACACCATTTCATTTATTGTGGGCACAAAGGAAATACAGAAGGCTGAAGTGATAGTCAAATCTTTAATGAGTCAGACTTTAAAATTCCATACTCTTTCCATGACCACAAGAAATAAATGAATGGTGGCATAGTATTAAGCCTACATTGTGATTGTGTCTCAGACAGAATCATAGTACAAGTGAAAATGTACTCCTACTAAGCCAAGACATCAAGGAAGCTTTCAATAGAAAGGAGGATACCTTGGCAGTATTCATTGATTTTAAATCAGCATATGACTCAGTCTGGAGAAATAAATTAGTTGATAAGTTGCAATCAATAGGTGTGAAAAGTAACATGCTTAAGTGGATAACTCAGTTTATTTCACAAAGATTTTGTGCCACAAAATATAATACATACATTTCCAAATATAAACAAACACACCGAGGACTTCCACAAGGTGCTGTTCTGAGCACAACACTCTTTAACATATATATGGTGCTGTTTTTAGTAAATAGGTCTTTACCTAGCAGCGGGAATATAGCAGCAGGAATAATGTTTTTACTGAAAGGTGGAAAGTTTGTTGTAGCAGACGCTACTCTTATCTACGGGGTCGGTGGATACAGAATGGAATGCACGAATCAACGTTCCTTTATCACAACATATTTATTCGTTCATTTACACTTTCAACACCATACCAATTAGTTAACAACTTTCAAAATTCGATAGAATCTACACTGGTTAAAAGTTTGGGTGTAATTTACATGTTCACACGCTATCAGCAAATATACATCCTTTCACCTTGAGCATACAGACGCTAATGATAAAAGAGTCCCTAGCGTCTCTATGATGCAACACCGCCATTCTTATGTATTCATCCGCGCAACAGTTCTCATTGGTTGAACTCAAAGTGACGAGAAAACATTGTCTATTTTGAATATTATTAAAAAAAATAAGTCCCTAATACACCCAAATTAAAAGAATTAAAAATTTACACACTCTTACAAAAATATTTACATGAACAATTTTCTATTAGTCAATATTCTGTCTCATATGCCCCTTGTTTTGTTTTTCAAGTTGTCACCTTATTTACAATCTTGAAACACAATACAATACTTCTCCCTACTCCTATGATTCAATCACTTTGTACAATATTTTTTTTTTTTCAGTCTTCTTCACTGTTTGTCTTTGTCTTTTGTTTGGACATGATACAGCATGTCTTTATAAGTTTCACATATTCGGTTACTACACAATGCATTCAGTTATTATACAATATATATCCAGTTATTGTACAACACATTTAGTTATTACACAATATGTCCAATTATTACACAATACATATTCAGTTATTGTACAATATATCCTGCTATCATATCACATATGTTCTTTTATTATGCAATACATATTCAGTTATTATACAATACATATTCAGTTATTGTACAACACATTTGATTACTACACAACATGTCCAATTATTACACAATACATATTCAGTTGTTGTACAATATATCCTGCTATCATATCACGTATGTTCTGTTATTATGCAATACATATTCAGTTATTACACAATACACATTCAGTTTTTGCATAACACATTTAGTTATTACTCAACATATTCAGTTATTACACAATATATCCAGTTATCATACAATACATATTCAGTTATTGTACAACACATATTCAGTTCTTATACAACACATACTCAGTTATTGTACATTTGACATTGACACAAATATAATTTAAGTGTTTCATGTGGTTTTTTGACTTGTATTCATTCCTATGAGGAGAGAAAAACAGGATACAAATTTTGAGTTAATGATTATGATCATATTTATGGCAATACTTTATTCAGTTCTTTGCCTTCTTTGTCTTATGAGCTTATTATGTATAGGCAGGTTGTTGAGTCGGTTCTTAAACTCTGATGTTACTTATGATACTAATTTTCTTAATTGGGTTATTATTCATTGTTGTTTGGTTCGACATTTCTTCGAGCTTAGCATTGGCTATATTCATCTCAATTCATGGGCATTGTTTTTCTGGTTATGGTTTTCCTCACTTCACTAATTGTCATTTCTTTGTCTCTTATTTTTATAAGAGAAAACTTCTATACTTACAATTATTCTGTAATTGTATTATTTTTCCTCTCAATTTACCCTCGACATCTTTGTGTCGAAATATTATATCTTTTTCATCATAATTGATTCATTTTTATTTTTGTCCCTGACATCCTTATGTCAAAAACATATTATCTTTCGTCGCTATGATTCATTTCTTTAATGACAATCAGTGTCCTCGTCTGTTTTTGTTGACAATGCTCTTTGTGGTCGATATAGCCAATGACTATGTTGATTTTCTTCCTTGTAATTCCTAATCTGAACATAATTTTCTATAAGTAACCCATTTAAAATTGTTATCTTCTTTCATCTCTACTACTCCTGCCTTACACATTCGTTGACAAAGGCTATTTGGTTCTTTCTTTGTATGGCTTCAATTTATTTTTATGGTATCTTCCTACCAACTTGCCATTTGTATTCTGTAGCTCATACGTGTGGTCACCCAGCTGTTTTGTTATGACCAGTGGTTCCATCTCTCTCTTCGTGTAGCCATCATGGTGTCGATGTCAATTGTAAGTTGCTGAGATTTTGTTGTTTGTCATCCACTCGGTTGGGACGAACTTAGTTGTTGTAATTTCCCTGAGTGTTGGTGGTGGTTGTCGTTTCTGTATTCTTTGCAGTATCTGCCCTATTTGGCACATTTTCATCTACTTCCTGCTGTCTTATGTTGTTAGTGTACCATTGGTCTCTGCCCCTTTGGTGTGAACCTCTGTCATATGACGGTCTGTGGTTGTTCAAGTGTTCCCTACTGAATCGCATGTGATTCACTTGATGGGTACGATCTCCTGGTCTTCCACGATCATATGTATATGTTTGATGTCTCGATTCATCCCTCGGTATTGTGTCGTGGTACCGCTGTCTTGTGTTCTCCATCCTCTCGCCATGGTTATGTGGTTGTGGGAAATGGTGTGCCCCTCTCCCCCTTTCATGGGTACTCCTAGTATTTCTATCTTCTCCCTCACTCTGGTTGTTCGTAGTCGTGTTCCGGTTTAGGATGGGTGAGTTTGGGTGACCGTTCCTATGTCTATGCTCATTAGGCCGACCATTTTGTGTTTCGAAGGCTGTCAGCAGTTCTATCATATCTGCAAAATCTACTGGCCTCGCAACAATTAATCCTGTTCTCACTGTGTCTGGGAAATGTCTTGTTATGCTGGTAATTAGTTCTGCCTCCGACAAGTTGGGGTCTAATAGCTTTCCTTTGTTGGCTACTTTCATAAAATAATCGACTAACGACAACCCTTTGGTTGGATCGTATCTACCTGTCGCTAGCTATACCCTAGTTTGGTTTTGTTTAGCTGGGCCCCAATACCTTGATAGGAATAAATTTCTGAATGAGCTATACGACTCATGACCAGCTAGTGTTAACCTGAGCCATTCTAATGCCTTGTTTTTTAAGCTTTTCTTGACTATCATCATCCTAAGCTCGTTTGGTATCCTTTTCACTTTAAAATATTCTTCCATCTCTTTAACAAAGAGTTTTGGATCGTCTCCCTTCTCCTCGTCAAATGTAGGTGGTGTGATTTCATGTAATATGCTGTTGGTGTAACATGTGTTATGTGTTGTGTCATTGTTTGGTTGTGAACCTCTTTCTCTGTATGGTGAATCAACATTTTGTACATTATTCAAATAACTCTCATCTTGTACATTACTTACATCTAAATCATCTTGTCTTTGTAATGCCTTCACAACATCATTTACATTAGCCAAACTTTCTTTCCCTTTTTTCATTTCTTCACAAATTGATTTTAAATCATTCTTTATTTCTAAGTGGCTTTGTTTCATATCATTTATAGCATCCTGTTGTGAAAGCATCACATCATTCATTGTCTTAATTTTAGGAATTACAATTTGTTCTACAGTTTCATTAATAATGTCTTTCTTTACTACCTCAATCTCTTTCCTTAATTCCTCAGTTATTTCTGCTTTTACATTTGTTATCTTACAGTCTACACTTGTATTACATTCTGTTATTTCATCCCTACATCTAGCAATTTCTCCTTCTAACACAATTTTATTTTCCCTCATCTCTGATTCTATCTTTCCCATCCTATCTCCTACAATTTCTATCCTGGCTTCTAAGGCTTCCTTTGTTTCATTTAAGTTTTTATGTACTAATTTTAAATTAGTTTCCATTACTTTCATATTTTCTTTACACTCCTGTCTTCCTAATTCTATTTTCTGTTCTAAGTTCTGTCTACCTAATTCCATTTTCTGTTCTACGTCTTTTCTCACTTCCTCCATTTTCTGTTCTATTTCTTTTTTATTCTGTTCCAGTTTCTGACCTAAACTTTGTTCTATGTCCTGTCTCAATTCTATGTTATTTTGTTCCATTTTCTGACCTAATTCTTTTTTATTATTTTCCAAGTCCTCTCTCACTCCCTCTATTTTCTGACCTATACTCTGACCTAAACTTTGTTCTATGTCATGTTTTAATTCTGCCTTATTCTGTTCCATTTTTTGTTCTAGTCTTTCAAACATCATCATCATTAACCTTTGGTCTTTGCTTATTTCCGCCTGTTCCTCACTCTCTAATTCTATCTGATAACTAGGCCTATCTGCCCCTTCCCCCACTCCTGTTTCTATCTCTTTTCGCGACATTTTAATTCCTTTATCCAATTCACTTAATGTTGAAAGTCCCAATATTTTGCCACTTCTCAGTAGCATATGCAATGGAAATAAAATGTATGTAAAAACAAAAAATTTTGATCCTACTTTCTTTTCTGCTGGTTCTCCGTCCAGTTATTTACGTCTCCTGGGTAGTTGGCTTCGCTAGATGATCTCCGGTGTTTTTCCCACGTTGAATCTCCGTGTATCGATGTTTTGTTGATATCAGTCGATGGTCTAATGGCGTCTTTCTCCTGCGCGATGGGATGGCGTCATTCGATGTTAACATTTCGTAATTTTGCATTCCATTCTAAATTCGCGCTCCACGTTGGGCAAGCCATTTTGGTGCTGTTTTTAGTAAATAGGTCTTTACCTAGCAGCGGGAATATAGCAGCAGGAATAATGTTTTTACTGAAAGGTGGAAAGTTTGTTATAGCAGACGCTACTCTTATCTACGGGGTCGGTGGATACAGAATGGAATGCACGAATCAACGTTCCTTTATCACAACATATTTATTCGTTCATTTACACTTTCAACACCATACCAATTAGTTAACAACTTTCAAAATTCGATAGAATCTACACTGGTTAAAAGTTTGGGTGTAATTTACATGTTCACACGCTATCAGCAAATATACATCCTTTCACCTTGAGCATACAGACGCTAATGATAAAAGAGTCCCTAGCGTCTCTATGACGCAACACCGCCATTCTTATGTATTCATCCGCGCAACAGTTCTCATTGGTTGAACTCAAAGTGACGAGAAAACATTGTCTATTTTGAATATTATTAAAAAAAATAAGTCCCTAATACACCCAAATTAAAAGAATTAAAAATTTACACACTCTTACAAAAATATTTACATGAACAATTTTCTATTAGTCAATATTCTGTCTCATATATAAATGACCTTCCATCAATAATAAAAACTTTAGAAACCAAAATTGCTTTATTTGCTGACGATGTAGTCATTTGGACTTCAGGTTCTTCAAAAAAACCTGAATTAATTAAAGACAGAATAGAAACAGCCCTAAACAAAGTACATGAATGGAGCTCCAAAAACCTCATGACTATCAATGTGGAAAAAACAAATTATGAATTATTTACACTAAAATACAAACCAGTTAATGTTAGCATAAATTATAATGGTAAACCACTCAAAGCAGTTGATGATGCCAAATACTTAGGCATCACTTTCGACAGAAAGCTAAGTTGGAAAAAACATATAACAAACATCTCAGAAAAGGTTGAAAAGAAATTGCAAATCCTGAAAAGGTTAGCTGGTGCTAAATGGGGCTGCTCAAGGAGAGTCCTTAACACAACATACAAAATGTATATTAAACCAAACCTCTTGTACTGTTCTGAAGCTTTAATAACAGCAGCAAATGCTAACATCAATAAACTTGAACAAATACAAAATCAGGCTCTTCGCCTAATCACTGGAGCAGTTAAATCCACACCTATTGATGCCATGCTTGCCTTAACACGGACCCCATCAATAACAACAAAAATAGAAGAACAAGCATTGCTCCAACACGAGAAAATGTTACGACTGCCAAACTCTAAATGGAAAAAAGAGAACCTCCCCCATTCAATCCTTAAAACTCATAGTACTTTCCTAGAAAAGGTAACACAGATTAAATCCAAATTGAACATTCCTAACACCAGAGAAAATCTACTTATAAGAGAAAATCCATTGGAATTATTGCAACCTACCTTCAATTTGGAATTAATAGAGGAAATAAGTAAATCAGACACACCAAAAGAAATACAAAAACTTCTAGCTCTGGAAACAATCAATACTAGGTATCCCACAGAAGAATGGCTGCACATATATACTGATGGATCCTCGAAGGAAAACCTTACTGGAGCTGGAGTTACGTGTTCACATTTTTCCTTTTATCATTCTGTTGGCAGAGACACAACAAATTATGATGGAGAAATAGAGGCTATATACATTGCTCTCCGACAATTATTAAATCTTCCCTTAAATAAATTTAACAAGGCAGTAATTCTTTCAGATTCTAAAGCTGCAATTCAGGGAATATGTTCAAATACTACAAAGAAGTCAACAAAAATTAGAGAATGCTACAAAATGTTAACACAACTCCAAAAAGTTAATAAGACTGTTCATCTCCAATGGATTCCAGCACACTGTGGAGTCATGGGGAACGAAGCTGCAGACTCACTTGCAAAGAAAGGCACAACAATAAAACAAAATTCTAAATTCAATTTCTCATATTCCTCAATAAAACGCTTGATCATAAAAAATTTTTGTCATTCATATCTACAAGAAATAGAAACAAATGCCAAAGATAAAAAATGGATTATACTACTTTCCAATCCAGATATAATCCCCCAGAGACCAAGGAAAACAGCTGTTGCAGCCTTCCGACTATTGACAAATCATGACTGCTTGGCAAGTCATCTCTACAGAATAGGTATCTCAGCTTCACCAATATGTGTCCTGTGTAACGATCCAGCAGAAATGAACGAAGAGCACTTGAAGACCTGTGAAGCATTAAGATCAGAAGAAACTACAGTTCAAAAGTATTGGAAAGCACGAATGCTAATGGCTTC
The DNA here is from genome assembly GCA_030765045.1 of Tenodera sinensis. Lineage (NCBI taxonomy): Eukaryota > Metazoa > Arthropoda > Insecta > Mantodea > Mantidae > Tenodera > Tenodera sinensis. Next base: position 33,218,916 of record CM060965.1, on the reverse strand, counting down.
ATTGCCAGATGCAAGGCACTAGAAAACAACAACAACAACATTATGATTGTGTAAATTGTCAAAGAAGTATGATTAAAAATGGTTGTTATCACGTAAATCATATTTATGTATGGAAAAGAATCAAAAGCTCTTTTATAAGTCTTGTCATTTTAAAAACGTATGGTGTATTACTTCTGCAAATATTCTGAATTGAATAGTTTCGGACATTCTCAAAATAATTGTAACTAGACAGCAAGTTCTGTGTACTAACTTAAATAAATTGATGCTATTTTAAAATTTAATGATTATTTCAAAGAGTCCTTCCTTTCATAATTTTATCTAAACTCAGTATGCCCTGAAGATCATTTTACATTTATCAAAAGAACCGTCACAGAGTTTCACCAGAAATACACACTTTTAGATACTTTGAATTCAAAAAAGAAAAAGTATTTAATGAAAAACTGAAGCCGTTAACAGTGAAGCAACACAATTCTTAAATAGAACAAATATTTAGAGACTATAAGCTTCACTTAACTTGGTATTTGCTGCAAGTCCTTGAAATTAAATGCAGTATCAAGAATTTGCTACAAATACAAAGAAGTGAAGTTTGTAGCCTCTAAATATTTGTTGTGCTTAAAAAAAAGAACAAGAAAGCATTTTTAATTGAAAAGTGGCTAGGGGAGAGTGCGTGCGTGTGTGCATGCATGTGCAAATGCGTGCGTGCATACAATAACAGCATAACACAAAAAAGAATGTTAATTTATATTGCTTCACTGTCAATAGCTTCAGTTTTTTCATTGTTTGCAAATTTGTATTGTTTGCTGTATTCATATATTCTTAATCTCTCCTTGCTACTTTCAAAAGAGGCTGTTAAGAGATGAGCACTATAAGACACTTCTTCAATGCTGACTTTACACACATGTCATATGCCAGTGTTTTATCACAATTGGCTTTTTGTGCTCTTTTATGCCTTTAGTTTCATTCTGAAATAAAGTACGAGTTAAATTTTTTTAGAGTCAGATACACCAACACCAAAAGATTTCATCCACCATGCATATATGCAGGAACATGTTTTGTTGTTGTTGTTGTTTAGTTTTCTTTGTGTAATTTGAGTTAGTTTTTGGAAGTCTCTTATGTAGGATGACTAAATATTTGTCAAAGCTTTTACAGCACTATTTATGATGGAATTAATATTCCAGATTGGTAGCCGCAGTAGTGTTTACTCTCCAGAGTCAAGAGTCCGCAAAACAGGTTCATTTATCTACGAGGATTTCATGCCTACAGATGGCACAGATGTCAAGGTGAGTATTGTCGCGACTTAAATGGAGCTTCTCAATTAATGCATCTTTACAATGAACCTTGTAAATTATAAAACTTATCACTTTTGATCAAAGAACTTACATTCTAAGTTGTCCTTTTTTTTATCAACAATGGATGTCACAGTCATATCTCATAATGTACGATACAAAATAATTAGTGATTACTGTATCCATTATCAGTTAAATCATGTTATGAACAAGTGAAAGTAGGCATCCCTCAAGGATCAGTACTCGGGCCTCTCTTATTTATACTATATGTAAATGACCTTCCAAAATCTACAAATTACAAAATAAGAACATACGCAGATGATACCTCAGTTGTATTTGCCAATAAAGACACAAATAATTTAAACACAGTAATAAATGTTGAAACAAATAATATTTGTAATTACCTAAAATGCAACAAGCTGAAAGTAAATCCTCAAAAAACCAATATAATCATGTTCAAACACCGAAATAATAGGTCCAATAATGTTCTCAGTGTAATGATAAACAATGAAAGCATTCAACAAATAGAAAGCACCAAATTTTTGGGAATAATCTTGGACGAAAATATGACATTCAAAATGCACATAGATTATATCTGCAATAAAATTAGTTCCTATTTATATATACTAAGAAATCTATCAAAATATCTAAATCCAGACTACTTAAAATCAGTTTATTATGGTCTAATTCATCCACATTTGCAATATGGAATCGAGGTCTGGGGTAACTCAAGTATTACAAATGTAAATAGAGTATTGAAATTGCAGAAGAGATGTATAAGATGTATATTCAATCTACAGAATAGAGAATCGTGTAAAGATAGTTTTGTAAAAGCCAGAATACAAACTGTAGTGTCACTGTATGTCTATAAGGTAATAATGTTTGTAGCAAATAAGAATCCTCTACAAATAAAAGACAGTCATAAGTATGGTACTAGAATACAACACAATTATTACAGAGGAAATGTAAATAAAAAAGCCACAGAGAAGGATCCCTTAATAATGGGTAAAATCTTGTACAATAAACTACCAAATGAATTAAAAGTGCTAAGTGGTAATGTATTTCAAAAAGAGCTTAAAACATACTTAATTAAAAAATGCTTGTATAGAATAGATGAACTGTAAATAATTTGTAAATGAAATACTAGATTGTATAAAACTGCTTGTATATAGATTGTAAATCTTGCTTGTTTATCTCTGACGAGGCTTGAAACTTGTAACAAAGTCTATAAGCTAATAAAGATTATTATTATTATTATTATTATTATTATTATTATTATTATTATTATTATTATTATTATTATTATTATTATTATTATTATTATTACTATTATTATTATTACTATTATTACTATTATTATTACTATTATTAGTATTATTACTATTACTATTATTACTATTACTATTATTACTATTACTATTATTACTATTACTATTATTACTATTACTATTATTATTATTATTATTATTATTATTATTATTATTATTATTATTATTATTATTATTATTATTATTATTATTATTATTATTATTATTATTATTATTATTATTATTATTATTATTATTATTATTATTATTATTATTATTATTATTATTATTATTATTATTATTATTATTATTATTATTATTATTATTATTATTATTATTATTATTATTATTATTATTATTATTATTATTATTATTATTATTATTATTATTATTATTATTATTATTATTATTATTATTATTATTATTATTATTATTATTATTATTATTATTATTATTATTATTATTATTATTATTATTATTATTATTATTATTATTATTATTATTATTATTATTATTATTATTATTATTATTATTATTATTATTATTATTATTATTATTATTATTATTATTATTATTATTATTATTATTATTATTATTATTATTATTATTATTATTATTATTATTATTATTATTATTATTATTATTATTATTATTATTATTATTATTATTATTATTATTATTATTATTATTATTATTATTATTATTATTATTATTATTATTATTATTATTATTATTATTATTATTATTATTATTATTATTATTATTATTATTATTATTATTATCTTCCAGGTATATACAGTGGGTCCAGATTATGCTCATGCAGAAGCACGCAAATCACCTGCTTTAGATGGTAAAGTGGAAAGAGATAGTGAAGGCAAGGAGATCCGATATCCAGTTATTCTTAGCAATGATGAAAAACTCATATCAAGAAAAGTTTGCCTTGCTTTTAAGCAGACTGTATGTGGGTTTGATCTCCTAAGGTAAGTTTATAAATAAAGCTCTTTCTTATTGTTTCATGTCATTTCATTATATTTTATCCTTATGTTCATTATGCTATGCTATTACACATTACTAGCTTCAAAAGTAAATTATTTGCATACATTACCATATTTGTTTATAAATCTATTTTTCTTAACGTTCATTATGTACCTTAAGAGATATGTTCATGCTATTCCTGTTGTCATCAACAGGTGCTTGTGAACCAGCCTTTATGTAAAACAGGACATGTTTCGAGAGCTCTTGGTCCCATCATCGTGATGTCATCTCATTGATGATGATGATGATGATGATGATGATGATGATGATGATGATGATGATATTAATGTTTAAGTGTTTTAAAATAGAGTTGAGCACCAATTATTTGATCTCACACTGTTTTACTATTCCAGAGCAAATGGCAAATCATTTGTCTGTGATGTAAACGGATTCAGTTTTGTGAAGAACTCCAACAAGTATTATGATGACTGTGCGAAGATATTAGGTAATATGATATTGAGAGAACTGGCACCCACACTTCACATTCCTTGGTCTGTGCCATTCCAGCTAGATGATCCTCCGATTGTTCCTACAACATTTGGTAAAATGTAAGTGTAACAGTGCTATAATTACAATAAAAGTATATACTCTGCCAATGAAAATAGATTATTCAAAGCACTATTAAGCTCAAAGATGTTTTATGAAGTAAAGCTCTTGAGGGTGTGAAAGAGGTGGCAGAAGGTTATTGTGTTACACAATGTATTATAGAGAAGCTTTGGGTTACCAAACAAGTTTGACAGACCTAATGACTGGTTCGCAATAACAGGTAATGGAAATTGGAATAAGAACAACAAAGTTGAAATAAATGTTTTACAGCTGTGTTCACAATAAACAGGAAGCTTATGGACTCCAAGAACAGGAAAGACTACCTAATAAAGTCTATAAATATAACAATTATCTTAGAGACTATAAGGTTTACTTATCTTAGTATTTGCTGCAAGTTCTTGAAATCAAACAAAAACTGCATTTTCACAATGTATCTATAGCATCATTGGTGCCACTTTTGTTTATACTGGTCGCTATCGTAATGAATGCAAGTATTTTATGTTTGTTATGATAGCGACCAGTATAAACAGGAGTGGCACCGATGATGCAATAGGTATATCATGAAATTGCAGTTTGTGCTTGATTTGAACAACTTGTAGCAAAGAGTAAGATAAGTAAAGCTTGTAGTCTCTAAGATGTTTGTTATATTTATGGATTTGTATTGCTTCACTGTTAGCAGCCTCAGTTTATTCATTATACCTGATAAAGTTTTAACTTTTGTTCCTGATCCCAGGAATGCCATCATGAGATCCAAAGTTTGAACATTAGACTCTTTACCTTAGGAATTATTCAAGGTGGCCTTGATCTAAAACTGTTACTTGATCTCTCTAGTAGCAATCTGAGAAAATAAACTGGAAGAAATTCTGGCAAATGTGCATTATGATTCCCTTCTCCTACGAAAGCTTCATTTGCAGTTTGTTTATAAATAACTCAAAAACAATAATAACAAAAAAATTATTAATAACCACAAAAAATTGTTGGAAATGAACAGAGAATAATAAATAACTTCAATGTAATGTAAAAGGTGAGGATGGCCATGGAAACCCAGTTATTGTCCGGTTGATAATGGAGGAAATTTAATCTCCAAAACGCGTTCCGGAAAATTATAAATATAAGTGTTGTTTAGTGTTATTGACTCACCTTTTACATTAAATTAAATGGCCATGGAAACCCAGTTATTGTCCGGTTGATAATGAAGGAAAGTTAACCTCTGAAACGTGTTCCGGAAAATTATAAATGTAAGTGTTGTTTAGTGTTATTGACTCACCTTTTAAATTAAATTGAATATAACAACACTGTTCAAACTTCTAAGAAAGGAAGATAACTTCAATGTAACTTGAGAGGGAGCTTTAAACAATGAAACTACCAACAATGTACAAAATAGAGTTGGGGTCAATTACACACTTGTATGGTTATACCTACGTATACTGCAGGAGCATGCTTTCATAGATTGTGTATTACACGGCTCAATGAAGTGCCCTTGCTGGCAGAGAGATTAAAAAATTCACATATTTGTGTGGGAGAAGAATTTCATTAAGAGGTGTGAAATTCAAGTTATGGGGTTATACAATACATTTATTACAAAACTTGGTCAACAGGCCCATGGCCTGTCTCCCGGGCATGTACTGCACGACTTAGCTGGCACTAGCAAGGCCTGTCTGCTGGTCAAACATGAGATGGACTTCAAATCAAATCTTCACATCAACCATTATCAGAATATACATCTAAGACATCTTCTGAGGAAATTTTCATTCACACGCATTAGTTCAACTTCCGAAATAGTGTTCATTTCTCTCCTTATATTTTGTTTTGTGCAAGGTGCCTAAGAGATTTTTGAGGTGACCATTCTAACCTTTCTCTGATTTCATCAAATTTCTGTTATGTAAGCACACGCTGTTTTACCTTTTCCTATCACGAATTGATCCCGTATCCCTGAATTTATTTGCAAGCAAACTAAGGGTGTCTACTCGGAACGTGCATGCCAGGAAATTTGGTTTCAAATTGCCTTACAACTTCCCTATAAGATGATGTAAGCTCTTACATATTGCACATAAACACTCTTTGTTGTACTGTATACTGTATTGATTCATTTTCAAAACACAGAGCAAAACTGAACACTTCTAAACACTCCTAATGTTAACTATTATTTATTTATGCCAACAAGTTCCAATTCTACCTCTCACTCCCAATGTTATTCACGTGTGAACTGGACAAAAGCACAAAACACCTACCTAACAGAAGAAAGACTGACACACGTGTGATGCTCAGCATGCATGCACACAATGGAAATGTGAAGGTCGCACAAGCAGTGCCGGCTAAGTTTTGTAGTAAACATACTGTAGGTATGTGAATTTGTTTAAGACTTTGCCACCAGGGAGTCTTCATTGAAGGACTCAGATGTTTGAACCAGTCAACATCAGTTGACAGTGAGTAACAACCTACAATTATGCTCCTGCATTATATGTATGGTAAGTGCAGCCTTACAAGTGTTAAGTTGACTCCAACTCTTAACTTTTACAGTAAACTTTAATGTATGTTATTTATAAAAGTGTGACACTTGATAGAGTACATTTTGTATAAGAATAAAAAATAATAATGGCTTTGCATATAAAAATTGTATGCTTTATTGAATTTTAATGTTTGCTGAATTTGAAGCTGGTGAAAAAATGTTGTTGGTCAGTTACAAATAAGTGACATCCCTATGTAAAAAATCAGTTTTCAACTTTGCTCTCTACATAGACACTGATACACCTTTCTGATTTCATTATCTGGTGTATTTGAACCAAAATGTTGCGTATTATTTAGCTTTATGTTTTGGTTTCTATTCCGATTTTTGCTCTCGGGTATTGTGAGCAAGCCTTAAGAGGAGTTGGCTAGAAAGAAAAATTGACTCTCTTTGTGCTCATTGCTGTTCACTGACAGAGTGATCGGCAGAGATGAGCATATACTCAACCAAGGAACAGGCATGTATGGTACTATGAAAATGTGCATGACATAGTCAACAGTGGGTTAGCATATTCAGCATAATTGTCCTGTACCTTTTTCCCAGATGGACAGAAGTACTTGCAGGTTTTTATTAATGTACTGTATGTGACCCTGGAAATGTCCCCTTAGAAATTTGACATCAAATGTGGTTCTAGCTTGATGGGGTTCCTCCCGACATTTTTCCAGGCAGTGAATTGAAAGAGACATTTCAATAGTGTGCCAGCATTTCACTCCTGGTTCCAACTTCATTTTTTTTATGGAAACACCTCAAGAATATGATGTTTTAAACATTGGTTGCCTCTGATGAATTACTCACAAGGGTTTGAGAGGTAGAACTGGAACTTAAAAATTCAATGCCACAACTGGGATTTGAACCACAGACCTCCTGCTTACCGGGCTATTGTGACAAACTGCCAGAATGGCATTAAATTCTCAAACTAGTTCGTATTTCTCCTGGTAAACCACAAAGGCAGTCCCACATCAGAGACAAATTACCCCAATGGTGACTTACTATTGCAAGTACTTTATATCCCAGGATTAAATAACATTCAGATGGTAATTATTATTTATTTATGCCAACAAACTTACTGTTGGTGTTTTTAAACACACAAGCCATGTGTGGGCAAAGTTTGAAAGGTAGAACTGGAACTTAAAAATTCAATGCCACAACTGGGATTTGAACCACAGACCTTCCGCTTACTGGGCAGCTGCTCTACCACTGAGCTACTGTGACAAACTGCCAGAATGGCATTAAATTCTCAAACCAGTTCGTATTTCTCCTGGTAAACCACAAAGGCAGTCTCACATCAGAGACAAATTACCCCAATAGTGACTTACTATTGTAAGTACTTTATATCCCAGGATTAAATAACCTGCAGATGGTAATTATTATTTACTTATGCCAACAAACTTACTGTTGGTGTTTTTAAACACACAAGCAGTGTGTGGGCAAAGTTTGAGAGGTAGAACTGGAACTTAAAAACTCAATGCCACAACGGGGATTTGAACCACAGACCTTCCACTTACTGGGCGGCTACCACTGAGCTATTGTGACAAACTGCCAGAATGGCATTAAATTCTCAAACCAGTTCGTATTTTTCCTGGTAAACCACAAAGGCAGTCTCACATCAGAGACAAATTACCCCAATGGTGACTTAGTATTGTAAGTACTTTATATACCAGGATTAAATAACCTTCAGATGGTAATTATTATTTATTTATGCCAACAAACTTACTGTTGGTGTTTTTAAACACACAAGCCATGTGTGGGCAAAGTTTGAAAGGTAGAACTGGAACTTAAGAATTCAATGCCACAACTGGGATTTGAACCACAGACCTTCTGCTTACCGGGCGGCTGCTCTACCACTGAACTATTGTGACAAACTGCCAGAATGGCATTAAAGTCTCAAACCAGTTCGTATTTCTCCTGGTAAACCACAAAGGCAGTCTCACATCAGAGACAAATTACCCCAGTGGTGACTTACTACTGTAAGTACTTTATATCCCAGGATTAAATAACCTTCAGGTGGTAATTATTATTTATTTATGCCAACAAACTTACTGTTGGTGTTTTTAAACACACAAGCCATGTGTGGGCAAAGTTTGAGAGGTAGAACTGATGTGAGACTGCCTTTGTGGTTTACCAGGAGAAAGACCCTCCGCTTACCAGGCAGGTGCTCTAGATTTGTTAGAGCAAATATTACAAGGGACATTTATTAAGTTCCAGGGCAAGTAAATTTTAAAATGTAAATAAGATACAAAAATAATTTATGGATTCATTTTGCTGTTACCCAGCAATGTTGTACTTTGGCACTACATGGTCACATGGATGAAATATTTAGCTGTGATCAACTGTTCAAGTAATTTGTTACAATACATGTGATTACCGAAACTAAATTTAAACTCTCATGCGGCACCATTATTATCTACTGAAAAATAAATAATGGTATATGAAACTATTTTACAGGATGGAGTTGCGATGTGTGGTAGCTGTGATACGTCATGGAGATAGAACTCCAAAACAGAAAATGAAGGTTGAAGTTCGTCATCCAAAGTAAGTAAAACTCTTGCTCACTAAAGAAATTTCATTTTAGCAATTTGTAATTATTACAGCTTAAAACAAATATGTTTTGGAATTTTGTGTACCCTGCTTGTTAGCCCAGTAAAATACTGCACACTTTAAGATCACAGCACACATACCACTTATGTTCATTATATTTAATTTTTTCTGGCACAGTATTGACTTTTTGGTACATTTCTTTAAGTGATATAAAGTGAGCTATTGAAAGTGAAGGAAACATATTCCCATTATGCAACAGAGCACCTTTCAGAGTTCTCTTGCTTGAATTGATAAATGGATGCCAACCTTTTGCTTCATGAGCTATTCCAAGACAATCTATCAAATTAGGAGTCACAACTATACACTAATTCCCCTTCCTTCACAAAATACTTCTTGAACTCTTATTCTCGTGGTCTGTACCAGTAGAAACTTGTGCCACGTCCTTAAGGATTGTTTTCTTTCAGCCTTGAACCTAGTTCTAGTTTTTCTTTGATAAGACTTAAATCACATACTACATCATTTAATTTTGACTGATTCAATGGATTTGGATTGTCGTCTTCTAAGTCTGGAGATGAATTAAATCATCTGCACTGGAAGTATCATTACTACTCTCTCCATAAATGGTGATGGCACATCATTTTTGGACTGAAAACCACAACATCGGCCTTAATATAAAACTGTTAAAATCTATTAATTCACCAATAGAACTGAATATTTGGGAAAAAATATACATCATCAAGAACAGTAATAAAGTTATTAATTTCGAAATACCAGCATTGAATGAAAGCTCTGCACCCCTAACACCAGATGGCAGCAGAATAGAGACAGCAGAGAAAAGGAACAAGAGAATAACGTCAGTTACCCAACGGCTGATGATGGGATTGAATGGTCCTGAAAACGTTTCCGCTTTAAAAAAGCAGTTTAGTAGTGAAGGTAAGTGCAAATAAGTGACTCAAAATAACCTCAAATTGAAGAATACTTCACTGTCAATAGTGCTTCTATTTTTAATATTCATAGCAAAGTGTTAGGATTCTTTGTTTATACAGTGGAAAATGCCATTGCTGGCTAATTCTTGTTCTATAAGTTTACGTAAAAACTTCCAGCAACAAAGTTGTCAAGGAAACAACAAAATTTTTTTTACATACGTATAGAACGTCTCCAGTACCAAGACATCCATGAATCACCATTTAAAGACAAATGTTTGCAGCATGCAATGCATACTGCCAACCCTGTCCTCGTGTCTTGAAGATGATGAGAACCAGATGTGGTGTGACAAGGGCAGATAAGGGATTGTACTTAAATGGAGGTTTTCAATAGGTTTTGGGAATCTGAGGTGTGAGCGAGTTTTTAAAAGTTCTCTGGTAATCATGTGCATTGCAGTTAAGTGATCAGTGCACAATGGATCGCAGAAAAAAGGGCAAAATTATTAAAAGTGGCAAGCAAAAAACAATTTTTAGGTGTTTGATAACAACAATAATAGCAATAGTAATAATGATGATAATAATAATGATAATAATAATAATAATAATAATAATAATAATAATAATAATAATAATAATAATAATAATAATAATAATAATAATAATAATAATAATAATAATAATAATAATAATAATAATAATAATAATAATAATAATAAAATTACTAACAACACTAATACTAACAACAATAGCAAAAGTATTAATACTGATAACACTAATACTAATACTCACAATAATAATTAATAATAAACGAGGTTGTGAGCAAAAGCACATTAGTCACTGTGGCACAACATATGTGGCAGTGCCACACTGATTCTCTATAAGAGCCATTGTGCCTTCATAACATGAAAACTCCTATAGTTAATGTCCCAGGAAGGATACTCCTTTGCTGACAGACTGCATTATGCCGAGATACAACAGCATCTAATGCTCAGTGATTACAAGACTATCCAGGAGGCTGGACTGAGGATGAAATCAGCCAATGTAACAACTGCCCCTACCTCAAAAGTCAGGAGCATCTGATATGAGACAGGATCAACACAGGTATGTCAATGGGGTTATTGCAGTAGTATTTTTTGGAGGTATGGCCAACCAGGACCCTAATGAAGGGCTGTTCACACCGACCGACAAGCAGGTATGAAACTGGATACTGGTGTACACAGGTGTAACCATGACCTTGATCACATCTGATGTGACAAAGAGCTTGCAGTCAAGGAAACCCTGTTAGTCCTATCAGTTTGTGATGGCATCAAGCAAAGACTTGCCTGTGGAGAAGACCCTGCTGGAGTTGATGCCAGGGTAGAGCATTGAAAGGCTGTGAGTGTTCATTGTGAGGTTGGCTGAGAATTTGTGATACTGAGGCTGGATGCCTTCAAGAACCACAACACAATGGTTGACGTTGGCAGGAGGATCTCATCAGCAACTTGCAGAAACACAGTGACACTCTGGAGCTCCAACAAATATCCAGGTATTTGCATGGTAACCCTGATGGAGGATCTGGTAGCTCCCATTGGAAAATATGTAAGAAAATGATTTTTACAAATGTTTATCTCAATTAACATGAAATATGTACAAGAATGAGAATTTTTACTTTCCCTACTGCAATGAGAATGAGAATAGTTGGAGTCAACTTGAAACATGTTACCTGCAAAACATCTTGCAATATTACTAATATATGTGAAGCTTTTAGTTTCTAATTTGTTCTTACTTTAGAAGAAGTACGTATTCCACCCAAATATTCAATGTTAAGATTTTACTGGAAATATATGTTTTGAGACCCCCTGAATCCAAACAAAGCATTTTTAGAAAAAGGTTTGTGTGTGCGTGTGCATGTGCATGGGTGCGTGTGCGCGCATCTATCAGTCTGTGGACAGTATAACTCAAATTGACTTACGTAAGTTATTAATCTATGTGTTTGTTCTCTGCATTGTTAATCCTGTTAACTTTTACAACACAATGCTCTTCCAATAAAACACTATGCTAATAACTTTTCAAACTATACGCGGACTTCGCGATTTCCACATGATGCCAATCCAAGCTGTAGAACAAGCAGACAATTGAATATCAATTTTTGCCGACTATAATCGCTATTTACAACTTTAGGGGCTTTCCGCTGCCCCTATAATTTTGCATTTAATCATTTCAGGGGGCTTATGCAGAAAATGTCGCCTCAGATGAGATACGAAGATTTTGAAGAAAATAGCCCCTCCCTAAACTACCATTTACATGGAAAATTTTTCAAAAATTCTGATTTTCTTGAAAATGGCTCAAACAATTTTGATTAAAATGCCATATGTTTAAGATGTTTGTATGACAAATGAAATATATATTTTGAATTTTCTGTCTATAGCCCATGTCCTGTTTACTCCGGATGACTTTTGAATAACTCGTAAACCGTAAGAGATAGACAAAATCTTACTATACAAAAAATGTAGATCTCATTTAAACACACAATTTATGAGGTAGAACTGGAACTTAAAAATTCAATGCCACAACTGGGATTTGAACCACAGAACTTCCGCTTGCCGGGCGGACGCTCTAACCATTGAGCTATTGTGACAAACTGCCAGAATGGCACTAAATTCTCAAACCAGTTTGTATAAATAAATAAATAATGGAACATAGTTGTTCATTTTTTATACGTTAAGCATGCAAAGAGAATGGGATCTCAACGCTTTAAAAGATTTGAGTGTCACTCAAAGCCTACTGTATTCTAATATTGCCCTTGCAGCTAGAACGAAATAAGCAATAAGATAATTTGTACAAATGTTTATCTCAACTAAAAGAAGAAGATATAGGAATAAGAGTTTGTAAGAATGGTTAGTACAAGAGTAGAGAAGGCCATGAGAGGCAACACATCAGATTTGTAAGAAAAGTTTGTACAACAGCGAGTCATGTGGAAGTCCTGTGAGTGCAACACACTGTTTTCTGTTCATTCCAATCTCCATCCAAATTCAATCTTGTTCCTAGAGAATCAGATTTCCTTAACTTCTCAGTTTCCTTCCCACTCATCTGCCATTTCACATCCTTTCACATTTGGCATTGTCTTTTAAACACAATTATCAAGCAGTCTGGATTGAAACATATCGCTGCATAGTTGCTGCATTTATACTCCAGGTGTTCACTAGTGAGCAATATTGAAAAATAATGTGCCACCACTGCAACCTGTTAGGTTCACAGGAGAGAGTATAGGCTATGCAGCACATTGTAATAAGTTTCTCATTGTCAGCGCTATCAGTGTGTGACTGCCAAATGGTGACCAGTCCATTAATCAATCTGATTGGTTCAAGTACCTAAAGCATGGGAATTAGGGGCATGAGTAAGCAATAAGTGATTGAACATCAGGGGATGTGAACTGTCTGTTCATGTAGTTATTTTAATGAGTGTTTATGTATACTAAATGCTCACGCATATCTGTTACAATGCTCTTCACTTATTATTTATCCATTTTAACTTTTTTCCGTGCCAAATTATGGGTTTGTTCAATAGTTTGATAATATCAACTCCAGTTAAAAAGTACACATGATTCAACAGTATTGTAAGCAATAGATGAATCTTAATTAAATAAATTCATAGTCATACTTTTTTTTTCCTTTTTTTAAAAAATATTTTGTTTTATTTACTGGAGTAGTGGTTGCATAGGAGTGTCAACATCACTTTCTTTCCCCTCCTTTGCCTCTCCTTTCTTTTCAACTATGAATAGCATAACATGGCTGGGCTTCAGTACACTCAGACTTGCTCTTACTCCTGTTACTGTGCACTGTTCACTGATAGTTAACACTGCTAGTCTTAAATAATGTATTCTTTGCATTATGGTTGCACTCACATAATGGTCCCACTGTGTATTTTTACTTTATGAAGAAAGCATAAAAAGTACAGTAATTATATAATGAAATACAGTATTTTGCTGTTATCTTTCTGTTTTTGTATGATATTTGTATGTAAACTGTTGTTTTTTGATGAACAAATATTAAGTATATTTTACCTTTGTAATACTTAATTGCTTAGCAAAATCAATTTACCCTTATTTCTTTTCATGTTTTCAGATTCTTTGAAATATTTGAGAAATATGATGGTTACAAAGATGGTCATGTTAAGCTGAAGAGACCCAAGCAATTGCAAGAAATCTTAGATATTGCAAGATCTTTGCTGAATGAAATTCAACATCGTGCTGCAGATCCAGAGATAGAAGAGAAGCAGGGAAAACTGGAACAGCTCAAGAGTGTGCTAGAGATGTAAGCTTAATATGAATGTTCTATACTGCAAATATTCCCTAATTGCACAGTATTTGGTCCAGTCATTTCTTAAATTTAGAGTATCAGATAAATACATGTACAAATAACACAATATTTACATCATGTAAGATCTGTCTCCAGCATGTTTTCTTTTTATGTTTTGCAGGTATGGTCATTTTTCTGGAATTAATCGGAAAGTTCAAATGAAATATCAGCCAAAGGGCCGTCCCCGTGGTTCCAGTTCTGATGATGGTAAAGGTCTTAGTACAGGAAATCATTATTATCATTATTATTCTATTTTTAGTTATTGCCAAATAAGATATATGTATGTAGCCTTGCATTGCTTAGAGTTCTAAGTTAAGAACAAATTCTATAAATTGAAATTTATAAATAAAAATATTGTTTAGAATACCTTGTATTATACAAATAATGAGATTGTCTAACCTTAGCAGTTCATATAAGTATTTATTGTTACTTACACACGCGTGCACACCTAGATATATACCGGTGGAGTCTTCCTATCCTGCTCCACTCTTAGATTTCTACATGATGTAAACACAAGCCATCAACAACTAACCTGTGATATGCACGAAATCAAAGTACACCACAAAATACAGTACCTTAAATATTGGCGGTTATATGTAAATTTTCTTGATGTATGGTATTCAAATATAGTTTGAAACTTTTAATTAATATAAAATAGTAAATAACAGTAATAAGAATAGTAAGAATAAAGGAGATTGTAGCTTCCGTTTAATTTTGTCCAGTTAATCCCCTCTCATGCATCCATATGATGAGTAATTAGTAAGGTGATGAGCATGGGTGTTTCTACAGGTGCTGCTAGCTTGGTTAGTGAAAATAAACATGTAATAGCGAAGCATTCTAAAGGCAAGCCGTTATAAAGTGGTGAGAAACAAATAGTTCTGAATATTTTTGACAAACTAATGCAAGAGTGCTCTTCTGTCACTGTGAATAACATGAATTTAACTGCAGATTATACCGGTATTTCCGAGTGGAGCGTTGTTTGTGCCTGTAAGGAACTCAAGCAAACAGGAACATTTCAGACACCAAGGAAGAATAGAAAAAGACAGATGTCAGAATTAGAAAAAGCAGATGACTTTACTGAAATAAAGTCCTAAATAGCGTCAACAGTGATCCGGCACTGCTTTCATTTAAGCGATCCACCTTGTACAACTTATTGCTAGAAATTGGATTTAGATTTATGAAGAGAAATAAAGTGAATGTCATAATTGACAGAAAAGATTTGTGTTATGAAGGCAGCATCATTTATGGAATATGTACCAATATTGAGCAGAAGATAAGAAAATATATTACCTTGATGAAACGTGGGTTAACCTAAGGCATACTATATCCTGTGCATGGACTGACATTACACAGTATCAAAAAAGGAAGGATTTCTTTCTGGAATGTCAACAGGGCTGAAAAATCCTACAGGGAAAGGAAAATGCCTCATCATTGCACACATTGACACTGATTCTGGTGTCCGACTCTTTGAGTCAAAGCGTACAGGTGATTACCATGAGGATATGAATGGTGATGTTTTCAGGGAGTGGTTTGAGAGTGTGTTTCTGAAACCCGAATCCAGTTGTGTTATTGTAATAGATAACAACCTTATCACAATGTTAGACTGGAGTGTTGTCCCAACTCTTCGTGACAAAAACAAGAAATTGCTGATTGATTGATGTCACATAATATGCCCTTTTGCGAATCAGATGTGAAACAGAGCTTCTAAATCAAGCACAAAAGGTTGCCAATAACAGTGAAAATAAATATGTTATCAATGACTTTGCTAGAAAATCTGGTCGACACATTGAGAGGGTAAACCACTTATCACAGCAACCTGGGCCCAATAGAAACAATATAGGCCTTCTTCAAAAGGTTCGTAGCCAGGAACAGCATAATGCTCAAATTACGCGACATTCACAAGTTGTTTGAAACTGCAATATCTCGGCCGAAACCTAATATGTGGCAAAATAATATACGTCATGCAATTGAGCAAGAAAATGAAATGCAGGTAATGTATGAGGTCTCACATGCTATTTAGGATCACCTTATGATTAGTGTAAGCGTTAATTCTTTATCTACCCCTTCTGATGACGACACCGCAAATGGAGCGTACGGATTGTACGCTGTACGGATTGTACACCTCTTCCTGGCAGTGATACAGCTACAGATTGTCTTATTTTAATTATGTTATATTTAATTTCAGCTTAGCTTTTATTTACGTATTTTTGTTATTATTATTGCTATTATTATTCTTATCATCATTATTATTATAGTATTTGAATAGAACTACTCAGGAATACGTATCTTAGCGTTGTTTACTTGGGACAAGGCAGCAACAACCCTGGTAAAGATACATGAATGGAACGCGATAGCAGTGCTATTCCTTAAACTCCTGAGTAAATATCATTCTATTGCATCTTTAAGCACGAGACTTGAGTCCATGCGGTGTTTGTGTATTTCTGTTAGTGGCAGCTTATACTAGCACAAAGATACCATGGAAGGATACAAGGTGTGGATGTAAGGCTGGATGGAGTATAGGAACCCTGCATTTTACAGACAATGCAAAATGCAGGTGCTGACACCACATTCACCAGCCCGCTGATTGGGGTTACTGTAGTGCTCCTTGTTAACGTGTTCTAGTAGTGCACTGGTTAACATGCTTTAAAGTCAGGTAAAGATTGGAAGTTCAAATCACACCTGCAAATAAATGAGGTTTCTATTCATTTCTGTTTATGTTTTGAGAATGCTCTAGCAAATCATATGTTCTTTCCAAATGCTTTAGAAAGTAGATTTGCCTATAACTATGAAGTTCCAACCGTTATCTAATTTGTATGTAGTACTGCTTTTGTAAACTCTCAGAACTGTTTTTAAGTCATAACTACAGTGTTATTATGCATTTATTTATGATGTTCATTAAAGCATATTCTAGCAAGCAACAATTTGTATTTTTGGATTTGAATAGTAGCTTTCATATTTCTTTCTAAAATTCAAGACATCAAGAAGGATGTACACCTTCCTAATTCAAAGGAAAACTTCATATCTAAAGTCAATCCAACACATACATTAGACATCACATATTATTTACACCTGACAGAAGAAGTTAAAAAAAGTGATACTCCAACTAGTGTTCTAAAATTATTGGCATTAGAGACAATCCATACTAGATTTCCAGAACATGAATGGCTCCATATTTATACTGATGGATCATTTATATCAAACCAAGATGGAGCAGGGGCTGGAGTCACATGTCACCTCTTTTCCTATTACAAATCTTTAAGTTATGGAACTACTAACTTTGATGGAGAAATTGAAGCAATTCGAATGGCCCTACAAAATCTTTTGTACAGAATTTCACATTTTCAGCAAGCAGTTATTCTCTCAGATTCCAGGGCAGCAATTATAGCAATTACTTCCAAGTTGTCACCAAAAAACCAAACTATTATAGAATGTTGGAAGATGCTTAGCCATCTAAGAGCACTTCAAAAACACCTAGTCTTCCAATGGATACCGGCTCACTGTGGACTGAGTGGTAATGAGAAAGCTGATTTTCTTGCAAAAAAGGGTACCAGCGGTGTACAAAAATCTATAGTTAATTTACCATTTTATGCAGCTAAAAGATTAGTCAACTCTGAATTCAAAAAAATTATTGCAAAATATTACTATGAAAAATCAAAGAATAAAAGATGGGAACTACCAAACATTCAAACAGTGATTCCTGAGTATCCTCGAATAAAAGCAGTTGCAACCTTCAGGTTGATTACAGGACATGATTGTCTGGCAAAACATTTAAACAGAATTGGGATATATTCTTCACCACTCTGTCCTCTATGTGATCTGCAAGAGGAAATGGATCGAGACCACCTTCAAATATGCCCGGCCACTTCTAATGCCCCATCCATCAGTGAAAAATATTGGAGAGCAAGAGGATTAATGACTTCATTGTCAGAAATCCAGCATTAGCTAACAACAACAACATATTTGTTTTAATTCCTGTAAGAAAACCACTTGCTATTTGACGAGCTTTTGGAAGTATATGTGTAGTGTACTGATCCATTTCAAAGTATATTTCCTGTTCTTCCGATATATTGGCTTCTTGTACTGTGAAGACATCTATATCTTGGTCTTTTAATATTTTCATTAGCTCTTGTTTTTTAGGCTGGGACATGCCTCCTGCATTCCATTGTATAATTCTTAAAGTATTGGAATTGTTGTGATGAAATTTGCCTAAAGATGTCCCCACCCGGAGATCCGATTGGGGAACAGTTTTAACTCCGCAATTCAGGGAATATGTTCAAATACTACAAAGATGTCAACAAAAATTAGAGAATGCTACAAAATGTTAACACAACTCCAAAAAGTTAATAAGACTGTTCATCTCCAATGGATTCCCGCACACTGTGGAGTCATGGGGAATGAAGCTGCAGACTCACTTGCAAAGAAAGGCACAACAATAAAACAAAAGTCTAAATTCAATTTCTCATATTCCTCAATAAAACGCTTGATCACTAAAAAATTTTCTCATTCATACCTACAAGAAATGGAAACAAATGCCAAAGATAAAAAATGGATTACACTACTTTCCAACCCAGATATAATCCCCCAAAGACCAAGGAAAACAGCGGTTGCAGCCTTCCAACTACTGACAAATCACGACTGCTTAGCAAGTCATCTCTACAGAATAGGTATCTCAGCTTCACCAATATGTGTCCTGTGCAACGATCCAGCAGAAATGAATGAAGACCACTTGAAGACCTGTGAAGCATTAAGATCAGAAGAAACTACAGTTCAAAGTATTGGAAAGCACGAATGCTAATGGCTTCATTGCCAGATGCAAGGCACTAGAAAACAACAACCACAACAGTTTGTATTTTCTTGAAGTTCACATAATTAAACTAATTAAGTGAAACAACACTCCCATGCCAAACTATCAGTTCTCGTTAAATTTACTAAACATAAAAAGTACCTTGAAGTGGTAGATAGTATTTGAATCTAGGACCTTCACCAAGGAAGGCCAACGTGCACACTGTTGCACTACGAGAACAAGTCACTTCATGCAGAGCAGTACAAAGCAGTCATTTCGTCTGAAATTAATATGACACGGTGCAGTGGACAGTGTTTGCAGCATAGCCTGTAAAACGCCGGAACTGCAACTTCTCAATCTGCAGGTCTAGAAGACACTCCCAGTATATATACATACACACATACAGGTTGTTAATGAACTACACTAAAATAATTTTGCAGATTGTAGACATGACTGATATAAGTAACTTGAGATAGATAATGTATGGTCTGCAGTTAAACATAAAGCGGCTATAAGGTGTTACACAGATTGGTATCAGATGCTAATAAGTTGGTGTTAAGGCAAAGTCAGATGAAAAATTGGCTTAAAAAGCCTTTAAAATTGTTGCCCAACTACAGAAATATTGATGGCTTGAAATCTTCTCCATTTTAGTTTGAAAAATCATGTGTATCATTTATTAACATTTAATTTGGTGAAAAACTAACTTTCATTATATGTTGTTTTGATATTTACAGATGCTCCTAAAGAACCCTCCCTGGTGCTGATACTTAAATGGGGGGGAGAACTTACCCCTGCTGGACGAATCCAAGCAGAAGAGCTGGGTCGCATTTTTCGATGCATGTACCCTGGTGGACAAGGTAGACACCTCAGTGGTTCGTAGTCCAACACAGTCATTCCTACATTTCTACATATTGTGCTAGTTCTGTCCATAATGTAGGATATAGTTGCACCCGGCTGTGTCGGTTGTAGTTCTGGCAGTGCCCGTGAGTATGCCTGCTTGTAGAAGTGGGTAGGAGAAGGTCTTCCTGTAAAGTATCTGACATTACTATATGATTTAGTTCATTAGCAATCACTAGAGATCTACATGTTTAGTTAGTTTGTGGCAGAAATCTTGTTATTGTTAAAGAATTTTACATTATTTTTAATCACTTTGGGTGCATTTTAAAGCATATGTATAACTTAGGAGGTTATTTGATGATACCTTAAAGTGTTTAAGGTGTATGGAAATGTAGGAGATAAGATGAAATATTGAAGTACACCCTAATTTATTTTATTAGTTGAAAAGTGTTATAACAGAATAGCTGGCTTTCTACTTTCCGCAGTTAGCTTTTTAAACTAAAATAACAATTAATTTCAAGTACCTTCCCCCCCTGCCCCTTATAATACTCCTCATAATCGTAATTTTGTATAGCCCTTGCTATTCGTAATAATGAACTTAAAATTCCTTCATATTCATGCAAAAGGATGTGAAACATCGGTGGAATGTCTGAATTTCTTACTCTCCCTCAGACAGTCAGGAAATGCTGCATGTCCCATAAGTACCATTAGCATTGAAACAACCATCTGTTGCAGTGGTCAAGAAATGTTTTACATAATTGCAGTAGGTCACAGTTTGTACATTCTCTTTGTTCGCATTGTTATTAAATCACATAAAAGCTACATAGTTTCCACACAGTGTAGAAGCCTTTATCATATACACAAAATAGATGTGAAACTGATGAATATAAGGCCATAAAGTTAACCTCTTAGGAAAGACACACATTGTATGACCATCAAACACAATCATCTCAGTTATTCGTTATAAAATACTGGCTGATTTCTAATACTAGCAATTTTCTCTCTTTATATAATTACTTAGTATGACCTGCTAACTAACATGTTACATTAGTACATAAGTAATACAGCAAAACTTTCTTATACGAGGGTTGCTGAGATATTTTGACATTAGCATCACATGTATATTGTGTTGTTATAAGCTGATTTGATTCTCTTTTGTTTTACTGCATCTTACGTTTTCTTAGCTGCTAAATTATGATCATCTTAAGATATACGAGGTGT
The DNA here is from genome assembly GCA_030765045.1 of Tenodera sinensis. Lineage (NCBI taxonomy): Eukaryota > Metazoa > Arthropoda > Insecta > Mantodea > Mantidae > Tenodera > Tenodera sinensis. Next base: position 33,197,597 of record CM060965.1, on the reverse strand, counting down.
GATCAAAAAGTAATGGGAATTTTTAAATTTTGCAGACTTTATACATCCAATTTTCAAAACTTAGTTTTATCTTGTTGGTACTTTGGCATATTTTTGCTTTCGAAAAAGGATGGATCTAAGAATTTCCATTAAATTTTTCTTTAAAAATGGAATAAATTGCAGCACCGCATTTGAAATATTGACTGTGGTTTTTGGGGAGTCTGCTTTGAGTAAGACAAGAGGTTATGAGTGGTATGGACGCTTCAAAGAGGGCCGAGAAGATGTTGAAGATGATGACTGCCCTGGATGCCCTAGCTCATTAATTACTGACGAGAATTGGAAGATGTAAATAAAATGGTTCTGGAAAATTGCCAAATCACCATCAGTGAGGTTGTTGAGGTTGTCGGCTTATCTTTTGGCTAAAATTTTTTTTGGATGTTTTAGGCATGAAACGTATGTCAGCAAAGTTTGTTCCAAAATTGTTTAATTTCGACCAAAAATGATGTTGCAAGGACATCTCAGGAATTGCTGAATGAACTTGACAATGACCCAGAACTTCTAAAGAAGGTTATAACAGGTGACAAAAAATGGGTATACAGGTATGACATCGAAACCAAGGCCCAGACGTCCCAATGGAAGCTGCCTGAAGAGCCAAGACCGAAAGAATTTTGACAAGTTCAATCACATGTGAGGGTACTCCTGTTTTCTTCAATTACAATGGGATAGTATATCATGAGTTCTTGCCTTATGATCTTATAGTCAAGGAATACTACCTGGAAGTTATGTGCCATTTGTGTGAAGCAATGCAGAAAGAAAAGGGACCAGAGTTGTGGCAAAAACACTCGTGGAAATTGCATCAGGATAATGCTCCCACTCACAGCTTAATGCTTGTTCATGATTTTCAGGCAAAAAACAAGACCGTTATGTTGCCTCAGGCACCGTATTCGCCGGACATGGCCCTCTGCGACTCCTTTCTATTCCTGAGGCTGAAGAGAACCATGAAAGGACGTCATTTTGCCACCATTGTATAGATAAAAACAGAATCACTGAAGGAACTGACACCATAACAAAAGTGAGTTCCAGAAGTGCTTCCAAGATTGGAAAAAGCACTGGCACAAATGTATTATATCTGAGAGGGATTACTTTGAAGGGGATAAAGTTGATGTTGATGAACAAATAAAGATTCTTTAAGAAAAATAAAAATTCCCGTTACTTTTTAATCACACTTTGTATTGCTTGAAATGAAATATCAGTGGCAGTTGTCATATTTTGATGCATTTTATGTGGAGTTACAACAATCAGTTTTATTCTATGTAAATCAACAAAAATATGCTCTTGTATAACTCCAGTGTGTTTGTATTCTAGTACATAGATTGTAAATCTCTTTTAGTCTTTTGGTAATTCACAAATTGAAATTAGGGGTTATATAACCCAATGTCCATTAGAAAGAGTAGCACTTTTCAGTGTGAAAGAATTATCCAAATTAATAGTGGTTTTTGAGATTGTTATGCACATGCACAGACACAGCCAAATTTTCTCTCTTTATAATACTAGGTAAATGTTGTTGTTAGCTAATGCTGGATTTCTGACAATGAAGTCATTAAATCCTCTTGCTCTCCAATATTTTTCAATGATATTGAAGAGAGCAATAGCAGTAATAGTAACCGCTTTTTAGAGAGCACCATATTTTTATGTTTTGGCGGTCACATCGCTCTCTCACAACCCCCAGAATGTCTGGAGGACCACACCTGTCGTTGGTTTACGGGTCTCACCGACCTGACCGGGAGAATTATCTAAATAAATTCACCGACCATATCCTCTGATTACCAATCAGAGGACGTATTACATGCCATGACAGGTCAGCATGTTAGAGAAATGGAGAGGTTGGAAAAATAAAGACTCCCTAGCCCTCGGGAACCCTAATAGCATTGGGGTCGGAAGAGAACAAGAGATGACCAAGGTAAGGTCAGATAGAAAAGTTACAGTGAGGAGCAAAACACCAGTAAGTGGAAGTAATGTTCTGTTTAGCTTGGGTACCTTGTGGTCGCTATTCACATATCCCCTAGACGGAGACCCCTGAGTGCCTTAACTGTGTAAGTCCCAGCAACTAGCTTGTAGGATCTGTGGTTGTATCCACTGATAAAGGTCAGTCCCGGGGAGGGGCCTTTGCATGAGCTGATGCACTCCTGAAGGCGATTGGGTCCCTCTGTCTATACATTGGGAGGTGAGACCCTAGGGTGGGCAAGGTCCAGGCCAGGACTCTCACCTAAGCAGGGGTGGCGCCCAGGATGTGAGCATGCCATTGGAGACATTTGCAATGGTGGAGGATTAATGTGCCATTAGTTGAGTGTTGTGGTCCTCGCTAGGTAAATGTATAGTCATTTAAAATCAGCCACCATTTTTAGTTCAGTAACAGTCATGTTGCCCACCAACTTAAATGATCTTTTAAGTTCTCTTCTAGCTGAGTAGTGCAGTAAGAAACTGCTGCATATGCTGATGTTCTACTTTGTCGGGACAGTGAGCTGTCTTTCTTCAGATTTGTAATGAATATGACAAAACACTGTCTTGAAGTCGTATATAACATGTTTTTACTCTGCAACTTTGAATTTTTCTAAACTTGATAATTGCCATTGAAAGAAAAGATAAGAAGGAGAAATGTCTATAAAATGAACAAAGATTGGAAAATATCTTCATTATTTCTCTTTTTTGTATCTACCTTCTTAATGAATATCTCTGAGTTTTATGGGTGCAGTCTCTCTTTGAATGCCAACATACTTATGGGAGCATTAGAGAGATTAGAAGCCTGATTCACTATTCTCATTTTTGAACTGCGTTTAGTAACATAGATTTTTTGTACTTCATATCCCTGTTGCTCAAAGACTGTAATTCACAGTTAAATAAAATTCTGCATAAGAAGTTGTGTTTAATATAATTTTGTGTCTAGAAAATTTGCTGTTGCACTCACCTGTTAATGCCTTCAATTAGGTTACAGAAGTATACATTTTATTTTAATTTCTGCAGCACAATATATATGCACATCTTAAGCTCATTAACTCTTCTTTAAATGAATATTAAAAATAGAAGCACTATTGACAGTGAAGTATTCTTCATGTTTGAGGTTATTTTGAGTCACTTATTTACACTTACCTTCACTACTAAACTGCTTTTTTAAGCGGAAACGTTTTCAGGACCATTCGATCCCATCATCAGCCGTTGGGTGACTGATGTTATCCTCTTGTTCCTTTTCTCTGCTGTCTCTATTCTGCTGCCATCTGGTGTTAGGGTTGCAGAGCTTTAACACTTCATTCAATGCTGGTATTTCGAAATTAATAACTTTATTACTGTTTTTGATGATGTATATTTTTTCCCAAATATTCAGTTCTATTGGTGAATTAATAGATTTTAACAGTTTTACATTAAGGCCGATGTTGTGGTTTTCAGTCCAAAAATGATGTGCCACAGCAGACTTTAAAATTTGTTTTAATTATATGTTTCTTTGGTGTTCCTTAAGTCTTATATCCAAATTTCTCTTTGTTTTCCCTATGTAGCTTTTGTCACAACTATTACAGTTGATCTGGTAAATCCCCGATTTTTTATTGTATGGGATGGTATTGTTTAGTGGCTTATTAAACAGGTTTTTTAAACTGTATTGGTTTTGCGGTGCTAGTTTTATGTTTAGTTTCTTGAAGATTTTTTCAAATTTTCTGAAGGCCCAGGGATGGTACGTGAATTTCTTAAATTTCCAGTTGTTTGTGAGTGGTGTTAATGTAGTGGTTTGCGAAATTATCTTGAGCTTTTTTGCATTTTTTGACATGTTCCTAACGGTGACTGGGTTGAATCCATTTAATATTGCAATTTCTTCTATGTGTTGTTGTTCTTTCAGAAATTCCTCTTTACTTAACGGGACATTATATAAACGGTGTATCAAGCTTCTAAATGCTGCCAGTTGGTGTGACATTGGGTTGCAATTGTTTTTCTTGATGTAATTGTCTACATGTGTGGGCTTTCTATGTATACCAAATTTTATACCATCTATATTTCTAGTAAAGACTGTTCAGCTCCAATGGATTCCAGCACACTGTGGAGTCATGGGGAACGAAGCTGCAGACTCACTTGCAAAGAAAGGCACAACAATAAAACAAAAGTCTAAATTCAATTTCTCATATTCCTCAATAAAACGCTTGATCGTTAAAAAATTTTCTCATTCATACCTGCAAGAAATAGAAACAAATGCCAAAGATAAAAAATGGATTACACTACTTTCCAATCCAGATATAATCCCCCAGAGACCACGGAAAACAGCGGTTGCAGCCTTCCGACTATTGACAAATCACGACTGCTTAGCAAGTCATCTCTACAGAATAGGTATCTCAGCCTCACCAATATGTGTCCTGTATAACGATCCAGCAGAAATGAATGAAGACCACTTGAAGACCTGTGAAGCATTAAGATCAGAAGAAACTACAGTTCAAAAGTATTGGAAAGCACGAATGCTAATGGCTTCATTGCCAGATGCAAGGCACTAGAAAACAACAACAACAACATATTTCTAGTAGTTTTGAGGTCCAGGAAGGGTAATGTGTTGTTGTCTTGTATTTCAATTGTAAATTTTATATGGCTGTCCTGTAGATTCAGTAATTTTAGACAGTCGTCTTTTTGTTTCTGGGGGATTATAGCGAAAATGTCATCCACGTATCTTCTCCAAAATTTGAATATATGTGGAAAGGTTGTTCTTCTTTAAATATTAAAATTTATTGTATTGAAGTATTTTGTGGGGAAAATTGTATGTTCAGAGTCTTGCAAATCCAAGGCTCATTTAAATGCAAGCCATTCAACCTGCTTTTTGTTCTTATTTTGTTTTGTTTCTTTCTTTTGACCAATTTTTGCTTCACCAGCAGCATGCACAGTACCGTTCTAGTTTACACCTGGCATGTTTATTACATACTTTGTTGAAATATTGAATGAAACAACTGAAAAAAAAATGAGGAGGAAGATTTTGAAGAGAGAGCACCAATGCTATGTCATAGTGAGAGTTTCGCTAGATTTAAAATGGATAGCATTGCTGTATATGGAACAACAGTCAGAAGCAATCAGTTACTGAAGTGATGGCATGACATTGCCTTGCAAAAACAGTGCACCACCCTGAAGCAGAAGATGCTTAAAGACTCCTTAAAAAAATAACTACAAATGCATTTGTTGTTATTGTTTTCAGTTCGTCCTGTATGATTTTTGTTATGATACTCTGTGTAGTCTAGGTTATCCTAAATCCAAGGTATCCTCATCCCCATTACCTCAGATTAATGAAATTGCTATAATTGTTCAGTACCAGAGTAAACAAATATTAATTTATCAGTTATCATTTACTGTTGATATTTTGCTCAAAATGTGTAAGTTCATGGATATTTCTTCTACAAAGAGCAGTTGGGATAAATGCATTAGGTATGATTAGGAATATTTGGAAAGGTACCTAGGTGTCAGTGTTTTGATTATTTATTGATTTTCTTCGCTCTTATGTATATACATATACTTTTCAGACAGACCTTACTTACCTACTTTATGTTATTAGAACATGAGATTATAAGCCACTATTGGCTGCCAGAGCATGGAATTTGAATCAGTCATTCTGTAGAGATTCTTGTAGCTTACAAATTTGTAAACTTTAGATAGTCATATTGCATTGAAATCTTAAAAACTCTCAAAGGGTAATGAATAAAGTGAATGTTTTTTTCTACAGATAATCTCAAGCCCACCTTTATGGTATGAGGTGAAAAATTCATCCAGAAATTTTTTCTAACTAGGAATACAATACTGACTCCCAGGTTTGAAGTTATAGGATGTGACTAAAGAAATACATGAATTGTATCATTCTTAAGATTGTAATAACTAATACATCCATTTGGCATGTAGCAGCGCATGATACATAAAAATCATGTCATTAATCATTTGTATCACTTATTCAGGATTTAATAAATATATGATAAAAAGTATTACAAATATTTGCATGGATCTTACCTGACACATTTTATTTGCACTATGACTTTTTACACAATTAGCATGCCATCTTCATTCTTAAATTTCACCATGAAATAGCTTTCATATTATTAGTCTGAATAAATTTATTAATTTTTAAGATTTGAATTTTTCTATTCTTTTGTGGCAGAAGTACATCTCTCGCTCTTATTCTCTCTTGTTTTACAGCCTTTGTCAGACACAGAATGCAACTGCTTGTAGAAATTGCATTTGAACAAAATTAACACATTTTGCTCTTTCTAGTGATTGTTCTAATTAACCATTTTCCTTTTAAATGTTTTAAGGTTTACCTAAATTTTTTGTCTTTAAACAATGATATATCTGTAGAAAATATGTAGAAGCATACATAACGTAAATGTTACAGTGTAATTTGTTTGTGCTTTTCATCACAGTACGCATTAGAAATAAACATAGCTTGAGGTATGTTGTATATTACTTATGCATAACTTGGCTCCAGTAATTGCCAGATAGTTGCATTAGAGATTGAATTTGCTTAGATTGTGTAGAAATAACTACCAAAAAAGATATATATTAGGTGGTTTACCAGTTCTTTATAATTCAGTTGCATACCACCTGGGGTTTATAGACAGGCTACAAACTTTGGTTCCAGTTCCTATCCAGGATTAACAGAACAGTACATGTGATAGACTCTCTGGAAGAAAGGAATAAACCTTAGCATGAACTTAAATTCAGAGTCAGAAACTTAACAAACTTCTTAAAGGACCATAATGGGCTATAAATGTTTTAGTGCTTGAGCACAACAAACGCATGTTACATGTACAGATTGAAAGCTGCCCTTACAAAGTTGTTTGAAAAATGAAAGAATATCATCAGTAATGTTGTTGATTTCATGCTGATCATTTCCAGTAAAAGTGAGTTGTGAGTCATACGAAATACATTTCATTTATACTTCACAGTACCATGGAACAGTAAAATTACCAGCATTGTCATAGAAAATTGTATGAATTGTATGTTGAAGGGTGAGTAGGGAAGGATTTGTGAATTTAATATGTAAAAGAAAAGTGAGTAGAGAAAAACCATGCGAATATTATGTTGTATAGTAAAATGGATAGAATAGAAACTTTTTCCATGACAAAATACATATATGTGACTAATTTCATGGTGATTGGTAAAGCTGTGCATGTGTTACATAAAAGAAAAGTGAGTATTAAAAACCATGTGAATGCTATGTTGTATAGTAAAATGGATAGAATAAAAACCTCCTCCATGAAAAATGCATATATTTGTCCAATTTCACAGTGATCAGTCAAGAGACAGATAGATAACATTCTGAAAGAACCAATTACTTGTTAGTATTGTGAGCAAGGGAATATCCATTTCATAGCAGTTATCTATTGGTGCAGAAAATCTTACACAACCAAGAAAGGCAATAGGAGTAGCTTCGAAAAAATTTATAAAAAGCAGTCCATCTGAATGCTCAATGAAGAAGCAAACTTAACTGATACAATAGTGGGGAAGCTATATTATCTTAATGTAAAATATATTGGATTTCAAAGAAATAAACCTCAAACGAGTTCAAATCCGTTGCCTAATGATGGTCTCATTTTCCCATGCATTCTTATGGTGGGATTGCCATAGCACATGTGCATCGTAATATTAGTTTTTTATACATTTATTGTGGTCAAACTAAGCTTTTGTCCCCTACCCCCCAAAAAATCAATATTCATTACAGTATTATTCAGTATGTTCAAAACAAATTGATCACTGTGAGCTAAAGTACAGCTGTATCATTCATGTCTTTACTTTCTCTACTACCTATAGTAAAGTAGAGAAAGTATTGTACTCCACCCAAAAATTTGATGTGGAGATTTCACCGGAAATAATGTTTTGAGGCTCCTGAATCCCAAAAAAGCATTTATAGAAAAACGTCTGTGTGTGTATACGTGTGTATATATGTGTCTGTGATTGTCAGTCGGTGGACAGCATAACTCAAAAACGAAAAGTTGGTTAAAAAGCAAAGTTGGTATTTAAGTTTAATATCTTTCAAGGATGTGACACAAATATTTTGAAGAAAATTCCTCCACCCTAAATTACCTTTACAAGGAAATTTTTTCAAAAATTTTGATTTTCTTGAAAATGGCTGTAACGATTTTGATTAATATGCCATATGTTTGACATATTTTTATGGCAAATGAAATGTATATCTTAAATTTTCTGGCTATAGCCCCCTGTAGTCCTATTTACTCTGGATGACTTTTGCAAACCGTAAGAGATAGTACTATAGTACTTATTATACAAAAAAAGTAGATCTTGCTAAAATACACAATTTATGTTTAACAAATTTTTTTGTAGAGTGAACCATTTTGGAGATATTCCTTGTCATTTGTGTGAGTTTTGGAGAACTTATACTTCAAATGGAACATCATTATTCATTTTTGTTATATGTTAACCGTGCAAACAGAATGGAATTTGAAAGCTTTAATTGACTGACACTCAAGGTCTACTGTATTCGCATATTCTCCTTGTACCTACAAGAAGATAAACAATAGGATAATTTCTGCAAATCTTCATCTAAACTAACACAGATATAGGAATAAGAGTTTGTGAGAATGGTTAGTACAAGAGTAGAGAAGGTCATGTGAGTGCAACACATCAAATTTTTTCAGTTATGTATTAATGTTCTGCATGGTGGTACTTATGTATACTTGAGCACTACTGCATGGTATTCTGTAGACATATGCTGTACAATGTGGTTCCCCTTCGTCCTTTGCAGAGTTTAGCAGTATGAGTTGTAAAACTGGAACTTAAAAATTCAATACCACAGCTGGGATTTGAACCACAGACCCTCCGACATTGAATTTTTAAGTTCCAGTTCTACATCACAAACATTGCCCACACACACACTGTTTCTGTGTTTAAAAACACCAACAGTAGGTTTGTTGGCATAAATAAATAATGTTTAGCAGTATCTTTATTTTCTGGGTTTGACCCCAGGGACCCGCATGTGGTATTTGTGGTGGACAGCAGTGTCAGGGCGAGTGTTCTCCATTTGCCCCGCCACTCATTCCACCAATTGCTCAACTATCACCTTTTCAGTCATTGATTTTACCTGCATTTCATATCATCCTCTTCCTCACTATGATACCTGATGCTTGACTGACCACCTGCTTCCAGGTCTTCACTTTGTCCAGTCCATAGGTACCTGTGCTCCCCAACAGGCCTCTGGCCACAGGCACTGGCTTGTAAGTCCTAGGGGCTGTAAGTCCTTCGTAAGGGGAGGGTAATCAGGTAAAGAAGAAGAAAGATAAAGTTCTATAAATTGTCCTTAAATGGTACAACTGTGAGAGTTTTCCAATTCAGTCCATTACTTTTTGATATATAGTAAACAAGGGTTCTTCATTTAAAACCTAATGGGTGCATGACATCTTGTCTGTGCACAAAAGTGTGTAGCCAAAGCCGGCTTTGCTCCTGCATAAACTCTGTGCATAAAGCATGTATAACACTCTCACCTAATAGAAGGTGCTGGAAATGTCGTTCCCCATCGGCTAAACAAGCATTATATTGGGAGACCACATTCTGATTCACATGATTAAGTTGGGCCACTGTAATGTTTACGATTTCATTTCCATTATTTTGTTTTAGTGCTTCTAATGTATGAGGATTTGTCTAAAACTAAAATTGTATAAGTGTACAAGCGTCCATGCCTTAAAACAGTGACCCAGCATCACAAATGCATTATTGTGAATGGTTTTTCTTCAGTGAATGACAGTTTATTTGATCCACAGCTTCTGTTCTTTTAGGACGAGGCGTTGTTCCTTCTTAATGGTCATGTCAACACTCATAATAGTCAGTAATGGGCCTCTGAAAGTCCACATCGTGTTCAAGAAATCCCTCATTATGATCCAAGAGTTGGAGTTTGATGTGCTGTTAACGCTAGATGCATAATCCGTCCAATATTCTATGAGTAGACAGTAAATGCAGAGAGGTACCGAAATGACTTTTGACCCCATTTTATCATAAACTGACAGAATAAGAGAAATCATATGGGTGGTTTCAACAAGATTCTGCTACTGCCCTTACAGCAGAGTAGTCCATGAATAAAATTAGGGAAGTGTTTGAAGATAGAGTGATTAATGCTAGTGTATGGCCCTCTCATTCACCCGATCTAACTGTATGGTATTTACTTGTGGGGTAACATGAAAGACAAAGTTTAAAAGACAAATCCTCATACAGTGGAAGAACTAAAACAAAATATTAGAAATGAAATCTGAAACTTTACAGTGGCCCAACTTAATTGTTCGAATCAGAATGTGTTCTCCTGATATAATTATTGTTTAGCCAAGGGTGGGCAACATTTCCAGCATATTCCATAAGGTAAGAGTGTTGCACATCTTTACATGCAGAGTTTATTGTAGGAGCAAAGCCCAGCTGTGGCACAACCAATCACGCACAGGTGAAATGCCATGTGAGCGTCAGCTTTTAAATTTAGAACCCTGTATGTGGTGGCTATCAGTTTGTTCCTTACTGTGCTTATGGACTGACTGTATCTAATTGAACAATATGAGCAATTAACAATGGTTATTTCAGAAATGGCTGATCCCACAAAAAAGATTATACAAAATAAACTGTGCATTACAAAGAGATCAATATTTTTCTTCTTCTCTCTCTCTCTCTCTCTCTCTCTCTCTCTCTCTCTCTCTCTCTCTCTCTCTCTCTCTCTCTCTTTTCAGCCCTTTTTGTCTTTCCTTAACATTTACCCATTATACAAAGATTATATAAATTTCCTTCTGAATGAACATTTGACCAGCTATTCCCAGAAAATTCAAGATACACATTTTGTTTGTCATATACTTTTATTTGTCTGTAAATAAGAATTCAATTTCCTCAGTTTCTTTAATTTATGATATTTTAATCAAAATTGTTACAGCCATTTTTAAAAAATCAAACATTTAAAAAATCTACTATGGAAAGAATAGTTTAGAATGGGGGATTTTATTTAAAATCTTCTTGTCGCATCTTTGGATGATAACGATGATGTAATTTCAAGGGTGTTCAGTTACTTTGTCATCAGCACCCTCATAAAATAAATAATACAAAAGCCAGAGATAAATTCCAATATAAAGTAAAAATACTAGTAAAAGCAAAAGTATAGATAAAAGTACAGAATAAATGAGCCCAAAGCCAGAATTAAAACAAAATTATAAATGGGTCCAAAAAGTATGAAATCTCTTCCTCCTCCTCCTCCTCCTCCTCCTCCTCCTCCTCCTCCTCCTCCTCTTCTTCTTCTTCTTCTTCTTCTTCTTCTTCTTCTTCTTCTTCTTCTTCTTCTTTTCCTGATTACCCTCCCCTTATCCCCTAGGACTTAAAGCCAGTGCCTAGGGTCAGACGCCTGTCGGGGAGCACAGGAACCTCTGGACCAGACAGTGTGAAGACCTGGAAGCAGGTGGTCAGCCAAGCATGTCATGTTTTAACATTTCTAAAAGTTAAAAACTTCTTTGACTGCTTGTTTGTCGTCTGCCAGGACACATCTTTGGAAGGTACTGAACTTAAATACCATGTTTGGCCATTATCCAATATTTTGTTTTGAGTTATGTTGTTCACACACTCATGCACACATACATACACACATCTTTTTCTAGAACATTTTTTTTAAATTTAGGGTTCTGAAAATGTGCATTTCCAGTGAAATCTCAATTTCAGATTTTTGGATAGAATGCAATACCTTCTCTGTCTGTTAATTATTATGCATATGATAGAATTGAAATAAAAAAACTGCATTATGGGAAAGAAAAAGTGCATTTTAGGAGATGCATAGAAAATGTATGAGAGTGTCAGAATATGTTACTCTGTTACAAATGGTATGAAACACTTTTTCTCTATAACATGGCAACACTCTTCTTTGTGTTTGTCTATAAAGTACAGCTTAGCTGGGCTACCTGGTATTAGTCTTTTATGCATTAAATATATATCATATAGTACTACAAGTTTTGCAGTTGGATTACTACCCATGTATTTGTTATTCCTATATTAGGCTTTCATAATTTCATGAAATCCCTATTGGGATGAAAGGGAATGGTCCAAAGCTATTGTTAGAGGAAAATAAATATAAGAATCCTCATCATCTCTAGAGTTTGTGAAATAGAAGACTGCCTAGTTTGATGTATACATATCTTAAAACTAGCAGTTTTAATATTGAACATACATTTTTAGGTGCTTACAATGTCATTGAATGCTGGTTCAAACACATTAAAAACAAGTAGAAGCGGAACTGAAAAATTCAATGCCACAGGTCTCAAACATTGCCCACACACGGCTTGTGTTTCAAAACACCAACAATAAGTTTGTTGGCATAAATAAATAACTTTAAAAGCAATTTTAATTCACTTTTTAAAATGCAACTTATTAAGATATTCAGAGGTTGCTTTAATACTTCCAAAATGAATATTCAGTATTTTTAATATTATGATATTCTTTACTTTATCACTAGTATTTTGAGATACAACATTCATTTAAGCTTACTTAAATGTTATCTTGCATTGGAATCAACTAACCAAATGTTGGTATTGAAGTCTGCTCAACTAACTGCACCTTCCAGGCTCATGTATTATATAAGGGCAAAAAAAAAAAAAGCCAGTAGGAAATCATAATAAAACTAATATATATTTTTGTCGGGTATAGGGGAATATGCCGGAACACAGGGATTGGGCCTGCTGCGTCTTCATTCAACATTCCGTCATGACTTAAAAATATATGCTTCGGATGAAGGTCGTGTACAGATGACAGCAGCAGCATTTGCAAAGGGATTACTTGCTCTGGAAGGTGAACTTACACCCATACTGGTCCAAATGGTTAAATCTGCAAATACCAATGGACTGCTGGACAATGATTGTGACTCAAGCAAATATCAAAACATGTAAGTTTTTCTTTTTGTGATTCTCCAGATTTCTTTTGCTTATTTAAACAGCATTCAAAGCATTATTTACAAGTTTGTGCATTTTATGTGGTGGTTGTACTTTCAGGGCAAAATCTCGACTACATGAATTAATGCAGCAGGATAGAGAATTCACAGCAGAGGACAGAGAAAAGATTAACCCAGGAAATGCACTAAGTATAAATGCTGCTCTGGACTTTGTGAAAAATCCTGTGAAATGCTGTGAACACGTTCAGGATCTTATACAACGTCTTATGAACATAGTGAGAATAAAAAAGGATGATGCAAAAACCAAAGGTAAATTCAAAAGTGTGACATACACTTTTTATGTGGGGTTGAGTAATATCATTAAAAATCTTAGCCTTGTGTCCTGAGATACTAAATTTAGTATTTTATTTATTATATTGTAATAAAAAATATGCACATTAATATGCAAAACACTTTTTTTGGTTCGAGGTATCTCAAAGTAAATATTTCTAAGAAATCTCAAGAGACCAACTGATACCAGAACATTGGGTCAAATCCTATATTTCCTAAATGCTATATTTTGGCAGAAAAAGTGAAAAAAATATTCAAAAAATGTCTCATTAGGAAGTTTTCTGCATTTTAATAAAATATTTGTGTGTGCGTATGTGATTGTGCACATGCATGCATGTGTGGTGTGTTTTTTACATACAAAAATCTAATTGAAAGAATTATTTGTTGTTTTGCTTCACTTAACCTATTGTTCAGAACATTCCTTTGGGCCAATATGACTGCTGGTGCTGAGTTTAATCTTGACGGTATGCATAGTTCCTCTGGTAGTTTTTGAGTGTACTTCAAAATTGTATCATTCAGAGAACACTAGAGGAACCATGTAGACTATCAAAAGAAACCTAGTTTAGGCTTACAGTAGCAATGGACATGCAAATGAGCGATGTACATGAGACATCAACATGTTTTGAGTGATAAAACTCCATGTGAAACAAGTTCAGTTCACCCTGTCACAGTAATTTTATTAAGGTGTGTAGCTGTGTGGATTCTTTCATAGTTTAACTAAGAGATTGCTGATTAAAAATACTGCAGATGTGGTACAAGTTTGAAAATGCCTGTAACAAAAATATTATGTGATTTATACACTCCTTTCACTTCTGCAGATGCTGTGCTCTATCATGGAGAGACTTGGGAGTTAATGGGTCGACGCTGGGGCAAAATTGAGAAGGATTTTTGCACAAAAAACAAAACTTTTGATATATCGAAAATTCCTGACATATATGACTGCATAAAGTATGATTTGCAGCATAACCAGCACACATTACAATTTGAACAAGCTGAGGAATTGTATATTTATGCTAAATATTTGGCAGATATTGTAATCCCACAGGAATATGGGCTTACAGTGCAAGAAAAACTTACAATTGGTCAGGGCATTTGCACACCATTACTAAAGAAAATCCGTGCAGATCTTCAGCGTAATATTGAAGAATCTGGGGAGGAGACTGTCAATAGATTAAATCCAAGGTAATTGCACAAGTGTATATTTATATGTAATAGTCGCAAGTAATCTATGAATCTCATGTTCAGGTATAACAATTTTTTTAATGTATTTTATGTTATTGTGGAATCTTTCAGGGCAGTTACTAATGCTGCTGAATATCTAGGCACTTAAAGTGTTAGATTTCTCTTAAATGTCTAGAATATCTTTAACATAGTAGTGTTTTATGCTACTGTACCTGGTAATTAAAAGATTAAAACAAATTGAGTTTAAGCTGAGTTTAAGCTGTACCATTAAAAACCAATAGAACGGATTTTAATATCTGGCAGAATTATAATTTCTGAGTTAGTCAATATGATTCCCAAGATTTCATGCTGATTTGACCCATCTGGCTAATTATATAGAAATATTTCCCACACATAAAAGGCTAGGGCAAGGCAGCGTGCATTGCTTATTACTATGTACTCTGTCCATGATATCCTTTGTGGCTGAAAGCAGAGGATATGTGATATGTCTTAGTCTGCTCTGCACTGTAATGCCATGGGTTATCTATGCTATTCATGAAAATACAGGTTAGAGCAATAGATCTTATTTAGAATGTGTTGCAAATATAAATTATTTATATTCTGTAGAAGTACGTCTGCTCTTTTTGTCTTTTTCTCTCTTCCATTTGAAGAATGTGGGTGCCTAAGCATATTATGCTGGCAGATGTGGTGTAAACTTTGCCATTTATTTGTCTTATCTAATCTATGTATTTACCTTCCATTATGTATGCAGAATTTTGAAGTAAAATATTCCTGGATGCAGTGTATGTAAGTGTTAACTGTTTAAAATTGCAGATACTCTCATGGAGTTTCCAGCCCAGGAAGGCATGTACGCACACGATTGTATTTTACAAGTGAAAGTCATGTGCATTCACTTCTCACAGTTCTACGTTATGGAGGGCTGTTGGACGTACGTATGCTTCTTAACAGTGCTAATTCTGACATTTATAACTTTGCTCTAGATTTGTTGCAATTAGAAGCATTTCTAATGAGCAGAGACTGGAACTTGGCAGAATGTGTCAAAATCTATCTTCAATTTGAAAATGAATCTGTATGAATTATACCTTTGTGATTGAAATGACACAGTTTTATGTTGTCTTTTTCTGCCCTTTTAAATATAAATGCTTTTTATTGTCTTTATTTCATTATTTATCTGGGATAAATTTCGAAACATTTCAAAAATCCTACAAGGTGACAATTTTGTTGCAGTTTAAATGGATCCTACAATGATGGTATGTTTTAGATTTGCTCCAATAACCCCTGTCAATGTTGAGAGGTCGTTTTGTCATATGAAAAATGTGTTACCTGACAGGAGACTCAACATGACCCCAGAGAACTTACAAATGCATTTGGTTGTCATATGCAACGAAAAAGGCATTGTAATACACAGGCCTTTTTAAAAAATATTTCATTTTTGTGTCAATTACAACACCAGCAGTCTCTGATGTGGTTTACTGGGAAAAATATGAACTGGTTTGAGAATTCAATGTCATTCTGGCAGGTTGTCACAGTAACTTAATGGTTAGAGCACCCGCCTAGTAAGCGGAGAGTCTGTGGTTCAAATCCCAGCTGTGGCATTGAATTTTTAAGTTCCAGTTCTACCTCTCAAACCAGCATTTCATTTAAAACTTTGAAGTTCTTTAAAATATGGCGATCGAGTTATTGAATATGTAATTATAAAATAAATGGGTTTTTCTAATTGCCTTTTATTGCCTGTTTTAGTATTTATAATGCCTTTTTGCCTGCCTATTTTAATCATTTATAATGCCTAAACTTCCGGTCTCTGCTAATGAGTAAACTTGATGTGTATGACGATTCCTTAAAACATCATTTTACACTAGTTGCAGCAAATTTGCAGGAACCTGTCAAAATGTGCATGACCTGTTTTAGAGTAAATGGCTAGGAAATAATATTTTTACATCTTCTGTCACTTATGTATAACATTCCAACAAACCATTTTTTAATATTTCAAATGTATAATCTGTCAGTTTTGGAATAAATGAGAAGTGTACGTATTTGTTTGCAGTATGGGCTATTCCATTTCAAATTGGGTGAAAATTGGAGAAAATTGACCTCACATTTTTTTTAAGTAATTAAGAATTTCTACATGTGTCAATCACTGTAAAATAAAACAATTTTCAGAAAATTACCTCTTAAATGTTTATAGTTTTCGAGTTAAAATTCAGTAAAATTTGCATTAAATATCCAAATGAGACAACTTCTATGCCATATAATCAAGAATCCTGTATAGGATCTTGGGGAGCTATATAGCAGTAAAAGGAACTCCGTTTTAGAGAGCACCATATTTTTACATTTTGGCAGTCACATTGCTCTCTCGCAACCCCCAGAATGTCTGGAGTTGTGGTTGGTTTATGGGTCTCACCGACCTACCGGGAGAGAATTATCAAAATAAATTCACCGACCATATCCTCTGATCACCAATCAGAAAAACATATATTTAGGGATATATTCTTCACCACTTTGTCCTCTTTGTGATCTGCAAGAGGAAATGGATCAAGACCACCTTTAAATGTGCCCAGCCACTTATAATGCTTCAACCATCAGTGAAAAATATTGAAGAGCAAGACGAATAATGACTTCATTGTCAGAAATACAGCATTAGCCAACAACAACATATGGGATTTTGGTAAACTGATTCATTTTGAAGCTGAATGTTTGTTGTAGATGGTGGTATATAATAACAGCACAGCAATAGTTACACAATTTTTTAAAACCTTTTTCTTCATGTATTAAGGATAAATGCCCTTTTTATAAAGGTTAAACTTATATGGGCTTAAACCTCTTTTTATTACACATAAATTGTAGTTACAGTTTTATGGCACCCCTTGTTTGAAATGTGGAAAAAAGTAATGAAACAATAAATGTGTAAGCTCACACAGTATTTAACGTAGTATTGAGCTGGCATTTGCCACTCAAGGTGGGAAAAGACTTGCAAGGAATCAAGGTCAGACTTCAAGGTTGATTCATTACGTCTTATATATCTTATACATGTGCATCTTATATGCACTCTCTTTATAATTAAATGGACCTTTTTCTTACCTTGAAGTAGTCAATTTCCATATAAAATAAACTAAAGGCTATTATACACGCAATATTATACAATTTGAATGGCCCTACAAAATCTTTTGCATATAATCTCAAATTTTCATCAAGAGATATTCTCTCAGATTCCAGGGCGGCAATTATAGCAATTACTTTCAAGTTGTCATCAAAAAACAAACTATTATAGAATGTTAGAAAATCCTTACCTACCTAACAGCACTTCAAAAACACCTAGTCTTCCAATTGATACCAGCATTGTACAGATATCTATAGTTAATCTACCATTTTATGCAGCTAAAAGATTAATTAACTCTGAATTCCAAAAAATCATTGTGAAATATTACTATGAAAAATCAAAAATTAAAAGATGAGAACTACCAAACATTCAAACAGTAATTCCTGAGAGTATCCTCAAAAAATGGCAGTTGCAACCTTCAGGTAGATTACGGGACATGATTGTCTGGTAAAACATTTGAACAGAATTGGGATATACTCTTCTCCACTCTGCCCTCTATGTGATCTGCAAGAGGAAATGAACCAAGACCACCTGGCTGCTTCTAGCGCCCCATCCATCAGTGACAAATTTTGGAGAGCAAGAGGACTAATGACTTCATTGTCAGAAATTTAGTATTAGCCAACAACACTCAAAAGTAACTTCATAACTAAAATACAGAACACATCCATATTACAACCGCACCTGCAAGAAAGTGACTTGCTTAGGTCAGGGGAGCAAAAGAGGAATGTTTATGCACAAACTCTTATTGTCTCACCTGTCAACACCCTCTCAGAGGAAATAAACAACAGTGGATTGCCAATGTCCTTGATGTGACTCATGGTATAGTGCAGCGTGACTAGGCAGTTTGGTGCTGTTTCTTTTATTTTCTATTTTTTCTACACCTGTCCATTGAAGATGCCCTAAAAATGTTAACTAATATTGTTTTGAAATTAAATGCTGAATTATATAGCATAATTTATATTCCAATTGGAAATACATTTTTTGGCAAAAGACATGAAATATGATGAAAATTGCATTAAATTTAAATTTTAAAAATATTGAATAAATACTACCACAAACTACAAAATATTACCTTGATTTTTAATCTTATTTGAGAGTTTTACTTTAATACTTTCTAAGCTGCAAGTCTTAGAATTGTGTAATTTTATAAAATTATGGTAACATTTACCTTGGAAAGACCTCATAATCATAGTTTATCATAGCTGCAATTTTGCAGAAGACCTTAATTTAACGTCTACTCTAGGTGACAGAAAATTGAACTCCCCAAAAAATGGAAGGCTTCCTGCTGTCCAAAATGAAATGAAACAGCCTAAATGCAGATGTGATTAGAATGGTTGGAATGCATTTCCAATCAAATTCTTTTAATGTGTGTATGCTCGGATTATCAGAGAAACTCATTTCAGTCTGTTGCCAATTTACCAACAGAATATTACATATCAAAGTTCTAAGGCTTTCACGGCCGGTGTCAATACTAGATGCAATATTAACCGGGCTTGTGGGCCGTGGTCTATTGGGTTCCTTTTTCTTCCCAAATGTTTCGTCTGCGACTACGGCAGATATCTTCAGTGGCGGCGAGGTCGAAGTTTCCTAGTGGAGATCTCAGCACTGACTGTCCTGGTCACCACCAGAGGTGCGGTATTTATGTCGGCGGCCGGAGGGGAGATACGTTGTGATTGGTCCGGGTGGCCAGTGGGCTGGACTTGTACCAGCGGAGTACTACAAGGAGCTGGCGTCTGATTGGCTGGAGAGGGGTTCTGGATTTTTGTTTTTGTTAACGCTGTTTGCCATATTCTGTTGAGTTTAAGTCCTTCCTCTTTGCGATTGATATTATTTTTGTGCTTGTGTATTTCAATGGCTTCACGGAATAAGCGAGAATAGTAGTGGGATGTAGATGCCAGAATATCTGTATTACCATATTGGATGATGTGTTCCCCTTCTTCGAGTATGGCATGTTTCGCAATTGCGTGACCAGCGCAGTCGGTGCTGAGATCTCCACTAGGAAACTTCGACCTCGCCGCCACTGAAGATGTCTGCCGTAGTCACAAACGAAAAGTTTGGGAAGAAGAAGGAACCCAATAGACCACGGCCCACAAGCCCGGTTAATATTGCATCTAGTATAGAATATTACATATTTTGAATTTTCTGGCTATAGCCCTGTAATCCCATTTACTCTTTACGACTTTTGCATAACGGGTAAACCGTTAGAGATAGACCAAATCATACTATACAAACAATGTAGATCTTGCTAAAACACACAATTTATGTCTGAATAAATTTTCTTGTAGGGTGAACCATTTCGGAGATATTCCTTATTATGTGTGTGAGTTTCGGAAAACTTAAAACTTTCGTGAAATGGAACATCAGTGTTCATTTTTTATATGTTAAGTGTGCAAAGAGAATGAATCTCAAAGCTTTAAAAGATTTGACTATCGCTCAAAGCCTACTGTATTCCCATATTCCCCTTGCACCTACAAGAAAATAAGCAATAAGATAATTTGTACAAATGCTTATCTCAACTAACCTGAAGATATAGGAATAAGGGTTTGTAAGAATGGTTAGTACAAGAGTAGAGAAAGTCATGTGAGTGCAACACATCAGATTTTTTTTTGTTTAATTCAAAGGAAATTAGTCCCCTAAATATATTTTGCTCACAGTATTGTAAAGGTTCCTTGGTGCTGCAAAATGCATACGGAAGACAAAGAAAAATAATTATGAATCCAATTTCTTTACTGTAGCACTTTGCTTAGGCAAGGAGCAGTACTGCAGGAATACACATCTTAGTGCCATTCTTCAACCTCATCTATCCCATCATGCTCACAAAATGAGTATCCAGAAAACCATGCACAGATTATAGATATTTATTTGACCACTTTCTCTACCGTGTAAGTAGCAGATAGAGAAAGCATTGCACTCTACTCAAAATTTGAGATTTCTCTAGAAATACATGTTTTGAAGTCTTCCTGTGGAAGTGGGAGCATGCGTGAATGTGTACGCAATAACATTTAAATCTTGAATTTTCTGTGTATGGCCTATGAAGTTCTCTTTACTTGGAAGGAATTTTATATAATCATTAAAACAAGAGATAGACAAAAAAATAGCAAACTAAAAATATGGAAGTACTTGCAATAGTAGGTCACCATTGGGGTAATTATCTCATGTGAGACTGCTTTTGTGTTTTACCGGGAGAAATATGAACTGGTTTGAGAATTCAATGTCATTCTGGTAGGTTGTCAAGTAGCTTAATCATTAGAGCACCCACCTCATAAGCAGAGGGTCTGTGGTTCAAATACCAGCTGTGCCATTGAATTTTTAAGTTCCAGTTCTACCTCTCAATCATTGCCCACACACAGTTTGTGTGTTTAAAAACACCAACTGTAAATTTGTTGGCATAAATAAATAACATAAGAATATTTTTTAATAATTAATTCAATCCATCATATCAGAGTTATAAATTTAATTCCAAAAGATTGAATTCTTAAGTATAGTTTTTGCTCAAAAGTGATGAATCAAAACAACCGGATGTAATTGACTTTTATCACCTCAGCACCTCAGTTCTGATCTTAAAACTACAATTCATATCTATGCACCATAAGTATAGGAAATTAGTCCCCAAAATATATTTTCCTCACAGTATTGTAAAGGTTCCTTGGTGCTGCAAAATGCATGCAGGAGACAAAGAAAAATGATAATGAATCCAATTTCTTTACAGTAGCACTTTGTTTAGGCAAGGAGCAGTACTACAGGAATACACATCTTAGTTCTTTTTGTGGTCTTTCCTTTTTCTTTCTTTCTTTTTTTTTTCTTTCTTTTTTTCATCTTTTTTTAATGATAGTGTCAATTGTCAGGATCATATCAGTGCCACCAGTGTGCAAGTATTTCATCCCTCAGGGGTTCTTCTACATTTCATTAAATCTAGTGACATGGGGGCTGTGGCTTTTAAGCACACTTAAAAACCATCAATCTGGGTCAGGTTTGAATGTAGCTAATGACGTAGGCTATGGTGCAAACACAGTGATGTAATTCTTCTAGTCTAGTAATGGCTCAGTGAAGTAAAACCACAATCACCTAGTACATCCGTATTCTAAACAACCAAAAAAGTTGCTCATTGAATTCATTCTCTGCAGGATCAGTCAATCATTTTCCCTTAATTTGTCACAATGTCCACTGCATAGAGCACTTCATTAAGCTCTTGCTTGGTCCTAAAGTAAGAACAAATTAGAAACTAATTTGCTCTTACTTTAGAATCTTGTTGCTTCTATGTTAATAGCTTCAATTTTTCCATAATTATCTTGCTTGGTTCTTTCTGCATGATAGCAAAACGATTTTACTTTGCTTTTGAAAACTTCCTTTACTAGTGCTATTCTCTGTCTGAGTTCTCGACTACAGATCATATTACTGTTTATGATGTATGCAAAGCTAGTCACTTTCGAAAATAATCATATAGGAAGAGGAAAATACCTCCAAAACGTCTGCGCAGAGTTTTTCCATTGCACGTGTGAAACATGACAATGTGCTGCTGCTGTAAACAAGGTCACTTCTGACAGTGTTGCTTTACATACAGTATTGAGTTGGCAGTGATGTGATGTGGTTCAGTAATTACAAGTGAGTTATTATTTTGGCGGCGCTGTGGCCGAGCGGTTAGCGCGCTCGCCTACCACCTAGGCGGCCCGGGTTCGATCCCAGGGACCCGCATGTGGTATTCGTGGTGGACGAAGCGGCGTCAGGGCGGGTTTTCTCCGGGTACTCCGGTTTCCCCCGCCATCTCATTCCACCGGTGCTCCATCTTCATTCCATGTATCATCAGTGTCACCGCCTGCAGTGCCGTAGTAGTAAAAGCGGGCGTTAAACACTACAAACATCAAAAAGTTATTATTTTGTCCTGTACTTAGTCACAAAGTGTGTTATGGTTCAGCATGTTTTCTACTGCACAGCAGAAGTTTCACACAAGAAACTAAAGAAATGCTTAGCAGATTAAAAATGTATTAAAAATATTGGATAACCCAAACTAATAGTAACAAAAATCTTAGAAATGCAAAGTTTTTCTCTATCTCTTATATGCAAAATTGTAGAAAATACAAGAACAAAGAAGACATGATGGACCATTTGCAGAAAATTCAAGATATGTGTTCTATTAACCAAGCAAGTGATTTAATCAAAATTGTTGGAGACATTTTGAAGAAAAAGCAAAAAATAAAACAAAAGTGTGGTTTGGGGTGGGAAGATTTTCTTGAAAATACGTGCATAACATTCATGAAAGATATTAGGCTTGGTACTTAGCCAGCATTTTGTTCAGAGGTATGCTATTTGTGCACACAAGTTTACCTGTTACTAATTTTATCGTCGTTGTTGTCGTCCTCATCATCATCATCATCATCATCATCATCATCATCATCATTTGTGTAATCTTGGAACATATGTTTCCAATGGAATAGTAACCAATTTTATCATGGAATACAATATTTCCTCTACTTACTGGAGGGTAGCTGCTAGAGGAAGTTAAAGAGCAATTTTACACATCTTTGGAATGAAATAACAGTAGCTGACATGTTTTTAGCTAATGCTGGATTTTTGACATGAAGTCATTAATCCTCTTGCTCTCCAATATTTTTCACTGATGGATGGTGCACTAGAAGTGGCCAGGTATACTTGAAGGTGGTCTTGGTCCATTTTCCCTTGCAGATCACATAGAGAACAGAGTGATGAAGAATATATCCCAATTCTGTTTAAATGTTTTGCCAGACAATCATGTCCTATAATCAACCTGAAGGTTGCAACTGCAGTTTTTCGAGGATACTCAGGAATTACTGTTTGAATAATTTTTTTGAATTCAGAGTTGACTAATCTTTTAGCTGCATAAAATGGTAGATTAACTATAGACTTTTGTATATGGCTGATACCCTTTTTTGAAAGAAAATCAACTTTGTCATTACCACCCTGTCCACATTGAGCTGGTATGCATTGGAAGACTAGGTGTTTTTGAAGTGCTGTTAGATGGGTAAGGATTTTCCAACATTCTATAATTGTATGGTTTTTTGGTGACAACTTGTAGGTATTTGCTATAATTGCCGCCCTGGAATCTGAGAGAATAACTGCTTGATGAAAATGTGAGATTCTATATAAAAGATTTTGTAGGGCCATTCGAATTGCTTCAATTTCCCCATCAAAGTTTCCATACTTAAAGATTTGTAATAGAAAAAGAGGTGACACGTGACTCCAGCCCCTGCTCCATCTCGGTTTGATATCAGTGATCTATCAGTATAAATATGGAGTTATTCATGTTCCGGAAATCTAGTATGGATTGTCTCTAATGCCAATAATTTTAGAACAGTTGAAGTATCACTTTTCCTAACTTCTTCTGTCAGGTGTAAATATGTGATATCTAATGTTTGTGTTGGATTGACTTTATAAGTAACTGACATGTTCCAAGTCCAAAGATGACTGCAAATAGACTATGCTCTCTAAGTTTAGAAATACATAGTTTCTCTCTACAAGAATGGGAGCTACATTTATCTGTTCTAGGTTGCAAAGGATGAACAATGGCGCAGAGCAATGGAATATGTCAGCATGGTATCAGAGCTCAATTACATGTCTCAAATTGTTATCATGCTTTATGAAGATCCCACAAAGGATCCATACTCTGAAGAGAGGTGAGTACTAAGAAACCAGTGCCTCTATTTTATGGACTGATTATATAATATAAATGCAGTAAACTTCGTAATGCCCCTCAGGTTTAGAATATGTCTGATTGAAATAAATAAATGATTCTGCCATATTTTCATTTTGTAATACAATGTGATAATGAATAGTTACAAAAAATTAATATTGAATGCTAGCATTATATTCAGGACCATTCCATTATATGCTGACGTCATGCATCACATGACCACAGGCATGCTTAAGGATGGGCTACCTCTACCAGCCAATAAGAAATGAATGCTTACTGCATTGAGCTGGGAGACTCAATAAAATGAGGCTGAAATACGGGAGACCTGCCAAACTTAGTTAACATAACTACCAACCCTCAATTCCAAGATCTATTTGTTGCCAACCTCTGAAAACAAAAACCCATAAATACAATCTATTGTTAGTATTTAAAAATTCGTCAGGCGTTTCCTGTCTTTTAAAATGAATATCTTTTCCCAAACCATTAAATCTATAGGTCCATTTAATTGTTTTAATAATTTAACCTCTGGGGTGTAAGGGGTAATGATGCGCCTCCTATAACCTCTCCTACCCAATTCCCATCCTCATCCTGCCCGTGGTGCACCCTGCTTTTAACAGATGAGGCTCTGGAGACCGAATCACAGCGGTATAACTGTTTCATCTAAAATGGAGGAAATGCCATTTACATATGTGCTATCCTATCACAGCACAACAGCGTCCTTCAGAGGCACATGAGGGGAAGGTCGGTGGATCTAAATACCACCTATTTAATCCTCCCGGCCAGGTCCAATGGACCCGTTGACCAACGATAGGTGTGGTTCCTCCTTGCAAAATGGGGGTTTAAGTCGGGTGATGTAGCTGCCACATTGTAAAACTGGTGCCCGTTAAGAAAACAGTTACATGAAAGCCATTGAGTCCTAAAGGCATTAAGATCAGAAGAAACTACGGTTCAAAAGTATTGGAAAGCACGAATGCTAATGGCTTCATTGCCAGATGCAAGGCACTAGAAAACAACAACAACAACATAATTTAACCTCTGAATTTATTTCAGAGGACCAAAACTGATCCACCACTGTTGATTTATCAATTTGTTTGTATTTAATACCTCTAAAATGGTTCAAAAGTATTGGAAAGCACGAATGCTAATGGCTTCATTGCCAGATGCAAGGCACTAGAAAACAACAACAACATACCTCTAAAATGCTCTTTCATTCTAGTATCTAAATGATGTTTAGTTTTACCATAAACCCTATCACAATCCAAACAGCTAAATTGATGAAAGCCAGATTTTTTATAATTTGGAATTTTATCCTTTTTAGAAAAAGGATATTTTGTATATTAAATTTATTTTGAGGGACCAAAGTTATTCCATGTTCTTTAAAAATTTGTGTGAATTGTTTATTAGTCCAAGGATGGTAAGTAAACTTTTTAAAAATACAATCATCTTTATTTTCTTGAGGGTAGCAACTTCTTTAAGTCTTTTGATATTTAAATGTTTCTACCTTTTTATGTATAAAATCTGTATTAAAACCATTTATTACAGCAGTGTTGACAATGTGTTCATATGTATGTGTGTGTGTGTGTGTGTGTGCGTGTGCGTGCGTGTGTATTTTTTTTTTTTTTTTTTTTTTTTTTTTTTTTTTTTTTTTTTTAATTTATTGTTAACATACAGCATGCCCCATTACTTAGTAATATTACATGCTTTTTATACATTTGAATAGTTTTAGATTTTACAATATGTTAATTAACAAAGTTACAATTATTATTTATTTATGCCAACAAACTTACTGTTGGTGTTTTTAAACACACAAGCCGTGTGTGGGCAAGCGGAGGGTCTGTGGTTCAAATCCCAGTTGTGGCATTGAATTTTTAAGTTCCAGTTCTACCTCTTAAAGTTACAATTGTTTATAAGTTAAACTATTTGGCTGATTATGTTATTTGCAATATTCGTTATAGTTTGTCAAAATCTATATTGTTTATAAAAGATATAAATTCCTTAATATATTTATTTGCAAGTTCATTGTTTGTTACTGGCCACTGTCCACCTTTGTTTACAATACTTTGTTTTAGTTTCTTTCTTTCAATATCTAACAGAGAACACTCGTATATTAGGTGGTTTACATTTTGGTTCTGATTATGACACTTGCACAAGGCACTTTCCACTATCTTGAACCGATGGTAATATTCTCTTGTTTTTCCATGTCCTGTTAACATTGCTGTAATCTGTCCATTTAGTGGTATCTTCACTTTTAGGCGTTCTTGCACCGAGGGAAAAAACATTTTTGTGGTACTTCCTTTTATGGTTGAGTCCCATTGTTGTTGCCAAGTATATAGTGCTCGCTCCTCTGCTTCTTTGATGATGTGGCTTCTTGGGATCTTATTGTAGATGACGTCTCCACTGTCCTTCTGTGCTGCTTCCTTCGCCAACTTATCTGCCATCTCATTCCCATAAAGACCCACGTGCGCCTTCACCCATTTCATGTAGACTACCCAGCCACTGTCCTGTAATAACCTGATGTTTGCTTTTATTTCTTCTATTATTTTGTTACGAACTTTGCCATTTTTAAGGAGTTCTAGTGTAATTAAACTGTCAGTGTATATTACTAGTTTCTTTTCACTGTCCTCCATCTTCTTGTTACAGAGTATTTCTTTAAGCGTTTGTAAAATTGCGACCTGTTCTGCCTGGTTATTGGAGCAGTGTGTGGCAAGTTTGAATTGTAATTTTTTTACTAGTTCCCCATTTTGAAAGATGACTCCTGCTGCACCAACTTTTCCATCTACTTTGCTACCGTCTGTGTATATTTCTGTGTTGCATTTTGTTCCTTCCTGTGCCTCTTTTACGATCAATCTTTCTGCAGGATGAGGCCACTCGCTCAGTTTGGGAACTTCTTCAACTTTTTCATTTGCGCTTGCTGAATGAGTGTCTTTATATATTTCTAAGACTTCTTTTATTTTTACATTTATTGGCAGGACTGCTGCTAGTATGCAGGATGCTTCATATGATACAGTTCTGTACGCTTTGGAAATCTTTATGTTCATCAATCGTTGTACCCTTTGATATTTCAACATATGTTTCCTTTTTTGAATCGCTTCATTCCATACCTGTACTCCATATAAGAGCATTGGAAGTATAGCTCCTTTGTATATTATTCTTAAAGCTCGTTGTCCGAGGCCCCAGTTCAGCTTGGCAGATTTACTTAATGCATTTATGAGCTTCACGCATTTCTCTGACACTTGATTTATGTGCGCCCCAAAGCTCAATTTATTATCAAATAATATACCCAGGTATTTTAGTTGTTGTACCTGCTCTATTGTCCTGTTGTTTAAATACAAATTCATTTTACTTTTTTCTTCCTTCCTTTTTCTGGATATCAGCATAGCTTTTGTTTTGGTGATGTTGAACTGGATCTTGTACTGCTTTGCCCAATCTTCTATTAGCTTTAAATCGGTATTTGCGTACATCTCTGCTATTCTGAACGTTTCTCCTGATGTTAGCAGCAGCAAATCATCTGCAAATACCACCACCTTACTTTGTTTCGTGCATTTTAGGTGGAATAAGGTGTTATACAAGATATTCCAGAGTCCTGGACCACAGCAGGATCCCTGAGGGCAGCCCTTTGTGACCTCTTTTTCTACCTCACAGTGATTGAGTGAGAGTTTAGCTATTCTGTCTCTGAAATATGTTTTAACTAAGTTATATAGATTCTTTGGGCACTGCAAGTTCCTTAAATTTTTGAGTATTCCGGGCCACCAAGCAGCATCGAACGCTCCCTTCACATCCAGGCTGGTTACTATTACACTCTTTTTCTGGTCCAATTGAACTTGTATGAATTCTTTGATCGCCAACGCTGCATCAGTGGTGCTTTTTTGTGGAATAAATCCATACTGGTTTGTATTAATTAGATTATTGGTATATGTGTGATGGTTTATTCTATCTATCAATAGCTTTTCTAAGATTTTCCCTTCGATGTTCAATAAACTTATTGGTCTGAACTTTGTGACTTCGTGGCTTCCCTCCTTTCCTGGTTTAACTATAGGGATTATTTGTGATCTTTTCCATATTTTTGGAAAGCATCCTTGTTTTAAGCATTTATTATAAATGGAAGTCAGTGACGATGGGAAATCTCTAAATACTCGCATTATGATATCCTTGGTTATACCATCTTCTCCTGGTGCTTTCTTAGAATTAAATTTTTCAATTATGTTAAATATTTCTTCTGCAGTGAATTCCTTGTCATCTGGTGTAGCCAGTGGTTCTTCTTGTTGTTTTCGAAGTTCTTGTTGTTGTACAGTATCATTTTCTGTTTTGTCTTCTGGAACAAAGTGGTTTAGCATATGAGAAATTGTTTCTTTGATATCACATGTGTAGGTGCCATCTTCTTTTTGAATAGTTGTTAGCGTGAGCTGAGTCCTTATCTTTCCTGCAGCCAATTTATATACTGCATTCCATGGGTTACTTCCTTCTTCTATGGTACAGTATTTTTTCCATGAGTTTAATTTTGCATTTTGTAATTGTGACTGGTATTCGCGTTTCCCTTCTGAGTATAGTATTTTTCTTTGTTCTCTAAGCTGCTCATTATTTACTGTTCTCTGATATCTTCTGCGTAAGGCATTTACTCTTTTCCTTAGCACTGTCAGTTGGTCGTTCCACCATGGTACTGTTTTCCTATTTGTATACATTTTTCTTGATTTACATTTATAAAATGACCTGTTACAAGCTGTTATGATGCATGTATGGAATGTTTCTATTACTTTTTCAGTTTCACTTGTCAGATTTATAACTTTACTAACTTGGTTATCTGTCTCTTTCAGGGAAATTTCTCTTGTCGTACATTTGAATTCCTGCATCAGGAGGGCGAGTAGGATGTTGCTGAATTTTTTAAAATTTTCTTCACTCTTGACGATATACCTTTTCCTTATAATATCTTCTTTTATCGGATAAGTATTTGTATTAATTTGTTGTGGTCTACCGATATTGAAGGAAATAATTTTATGATCGGAAAAACTATCTTCTCCGCACTTCCAATTTCTTATGTGCTTGAGTAGCCGATTGTTCGCAATCGTTAGATCTATCCAACTTTGAGCCCTGTTAGTTTCAAAGGTTGGTATTCCCGTATTTTCATTTACAATATGGAATGTTGAGGTGGTGAGAAATTCTTCCAGAACTTTACCTCGTTCATTGTTTATTTTATCATACCATAGCTTGTTCCGTGCGTTAGTATCTGCTGCAATAAGCATCCTATGTCCTTTAGTATGGTATAACATTTTTTCTATTTGCCTTATACCTGTTTCAATATCTGCATCATAGTCGAAGTACATACTTGAAGAATAGAATATGTTGTCATTATGCTGGATTTCAATCAGTACACAGTCTTCATTCGAAAGCTGGCTTATTACTGTAGCATCGATGTTATCATTACTAATTATTATCGCAGCTCTCTTTCTTCCATTTCCACACACATAGGTTCTCATAGACCTTGGGGGGCCCTAATGACCAAGTTGTCGACGGGCCCTTAAACCCAACACACTCACTCACTCACTCATAGACCTTGGTATTCCAGCTAATTTATTATTTATGATGTACGGTTCCTGTATGAAAGATATGTCGACGTTAAGTTCATATATAAGCTGTATTAAGTTACTTGTCGCTATTCTCGAGTTTTGCAGATTTACTTGAAAACATTTTAGGTTGTGGTCATCCATTTTAATAGTCGATACTAAGCTGGTATCTCCTCAATGCTGCTATGTAGCTAGGACAGTTGATATCTAGTGTCGAATGATTAGCATCGATTGTACAGCCTTGATTATGTTTAGCATAATTTATGCAATTTATGCATTTGTAATTATCTTCATCAGCTTTACAATCTTTAAGCGCATGGTCTTTCGCGCACTTGGGACATGTTTGTTTTCCATTGCAGTCCTTTGCTCGATGGTTGTATTTGCTACACTTGAAGCAGCGGGTGACCTTATTATAATCTTTCCAGGTACACATGTTCCAGCCTAGTTTAATCTTTTTACCTATTATTTCTTTTCTTATACTAGAGTTGATTTCAACTACTAAATTTTTGTTTTTTCTTTTATCATGAAACTGGAATACTGCCTTCACTCCCTGTGTGGAATTTTGAAATTCTTCATTCTGCAACATTAGAGCTTCGACAGCGTTTTCAGGGGTGATTTCTTCTGAGACATTAAAAATTATAATCCTTGGGTTCCTCTTCTTTGCCGTTACTGCCTCAAGCTCTTCTCACCAGACTCAATTAGCAGTTGTCCATTCTTCACCGTTTTAAACGATTTAATTCCTACCTTCAGCTGCACAGGGTTTACTTTCGTCTTAATAAGAGATCTGATGTAATCCATGCTTTGATTATTTTTACTTTTAACAAACATCTTTGTATGTATGTATGTATGTATGTATGTATGTATGTATGTATGTATGTATGTATGTATGTATGTATGTATGTATGTGTGTATGTGTGTATGTGTGTGTGTGTGTGTGTGTGCGTGCGTGCGTGCGTGCGTGCGTGGGTGTGTGTGTGTCTTTATTCACCGTAAGAATTTTTTTACAAATTCATGGCTTCGTCAATTTTTAAACAGGGAATACAAATAATATTGGTTTAAACAATATCATGAATACAAATAATAATAACAGAGACAGCATTACAGTCATAAGAGTATAAGTTATATATATAGCCTACAGATTAAACACAAATAAAATTCTTCAGAGAGTGAATCAAATAATATATATATATATATATATATATATACAGAGACAGTGTTACAGTAACATAGTGTTACAATAATACAGATAAAATTATTCAGAGAATGAGTCAAAGAACTCCTGCACACTGTAGTAGGTTTGCTCAATTAGAAAATTTCTAACTTCTTTCCTAAACTTAGTTTGACTGCTACTGTGGATTCTATGTGCGATTTTATTATACATGTGTATGCCTCTATGCAGTATGGAATTTACCTTTTTTGTTGTTCTGGCAGTCTGTATGTGTATTTTATTACTATTTCTGGTACTATGTGTATGAACAGTGTTGTTTATGCTAAATAAGTGAATATTGTCCCTTATAAAACAAACAGTTTCTAAAATATACAGACTTGGCAGCGTAAGAATGTGATTTTGCCGAAAGTATGGTTTACATGATGTTGTCCTGTGCAAATTTAGCATTAGTCTAAGTATTTTCTTTTGCATTATGAATAGCGCACTTATTTCGCTACTGGATCCCCATATAAATATACCATAAGCAAGCACAGATTGTACATAAGAGAAGTAAACCATTTTTAGTGTTTGTAGGTTACTGATGCTCTTTAGGACTATATTACATAATGAGCTCGATTTATTCTTGCTGTATTCTATGTTAAACTCTTCCTTATTAAGGGGTATATTTATTAACCTATAAATTAAACTGTTGAAAGCAGCAAATTTATGTGAAAAAGGATTAAAATTTTTATTTTTTATGTGATGATCAGTATGAGTAGATTTTCTATAAATGCCAAAAGCCAATTTATTGTTATGTTTTTTAATTTTTAAATCTAGGAACGAAAGGCATTCATTATTTTCTGTTTCCAAAGTGAATTGTATAGCTTTATCTTGTAAATTAAAAAGTTTTAAAGTGGTTTACCAGGAAAAATACGAACTGGTTTGAGAATTCAATGCCATTCTGGCAGATTGTCACAGTAGCTCAATGGTTAGAGCAGCTGCCTGGTAAGCGGAAGGTCTGTGGTTCAAATCCCAGTTGTGGCATTGAATTTTTAAGTTCCAATTCTACCTCTCAGACTTAAAGAAGTTTCTACCCTCAAGAAAATAAAGATGATTGTATTTTTAAAATGGATCGAGACCACCTTCAAATTTGCCCGGCCACTTCTAGGGCCCCACCCATCAGTGAAAAATATTGGAGAGCAAGAGGATTAATGACTTCATTGTCAGAAATCCAGCATTAGCTAACAACATTTTTAAAATGTTTACTTACCATCCTTGGACTAATAAAAAATTTACAGAAATTTTTAAAGAAAATGGAATTACTTTGGTACCTCAAAATAAATTTAATATACAAAATGTACTAAATTTTTCTAAAGAGGATAAAATTCCAAATTATAAAAAATCTGGCATTTATCAGTTTAGCTGTTTGGATTGCGATAGGGTTTATATTGGTAAAACTAAACATAATTTAGAAACCCGAATGAAGTATTTAGAAGTATTAAATATAAAAAGATTGATAAATCAACTGTGGCAGATCATTTTTGGTCATTTAATCATGAAATAAATCCAGAGGTTAAGTTATTAAAACAATAAAATGGACCTATAGATTTAATAGTTTAAGAAAAGATATTCATTTTAAAAACCAGGAACTATTAATTTTGAAGTACCAATATATTGTATTTATAGGCTTTTGTTTTCAGAGATTGGCGACAAATAGATCTTTGAGTTGAGCATCAGAACAATGATAACTTGTTTGGATAGCTTTGAAAATGAATTGGATGCAACTTGAAACTAGTCAGTTATTGAAGAACTTGCAATATTACTAAGATAAGTGAAGCTTTTAGTGTGTAAATTGTTCTTATTTTAGATTGCTTTGTTACACTGTTAACTGCTTCAATTTTCCTTGATATTCCTCATTGTTGATGCCATCATTTTGCTGACTGATAGGATGGTGGCTAGGTCACAATGAATCTGATTGTTTGGAGTACTTAAAGTTAGGAACTAGCAGATATGACTAAAGGAATGAAGCAGAAGGGATGTGAACCATTGCTTAACACATGCCAAGTCAATAACCATCTTACTCTTCGATTATGTGGCTGTTTGTTTGTATAGTTATTTTAATGAGTGCTTATGTACACTAAATGTTCACGCATATCTGTTATAATGACTTTCACTTACTATTTATCTATTTTAACTTTTTTCCAGGCCAGATTATGGACCTGTTCAGCAGCTTTATAATACTGACTCAAGTTAAAAAGTACATGCAATTCAGTAGCATCATAAATGCTTTTGTAAATAATAGATGGTTCTTAATTTAATAAATCCAGTCCTCTTCATCTTCTTCTCATCTCTCCTTTTTTTTCTTTTCTTTTCTTTTAATTACTGGAGTGTTTGCATTACAGTGTCAACATCACTTTTGTTTCTCCTTTCTTTTCATCTATTAACAGCAAAACATGGTCGTACTTTAATAAATACCTCAGACTTACTTCCATTACTGTAAATTGCTGTATATAGTTGCTGAAAGTTAAGACAGCCAGTCTTTAATCATTTATTCTTTGTGTAATAGTTGCACTGTTTATTTTTATTTATTAAGAAAGTGCAATGATTATCCAATGAAATATGGTACGCTTAGAAATGATAGTTCTTTCAAATAAAGTTTTATTGCCTTTAGTGTCTAACTCTATTAATACTCTTAATACTGCAACAAATAATCTTATTTTTCCAGATTTCATGTTGAACTGCATTTTAGTCCAGGTGTAAATTGTTGTGTTCAGAAGAACCTGCCACCTGGTCCTGGATTCAGGCCTCACAGCAGAAATGAATCTGTAGCATCCAAAACAGCGGTAGGTACCTGATTGCCATTGTGCTTTAAGCATTAAAGCATTATTCCACTTAATATATATGAAGTAATATAAATACTGAAGCTTTTAAAATAAAGTTTGGAATGCCAGAAGCAAAATGTTCCTGTTCCTTAAAATATTTCATATATTAAAATATTATATTATTATTTCGTTGTTAAGTATTATTTTGTTTAAAGATACCTTTCTCTGTATTAGAGTTATTAGTCAGCCACGATATGAATGCACTCGGTGAGAAGAGTTACTAAACATATACGTCATAAGTAGGCGGGGTTTCAAAGGTACAGTCACATAAAGGAAACATCATCAATACCGAGATGCTTGCAGTGAGGCATCCTAACCATTACTATTACTATCTACAAGACAGTTCAACTGTAAGCAATGCCAGTGTTGCCACAATATTATATTGCATGGTTTCTGGAGTCTCCAGTACACATAATTCATGTCATATTACTGAAACTATGATCATAATTGCTTTGTTTTATGTAATAATATAGTGTATTACTTTTTTAAAATTTTGCTTGGAAGTATGCTTTTTTATTCATTGACTCATTGTTACTGGTATTTGTTTTTATTTTAATAACAAAGAAAGAATTCACATTTAATTCTTAAGACAATATAATCGGCAAGTCTACAATAAAAGGTTATCTCACAAGGTCACATTTCTGTGTTATCAAAGCCGCCGCAATAAACTTAAAGCACAAAGAACTTTGTGCCATTGTTGAACAGTTGGTCCATAGTAACAAATTTGATACAGCACTCTTAACACTCATAGCAAAAGGTGAATGTTACCACCTTTTCTATGAAAAGTCCCTTCAGTGTCTTTGGTTATCAGTATTAAATGCTGACGAGAGATTATTTTCTAAGTATAACTTGGTTGTAACAGACAGAAGAACAGCTATGAAAAATGAAAGTGTCAACTTGTATCTTGCAATTTGATGATGCTGATTGATGGGCAATGGCCCTGATGTCTGATGCATGATATATGTGGTGATTCATGTCATGATAATAATAAAATAAATGTTTCAATTTGGAGAAATTTTGTAACATTATTTACCTGTTAATTTTAATTTCAGTAATGTCTATATGTATTAATTTTACTTGAAAATTTGTGAGAGTTTAATGCAAATTTTTAGTATAATATTCAGCAGAAAACACAGCTAACTTAAATTATTAATGCAAATTTTTCTAATAATTACCACCAAAAAATCTTGGCTTTGATGATGCTCTTTTGCATAATATTTATTGTGCCGGAAAGAAAGAATAAATTGCTTTTGAAGCAGGGTGTGAAACGTTAGCACAAGAGGGAAAAAACAACAGCATGTTACTCTAAAGTAAGAACAAATTAGAAACTAAAAACTTCACTTATTTTAGTAATGCTGCAGTTCTTTTTGCTGACCCTGGGTTTCAACTTGTCTCCAACTCATTCTCATTTGTTCTTACTTTAGAATCTTGTTGCTTCACTGTTAATAGCTTCAATTTTTTCTTATTTAACAGCATGTTTTCTCAGGTTCACTTATGTCATAGCTAAACTCCTGAGACAAATACAATAGTGCAGTTCAACACGGTGCTTTTTGGAACATGTTCTTGTGCAGTGAAATATATACCATAGCAATGCAGTGGCAGTAACAGTGCTCGCTTTGAGGAAATTGGCATGTGCTTGTGAATAATTTAACTATGGAGACACCTAGGTAGTCAAAAACACCACAAAAGTTTCCCATTCTGATGAAAAAGTATCTCGACTGGGTTTGCAAAAGCGGTTAAGCCAGAAAAATATTGAAAATGAGTTATCCACAGCCTTTAACGCAATTTTGTGTGCTCTGCCCATGTGTCTAATCTGTTAAGTCATATCACTTATAGTAGCCAAGTAACATGAGTGTGCAAAAGGAGGTATGTCATGAAGTCATCAGTTGTGCATGTGCATAGACGGTTAAGTCTCTCACTTTTGACTTAGCCTATTTTACACCATCGAACCAGCAGTGCAAAGTTGGGTAAGTCAGTAATAGAGCTGACTTAACCTGCTATGCACTCCAAATTTAAATGACTTATCCAACTTGATACTACACCTATCTGGTGACAGTATGTATTTTCATTGCACTAATATGAAGATTGAGTAATGCAAAACGACTGACTTGTCAACAATACACATGAAAAAATAAAGTATTGCAAGTTTGTATATCATTTCAGTAAAAACACAGAGAAACCAGTTACCATCTCGTGTCACTTTAACTACATATGAAGAATATTTAAGTGCTATTCCTGGACAACATGTTGGTAGGAGGATATACGAAACTGTTTTTGATGATCTTGAACTACAGAAACCAAAAGTGGATGCATACCAGATATGTGATAGACTTAAGCTGTAGATAGAGATCTCTGAAGGCAAATTTGAGAGTAAGAAATGCACCAAGAAAAGGTTGGCTGGCAAGTCACTCTTAAGAAATGATCTTACAAGGAAAGCCATAACATTCGACTTACAACAATTCTTGCCAACTCCAGCAGTTCGTAGATCCATTGCCTTGCATAAAAGAGAGCTGTGGACCTAAAACTTAATGTTCACTGCTGTGATACAAGCAAGCATACTGTTTCATGTAGCACCAAAGACAAGCCTACAATTAATTTAAACAACTTCATCTAGTTGTAAAAATAGATTATATATTCCGATTTCTGTCAAGGACAAAACAAAAACATTAAAATTCCCATAATGTGTATGGTTGCACTTCAGGAACACCCAATCCCTCAACCATCGTCCACTAATTCTTAATATTAGGTCATACACACATGGAGAGTGATGGAGATCATGAGTTCATAGAAAAAAAAAAAGAAATAAAAGTATTGTGTTCCTATTCATCATCCTCACTACTGGATGCAACTTGTTGGTTTATCAGGAAAGAACAAGCCATTAGTGGTCAGTGATATGTCTAAAGAGGACCTTTATGACTTTTCAGCATTGTTGGGAAAAGAACTTGTGCTAGGAAAGGTTGACATAACTGGATAAAAGATAATTTGGAGGGACATGCAGTGGCTCTGTTTTCAAAAGGTTTCCTTCGGACAATTATTTCTCAAGTACAAGTTAAGGAAAGATGATTTCAGATTTGCCAGTTTTCTCAGAAGAGGAAATAAATCTGTAGGTATCAAACTTTTAAGAAGTATTCTGGTCCAAATGCAATAAAGCTAGCAGAAATAGGACTTGCTGGACCTACTTTCACTTATCTCGGCCACATTCTGGGCATTCTAGAGCATTGAAAATATCTGTGCTCTTAGTATACCTCCAAATACTGTTACCAATGACGATGTTGAGTGAAGAATGTGTCTTTATTATTCATTATATCTTAGATGGTGAAAACAATTTCATGGAAATTTAAAGAAAGTTATGACATTAAAGTCATAATAATAAAATGTCTTGTTTCTTTAGTGTTATATTTTGCCAAGTTCATTAAATTTAATAACCTTTTATAAAAGGCTAAAAATGTAATATTTACTATATGATTATAAGGTATTATTTTCAAATATACAGTGATATCGGGGTTGTCTCCTTAGTGTGGTGGTAGAGCTTTTGCTTACCAAGCGAGAGA
Source organism: Tenodera sinensis (assembly GCA_030765045.1). NCBI lineage: Eukaryota > Metazoa > Arthropoda > Insecta > Mantodea > Mantidae > Tenodera > Tenodera sinensis. The sequence goes on along the minus strand of CM060965.1, from coordinate 33,160,297 downwards.
CCAAGGTTCAATTCCTGGCACCAGCGTGGGGATTTTATCCCACTGGGAGACCTGGCATGGGATGCACTCAGCCTCGTTAGGTCCCTGAAAGGTCAATCGAGGAGCTACTTGATTGAAAAGCTGGGTCCTGATTGCATAGACTGCATAACCTGCTGAGAGGAACTGGGGTGCTGAGCACCAGTACCGCACCACACTCTTGACACCTGTGGTAGTTAGAGGTGGGGGATGCAGCGGCTAGGCAGTAAGGGCTGTTGTGCCTTAGGTAATTATTATTACTACAGTGATATGTTTTGTTTCATTACCCTTGTACTATTTTTATGCTGTCATTTTCTTAAGTTCTGTTAAGTGTGAATTCTATATAAATATGGTGGTATTTTTTTTTTTTTTTTTTGCTCTGAAACAGACTATTTATTTAATCCTTTAAATCAATTCTGTACATAGTACTTTGACATAGGATATATCAATAATTAAATTTGTATATTTACATTATAATAAAGTCAGATATTTCATCCCCATGGGAACTATAAGAATTGATTACATATTTAAAAATACAATTTCATTGCATATTGTGACTTTTGGTTGGTGTGTAAAGTAAAGTAGACAGATGTAGTCGAGATAAAGAAACACTTTTATTTCCGTAAACAGTAACTTTGTACACTCGTTGCAACAACAAGAAAGTCTTTTTCGATTCTCCAACAGCACGGCTCCGAACTCGTAACACAAAGAACTAACTCTTCTCCGTCGGCACAACTCTTCACATCGTCTGTCCGTCTCCGTCGGCACGACTACTCAACCTTCACATAGGTCTGACTGACTCTTCTCACACTTTACCCCTATTTATATCTCCCAGGCACTGTTCTGGAAAGTTCAGTTATTGCGCTGGAGTACAAAGTAGAAGATTCCAGTAGCCTCTATCCTTTTCTCTCTTTCGGCAAGCGCCCCAACAATGCGGCCATTCTCTGTCTCTTTCCTTCGGCTCCTTTGCGGTAGCGCCGACAATAATGCGATGGGTGACACTGCTGCTGTCGGCAATTAGATGCGGCGGGCGCGGTGACACTGCTCCCTCCTCAGAGCTGGTCGTCCCGACCAGCACTATCACTGCGGCATCTCCCTTGCGCCCCGGTGGACTAACCCATCGAACCTCTTCTCCAGGAGGCACGATCCTAGGTATCGCTGTTGGATAGTGTCCCTTGGTCCGGGTAGGACGATGTATGCCATCCTGCTTCGAAATTCTGCAACAGTACCGCCGGTCTTGGCGGTCCCTCATCCAGTTGCCCTTCTTCCTGGTGTGTTGACGGGCCATCCTGCGCACTTGGAAACGGCGCACTGGGTACCATGTCCGCCGACCTCTCTGGCGCACCTTCGCAGCCACCTTGCTTCCGATGGGTCCGGCAACAAACCCCACCACATCCGCGCGAGTCGTGTCCACCGCTGCACTCGTGTTCACTCGTGCTCGGCACGGCCTCTCCTGTATCCTGCCGTCCAAGATAATGTCCACCATTCTTCCGTTCACGGCACTATGCGTCAGGTGATTGGATGGCTCCGACGGTCCCCCCATGCCACACGCCAAGTCGGTTCTCGCGTGTTGCTCGTTTGCTTGTGTGCTTCCCTGCTGATGGTCCTCCACGTCATATCCTGGTTGGTTACGTACCCGACACACTCCTCCAGAGGATCCTCGACGACGTCCCTGAACTGCCCCTTTGTCTTCCCCGAGACGTACACTTTCGTTATCGGAAACGGGTGCAACTGTCGCCTCGGCCACTAGGTGCTTCCTCCCCGGGTCCGCGCTATTCCGTCTGCCCCTGGCATCCAGTACTTTGACGCTCTCGTCAACTCTTACTACCAGGGCGCCAAGACGTTCCCCGTCGTCCTCCACGACGTCCACATGCTGGCAGAGGTCTTCCACCTTTTCGCCGAGTTCTTCCACGTCTTCCGTCACGCCAATCAGTTCGCCGAGTTGTTCCACGTCTTCCGTCATGCCAATCAGTTCGCCGAGTTGTTCCACGTCTTCCGTCACGCCAATCAGTTCGCCGAGTTGTTCCACGTCTTCCGTCACGCCAATCAGTTCGCCGAGTTGTTCCACGTCTTCCGTCACGCCAATCAGTTCGCCGAGTTGTTCCACGTCTTCCGTCACGCCAATCAGTTCGCCGAGTTGTTCCACGTCTTCCGTCACGCCAATCAGTTCGCCGAGTTGTTTCACGTCTTCCCTCACATCATCTGAAACGGGCGCAACTGTCGCCTCGGCCACTCGGTGCTCCCTCCCCGGCTCCGCGCTATTCCGTCTGCCTCTGGCATCCAGTACTTTGACGCTCTCGTCAACTCTTACTACCAGGGCGCCAAGACGTTCCCCGTCGTCCTCCACGACGTCCACGTGCTGGCAGAGGTCTACCACCTTTTCGCCGAGTTCTTCCACGTCTTCCGTCACGCCAATCAGTTGCTCGTCAATTTTCGCCGATAGCTCCGTCTTCATCTCTTTCAGCTCGGCAGCGAGGTTGTCGTTTGCCGTCTTCATTTCTGTAGCGAGGTTGTCGTTTGTCGTCTTCATGTCTTTCAGTTCAGCAGCGAGGTTGTCGTTTGCCGCCTTCATTTCTTCTTTCAGCTCGGCAGCGAGGTTGTTGTTTGACGTTTCCATTTTGGCAGTGAGGTTGTCGTTTGCCGTCTTCATCTCTTTCAGCTCGGCAACGAGGTTGTCGTTTCTCGTTTCCATTTTGGCAGCGAGGTTGTCGTTTGCCGTCTTCATCTCTTTCAGCTCGGCGAATAATTCTTTCATCATTGCCATCATCCTGGTTTCCGAATCTCCCTCCATCTTGGTTCTAACGTTGCAACTTCTAACGACGATGTAACGAAACTAGAAGCAATTCGACGGATCCCACTGACACCAGTGTGACTTTTGGTTGTGTTGAAAAGTAAAGTAGACAGATGTAGTCGAGATAAAGAAACACTTTTATTTCCGTAAACAGTAACTTTGTACACTCGTTGCAACAACAAGAAAGTCTTTTTCAATTCTCCAACAGCACGGCTCCGAACTCGTAACACAAAGAACTAACTCTTCTCCGTCGGCACAACTCTTCACATCGTCTGTCCGTCTCCGTCGGCACGACTACTCAACCTTCACATAGGTCTGACTGACTCTTCTCACACTTTACCCCTATTTATATCTCCCAGGCACTGTTCTGGAAAGTTCAGTTATTGCGCTGGAGTACAAAGTAGAAGATTCCAGTAGCCTCTATCCTTTTCTCTCTTTCGGCAAGTGCCCCAACAATGCGGCCATTCTCTGTCTCTTTCCTTCGGCTCCTTTGCGGTAGCGCCGACAATAATGCGATGGGTGACACTGCTGCTGTCGGCAATTAGATGCGGCGGGCGCGGTGACAATATTCTAGTGGCAAACAAAAACTTTTCCACTGAAACCATTAATATAACACTTGTGTTATGTGATAGGGAGTGGATATGTCAAAATGCACTGAGAAAAGTCACGTAAGTTATGCATCCACCCTCCAGCCCTTCAGATAATCCTCAGATAAGGGATGAAGATTTATAGGAATTAAAGCAACCTGATGTGTTATATTTACAGTACTAAACAACGAATATTTTTTTGCAAAATGTGTGGAATTTTGGCACATAAGGGATTTGGGAAATTGATTGTAATCTTTAATTTAGTTTTTCTGATTATGCGGTTTTTTGACTTAAGCACTTTTGCACACCCAGTCAAGATATTATATATCGGGTTATACAGTTCTGCAGACAAGGGGGAAAAAAGTTACTCGTACCCCTTGAAAAAGCAACAGATAGGGCAGCAAAAATAGTTGGAAAATCTAGGAGAACCATCATTAACATGATAAAGGATTTCGAAAATGCTTCAAAAATTGGGGTTAAGGTAACAACTCCTAGGAAAAATCGAAAATCACGAAAAGTTATATGTCTTGATGATTTTGATACGTGCGTTGTGCATAGAAAATTCTTGGAGTATTACAAACAGAAAAGGAAAATTCCTACTTTGAGAAAACTCCTCAACTTCGCTAAAGATGAAATAAACTTTCAGGGTGGGAAAGAAACATTTAGAAAAATATTAAGAGAAATTGGATTTCAGTGTAAGAAATGTAAAAGCAAACGAGCTGTACTAATGGAGAAACTTCAAATTGTTTCAAAACATGCAGAGTACTTAAGGACTATTAGTGAGAATGAAAACGGGCCACGAAAACCAGTAATTTATACAGACAAGACTTGAGTCCATACTCATTATACCATCAAGAAGTGCTGGCAACACGAGAAAGTACCAGGTGTTTTGATTAATAGTAGTGCTGGTCAAAGAGCCATTATTGTACATGCAGAGGGATCTATGGGGTTTATTGAGGGAGCTGAATTGATTTACATTTCAAAATCCAAATCGTCTGACTATCATTATGAAACGAACAGTCAAAATTATAAAAAATTGGTAGAAGAGAAATTAATTCCAAATATTCCAACTGAGAGCATTATTGTTGTCAATAATGCACCCTACCATACCTTACAGGAAAATAAAGCCTCTAACACTTCATCTCGAAAGGTGTAGGTTATTGATTGGCTCACAGAAAAGAAAATTAAACATGATCCGCAACTGACAAAAAATGAGCTTCTAGAAATAGTTAAAGTTAATAAAGAAAACCCGTTTATTGCCTTGATAGAATAATGGAACAGAGGGGTTTTACAGTTTTATGCCTTCCTCCATATCACTATGACCTTAACCCCATAGAGCTTATCTGTAATGTAATTAAACAAAAAAAATTGCAGCAAAGAACGTATCATCGATTAATTTGAGTACTCTGAAAGCTATGACAACAACCTGCATAGCTGAAATTAGTCAAAATGATTGGATGGAAGCATGCAAGCACATGAAAAAAATTGAGGAAGATTTTAAGCAAGATGGGTTAATGGAGGAAGCAATCGAAGATATAATTATAAACATGGGTCTAGAGAGCAATGATGATAATGACGATGAAGATTGTGATCATGATGAGCATTATTGCGACAATATGGATATTCAAGCAGCTTACAAAGGACGCATTGATACTGACACAGCTGATGAAGGAAACTGTAACACCAATACAGCAGACAAAGGACCTGAAACCAACGTTTCCGGACATGCTGCTTCCCGAACTAATGCGAAGAAATCAGCAGGTGAGTACTGTTTTCATTGTGCGACTGTACTTGCCAGCATTACCTTTCCCCTTGCTCCTCGCAGATCCATAGACAAGGTAGTAAACAAACTTGTGGCACCCTCCTTAAAAGTGCATTCATATTGTGGTAGAGGAGTAATTCTAATAAAGCCATATGCAACAACAACAACTTTTCAGATAATTTTTAGAAGTATCTTAGTCGACTATGGACACTTTTAGTTGCATTTAACTTCCAGGAGCCTAACATTAAGCTGGCCCTTTACAACAAATTCAACCTGAGAAACCTGCCAAACCATCCATTAAAACACAATACCAGCCACTTCTAAATCTGCTGTGTACCAAATAAAATGCAAAGATTGCCCAAAAATACAATTGATCAAACTAAAATGAACCTGGAAACAAGACTGAAGGAATGCAACAAATTGACAAATCAGCCATAGCCTGTCATTTCACCATAAAAAATATATCAAAATATGTTGTTTGTTGTTAGCTAATGCTGGATTTCTGACAATGAAGTCATTAATCCTCTTGCTCTCCAATATTTTTCACTGATGGATGGGGCACTAGAAGTAGCTGGGCATATTTGAAGGTGGTCTCAATCCATTTCCTCTTGCAGATCACACAGAGGACAGAGTGGTGAAGAATATATCCCAATTCTGTTTAAATGTTTTGCCAGACAACCATGTCCTGTAATCAACCTGAAGGTTGCAACTGCTGTTTTTCAAGGATACTCAGGAATCACTGTTTGAATGTTTGGTAGTTCCCATCTTTTATTCTTTGATTTTCCATAGTAATATTTTGCAATAATTTTTTTGAATTCAGAGTTGACTAATCTTTTAGCTGCATAAAATGGTAAATTAACTATAGATTTTTGTACACCGCTGGTACCCTTTTTTGCAAGAAAATCAGCTTTCTCATTACCACTCAGTCCACAGTGAGCCGGTATCCATTGGAAGACTAGGTGTTTTTGAAGTGCTGTTACAGTTCGTCTGGTCTAAGTTGGAACATGACCTACTTAGTGCTACCCCTCCCTGTGATAGGGGAGGGATGACAACACATCGCCGCGGCTACCCGCGACTGCCTAGTCTGCGTCTGTCGGTAATATGTGTTTCGGCGAGTGTACGGGCTGCTTATGTACATATAGCCCTTAATATTGAGAGTGAAATATGGAAATGCTGGTGATGCGTTTAGTCCTGCTCATTGTGTTGACAATCGTATTGTTCCAAGCTGGTGTTGGAAGAAAGGGGAAACCTCTTCAATCTGATGCACGGGAAGTTGTATGTTTGGTACATAAGTGTTTTGCTGATGAACTAGAGGCGTTAACATCGGGTAAACCAACAATATCCGTGACACAGATCATGGAAAGAACTGCCGCAGCTACTGGTGTATCTCGCACTTCAATATACAGAATTTTGCAAGAAAAGAAGAAAGCAGACGAAAATGGGACCGCTGTTAGAACACCAGGAAGGAAACGACCAAACAGACAACCAACAAGCACAGCAGCCGATTCATTTATAAAGGCGGCTATTCAGTCGTACACATCGCATTTCTTGCCCGAAAAATGGAAAGCTGTCTGTGAGCATGTGAAGCGCGTAGAAGAAATGTACTGGGGAAAAAGACGAATTATTGGACGACATATTGGACAGTTTCAACATAAATTTAGAAGACAGTTACTCTAAATCGAAAGATGCGTGTGAAGACTGCGGATGTGATCCAGCATCCGATATCCATGAAGCCGAAGATCTTACCAGCTTACCGGGACCCTCCAAGGAAACCTTCTTGGACGGGATCTCTACACTGACGCTATCTAACAGCAGTTATTAAAGCGCTGCTCTCTGATAGCTGCGCTATAGTCAGGCAGTCAATCGCACCGTTGCATGTTGCATGGAACCGATGCGAAATGGGATTAGGCAGTCATGGAGTACCCACAAAAGCGTGGGCAGTATTGCGTTCTCTCTCTAATTCCCATGTTCCAACATAAACCAAACGAAGTCTAGATGGCTAAGCATCTTCCAACATTCTATAATAGTTTGTTTTTTTAGTGACAACTTGGAAGTAATTGCTATAATTGCTGCTCTGGAATCTGAGAGAATAACTGCTTGCTGAAAATGTGAAATTCTGTACAAAAGATTTTGTAGGGCCATTCGAATTGCTTCAATTTCTCCATCAAAGTTAGTAGTTCCATAACTTAAAGATTTGTAATAGGAAAAGAGGTGACATGTGACTCCAGCACCTGCTCCATCTTGGTTTGATATCAATGATCCATCAGTATAAATATGGAGCCACTCATGTTCTGGAAATCTAGTATGGATTGTCTCTAATGCCAATAATTTTAGAACACTAGTTGGAGTATCACTTTTTTTAACTTCTTCTGTCAGGTATAAATAATATGTGATGTCTAATGTATGTGTTGGATTGACTTTAGATATGAAGTTTTCCTTTGAATTAGGGAGGTGTACATCCTTCTTGATGTCTTGAATTTTGGAAAGAAAGCTCTCCTGAGTCTTTAGTGTATGTGTAAAATTTCTCTTGTGCCATGTATTGAATGGGAGTCTGATCAACTTTTCGTATTAAAATATGTAAAAACTACAGCTGAACTGATAATTTGGGAAAAAATACACATGAAGAAGAATGTTCACTCTGCCATGAATTTTTAAATACCACAAGCAGACAACATCCTGAAGTTTACATCCAGCAATCCAGATAGCAGCATAACCACAACCACAAAAGATTCTTTCTCTTCAAACACCAATCGAGAAACCATTGATAATGAAGACAATGGTCTTCAAAACGCATCTGGATAAAAATTAATTTAAGTGAAACTAAAAATGTCTATAGGTCGACTCAAATACTTCTGCAAATTATTAAAGCATTATAATGGATTTTGGGAATTGCTTAAGTGTAACTCATCATCACAATAGCTTTCTTTATTTTTTCTTAAAATATTTTTAAACACTTTAATTTTAGAGTAAATATGTACAAGCAAATAGCATAAACTCTTAAAGTTTTGAGAGAAAGTTTTAGTATAGCAAGCTTCTTAAATAAAATAATCCTAACTCTTCCCCTCCTTCAGTGTTTGCTGTTTTTATCTCCAGCGAGCCTACTTCATTTATGGTCCTTCAAATTTAAATGTCTAGTGCTGTGACATTCCTCACTCGAGAACACACAAACAGCTGATTTGTCAACAAATGAGATACTGTACAAAATATCTATAACTTTGTTAGGTAACCAGGCAAAAAAAAAAAATATATATATATATATAGTATTAGGAGATTTCGAAAATTAAGTAGCTGACGCTTAAAGCTACAGTGGTACATTATTATCCATACATGCGGCAACAAGGACTGGTCTGATCTTGTCAGTCTGGATTGCTCAGTTGGTTAGACACGGGCCTACTGATCCTAAGGTCAGGGTTCTAATCCAGCCCAGACTGATGGTTTTTAAGTGTGCTTAAAAATGACAGCTCCATGTCAGTAGATTTACTGGCATGTAAATGAACTCCTGTGGGATGAAATTCTGACATATCAGTGATGCTGATATGATCCTGGCAATTGACAGCGTCATTAAATATCAAAATAATTTTTTGTATGATCTTTGTACTATATCTTCAGATTTTATGTATTGACACTATCAGTACTATTACCTTGTTATTTACATGTGTGTTATATATTTGTCTTGTTTAATCATTGTGCATTATTTTTCACTTCCACCTAGGGCTACCGGATTATTTTATGGGAATATAGGACACAATGGTAAAAAAATTAGGACATTATTGATCAATGCTACAATAAGGTAAAGTTATAATTTAAATGCTATTTATATATACCTACAGGTATATATTTATATTTTCTTAAAATCCTGAAAATACAATGTTGAATGTGATGTACAGCCAGTCATACCTATTTCTCTAAAAAACCTAATCTTGTGCAAAACATTTAGCTTGTTTGAACTATAATCAAGAAATTCCACACAACTGAAGGTTTTAAAATTATACTTCATTAAAACAATACCTTTGACTGAATCAATATATAATCTGTTTCTTTAATCTGTTCACTGTGCTCATGTTGAAAATATTCTTTCAACATCAGTGTTGTGTGTAGGAACATGTTCCTTCTTCCTGCGTTGGTACACTTATAGTTTAACGAAAATGTATAATTGAATCTAAAATAAAAACAAACTTGGAGACTAAAAGCTTCACTTATCTGAGTAATGCTGTAAGTTCTTTAAAATTCCAGGCAATTGTTTCGTGATGATCATCCACCATATTCTCAATGGTCTATAATGCATTTTCATTTTGACATTTTGGCTTGTAACAAAAGCACTGTGAAATAACTTATCAATCCACTTCCTAACTGTTGCATAACCAAAGTGCAAAGGGAAGGGTAGAATAAATCATCACTTTGCTTTGCCTCTACAGAATACCAACCTTTTGCCTTGGAGTGCAAATACTGCATTGCCAATCTCTTATTCAGTGTTACTAATGTAATGCATGAATGTGCTCTTGACTGTAGTCGGTGCAGCTATGTTGGTACATCAAGTTGCAGTTGCAGCTAATAACCAATTATTAATTTTTATTTTGCCAGCTGCCAGTTCATAAAGATCTCTGTTTGTTTCTGAAAATATAGGACATTAGAGACTTTCAAAAATTCACCCCAGGTGCCAGACAAACAGTTAAAATGTAGGGCGTATTTGGGGATTTCCAGATGTCTGGCAACCCTACTTCCACCCCTTTCTCTTGGCGATGTTCAAGGAAGCATCTAGTTATGCATAAGGGAATGTTGAAATGATATTTTTACTGGGTTTGAATGCCATACCTTGATTTAGTCTTGCTTTTTTTTGGGGGGAGGGGGGGCAACATTTTATGCGTTTCCATGTGAGCCTGTGTCTTTTCATAGGAATAAAGATGGAAATAAGGTAGCACTGAATGGGCATGCCACCCATTCGCTTTCATGATTTAAAGTTGCTGGTAAGCTGATGGACCAGGTTTTTCCTGAACTGCAACAGGCTGTTTCCATTAGTGGCCTTTATAGGTCTGTTGGACACATTATGTATGACAAAGCTTTTGACAACTGTATTAATAACAAAATGAAAACACATTTCCACCTAATTTTTTAAAAATTCACTCAAACTTTAAAACACTTTCTCCACTTGTCCACTTCCTCCTCATCATCAGCTGATCAGTCAGCTGGCTGTGTCTCGTGTCTGCTTTCGCCTTCCCCCATAGTTTCACCTACTATCATTACTGTAGGTCAGTCATTGTCATCATATTGTCACCGCGCCCGCCGCATCTAATTGCCGACAACAGCAGTGTCACCCATCGCATTATTGTCGGCACTACCGCAAAGGAGCCGAAGGAAAGAGACAGAGAATGGCCGCATTGTTGGGGCGCTTGCCGAAAAAGAGAAAGGGATAGAGACTTCGAGAATCTTCTGCTTTGTATTTCACTGCAATAACTGAACTTTCCAGAATAGTGCCTGGGAGATATAAATAGCGGTAAAGTGCAACAGAAGGAGTAGTCAGACGTATGTGAAGCGTTGAGTAATCGTGCCGACGGAGAAGGGACAGTTCTTTGTGTTACGAGTTCGGAGCTGTGCTGTTGGAGAATCGGAAAACACTTTCTTGCTGTTGCAACGAGTGTACAAAGTTACTGTTTACGGATATAAAAGTGTTTCTTTATCTCGACTACATCTGTCTTCTTCACTTTTCAACCCACCAAAAGTCACAATATTACATTGATGTAAGGAAGTATCGTAGTCATAAATTCAAAAATCTGTCTACAATTAACTGTTGCTGGTAAATGTATCTACTTACTAAGATGGTTGACTGTAGACCTATTTTATAGTAAATCATGCGACTATCCTCTGTGACCTTGAAATCACCATTAACTCAGGATGCATAAATTTGTTACTTAAGTCCCAGATTCCTAATGCATTTGTCTTCAATTTTAGTCGGAAACAGCAGGAGGTAGTGAAGATGGAACACCTGGAGGTGGAGGCAGTCGCATTGATGAGGAAGAGTTAAGTCTGTTGGATGACGAAGCATCTCCCAGCCACACAAAGAATGGCACATCTCCAGCACAATCCGTATGTTGGTTTATGTTTTTCTTTTCAATTTTATGAAGAACCATACAAGTTCTTACTGTATCATAAACACTTGAGTGAATGAATTTTAAACCCCCAAAAAATACCTTACTTTTATTGATACTTGGACCAAGCAGCCCCAACTTAATGCTTTGTCACATCATACTCTTTAGCCTGATGCCCCTAAGTCTGGGAAGCATGCAGAATGGAAGGTCAACATAGGTGAAAGGAAGCACAGTAGTGGCTCAGTTGTACGTTTTGCAACATCAGAAGGCTTGCATTTTTAATTGATACTTTTGACTGTGCATACAAGGTGAAATAAAAGTAATCCTTCATGTTGTATTCTACTGGGGACTTAATAGAGCAAGTGAAAATTCCATTTCGTAGCTCTTCTCCACTTACAAATGTGTACCAGTATTACATTCAATATTTACAGTTGTATTCAATTATGATTCAGACATCAAGCATTTTGTACCCTTCTTCCTCAAATTATCTTTGCAAGATTTGAAGTAATTGTCTTTGTTGTACAAAGCCAAAGACTACATTTTAAATTGTTGTCAGATAATTGGCTTCTGTGACGAGGTTTACAGCATTTCATTAATGAAAAGAACTACTCACACTGGACTGGTAAGTAGATCCAAGCATGCTTATATCTGAACAGCATGTCTGTGTAGTTGTAGAAATTTGGATTGAGGAAATTGTAAATAAAGATCAGTCAAGCTTCAATCATTCGAAATTTATTGTTCTTTCACACTAGACGTGTGTAGGACAAGGTTGGAAAGGCTAGAATCAGACTGAAAAATTCAATGCCATAACCAAGTTTTGAACCGTGGATCTTCCGGTTTCCATCAGGCTGTTCTAACCACTGAACTACCATGGCAACATGCTGACATGGCATTAAAATTCAACTGACAATTTTCCTGGAGATCTCAAATTTGTATGAGATAACATACCCTAATGGCAACTTACAATATTTTCTTTCTTTCTTTGTTCATCCTTTTAGAATATATACATGTTGTTGGATATATCAGGTTACATAAAATACATACATTGAGAAGTAAGAAAAAAATTTTGTGTTGCACTCATCTTCTTCGTGTTAGTTGAGATAAACATTTGTACAAATTATCTTATTATTTCCTTGTAGGTGCAAGGAGAATATGGGAATATGGTAGGCTTTGAGCGATAGTTAAATCTTTTAAAGCTTTGAGATCCTGTTCACTTTGCCCGCTTAACATAAAAAAATGAACAACGATGTTCCATTTCATGAAAATTTTAAGTTTTCCAAAACTGACACAAATAACAAGGAATATCTCTGAAATGGTTCACTCCACAAAAAAAATGTATTTGGACATAAATTGTCTGTTTTAGCGAGATCTACATTTTTTGTGCAGTAAGATTTTGTCTATCTCTTACAGTTTAAAGCAGGTTGGAACTTCAAAAAAGCAGATTGGAACAAATATAAAACTGAACTGGAACATAAATTTAAAGAACAAACAAACTCACAGCTGCATGAGCAACCAGATCATATGAACAAAAATTTCTGTAAAGTCATCCTAGAAACTGCAAAAAAACATATTCCTCATGGAAGAATAAAAAATTTCAAACCCTTTTGGAACCCCCAGTTAGAAGAACTGAAAAAGCAAAGGGATATAGCTAGAAATACAGCTGAACAAACAAAAAACATATCAGATACACAAACATGACAAAAGAAATGTGCCTCACTAAAAAAAGAAATTAATACAGCTAAAAAGAATAACTTTAATAATTTAGAAAAAATGGATTATAGGACAGATGGTAATAAAGCCCATAAGTTCATAAAAAATGTCAAGGACAGGAAAGAAAACAATAGCACACCTATCATACACAACAATAAAATATTAACAAATGATGTAGTCACAGCCGAAACATTCAATAAATATTATGCTAATTCACATAAAGTAACAAGAAATAATAAAAAGGAACATAAATAATTTAATAAAGATTTGAAACAAGAAAGAGAATGTGATCCTAACACTCAATACAATATCTTTTTTCAGAGTTTTAATATACAAGAACTGAACATTTGGAACGATAATTTCATGTAGGAGCTGGGGCTGAAGGTTCCACAACATTCACGACGACTGTTTACATGTTGGTCCATTTGCCCCGCGTAATTACCATTTTGTAGCTATGGGACTCTTGGTGCTTTTCATCGAAGTTCTCGATGAACCTCAGGGCGTGGTACGGGTCCGCGTCTTACCAAGAAGATTAAATTTCCTTTTATCTTTTAGATATACTTATTTAATGTTCCTTCAAGTCACAAACAACAATACAACTTTTCAGGATTGGCGTCCTTTTTTACAAGCCCTGCGGGGTTCACACAACCCGAACACGGACTGCGTAATTTTGCTTGGAACGTTTATTCGTAATCTTCTTCTATTTGTCGATGCAGCCTTACTAATTGTATATCAGTTCTCTGCATTTTCACTCCTGTTGACTTTTTAAAACGCAATGTTCTTCCAATAAACACTATGTCGATCACTTTTACAATTGTTCGCGGACTATGCGATTTTCGCATGACGCCAATCCCAACAATACATGAGCAAGAACAAGCTAAGACAATTGAAAATCTCTATCATTGCCCACTAGGACAATGATTCACAATTCTAGGGGGCTTTTTCTGCCACCACTATGAACACAAATTTTAACTATTTTCGGAGGCTTCTTCTAAAAATATCGCCTCACATTGCAATTAATAATCTAAAAAACAAAAAGTCTCCTGGATCAGATCACATACATCCAGAGTTCATAAAAAGCCTCGCAAAAACAGCAAAACAACAACTAATAAAACTCTACAATCTATCTTGGAACACCACTGTACCTGCTGACTGGCGAAAAGCAATAATTGTCCCACTCTCGAAGAAAGATAAAACAGCATCAGAAATAAAAAATTATAGACCAATAGCTCTTACTAGCACAACAGCAAAGTGATGGAAAGAATGGTGTCAAATGGATTAAACTGGTTTCTAGAATCACAAAATTTAATTTCCCCATGTCAAGCTGGATTCAGAGAGCTCCACTCTCCAAATGAACAAATCTTACTTCTCAGTCAAGAAATCCAAGACTCCAATAGAAAAGAAGATAATGCATCTGTTTTTATTGATTTTCAAAGAGCATATGATTCTATATGCAGAACAAAACTACTAAAGAAAAAAAAATGGGATACAAGGTCCAATGTTTTCATGGCTATGTCATTTCCTAACTCAAGCTTTATTGCAATCAGATATGAAAGAAATATATCTAAATATAAACAAGTACACCGTGACTTACCACAAGGTGCTGTGCTCAGCACTACACTGTTTAATATATTAACAATCTGCCACAACAAATAAAAGAATCAGGTATGAACTGTAGACTATTTGCCGATGATTAGTAATGTGGACTTCAAAACCAAAAACAAAAGTACAGAACTAGAAAAAAATATGCAACAATCCTTAACCAACCTACAAAAGTGGACTAAAGAAAATTTAATGACTGTTAATACAACAAAATCAAACTGCCAGATCTTTTCACTAAGAAAAAAAGCTGCTAAAAATAAAACTAAATTTTGAGGGTCAACAATTGGCAGAAATAAAAGAAGCAAAGTATTTGGGAGTTATATTTGATACCAAACTTACGTGGAAAATCTAATATAAAGGGCAGAAAGGCACCTTTCACTGTTAAAACTTCTTAACAGGAACGAAGTGGGGATGTTCCAGAGCAACTCTTAACACGACATACAATATCTATAAAGCCATTATTTACGAAGTTCTTGTAACAGCAAATACAAAAAAAATTCAAATCTTTCAAAACCAAAGTCTGAGACTAATGACAGGTGCTATCAAAACCACACCAATACCAGCTATGGAAATACTAACCAACCAATATCCCATTAAATATGAAATAGAAAAAGCGGCTCTTATTCAGTTGATCAGACTCCCATTCAATACATGGAACAAGAGAAATTTTACACATACACTAAAGACTCAGGAGAGCTTTCTTTCCAAAATTCAAGACATCAAGAAGAATGTAGACCTTCCTAATTCAAAGGAAAACTTCATATATAAAGTCAATCCTACACAAACATTAGACATCACATATTTATACCTGACAGAAGAAGTTAAGAAAAGTGTAACTCCAACTAGTGTTCTAAAGTTATTGGCATTAGAGACAATCCATACTAGATTTCCAGAACATGAATGGCTCCATATTTATACTGATGGATCGCAGATATCAAACCGAGATGGAGCTGGGGCAGGAGTCACGTGTCACTTCTTTTCATATTACTGCCCTTTGCAATGCAGTGAGTAAGGATTAAACCACTGCTGTCCCAGAAGATGGCCACCATTATTTTGTCACAGCACTGCCGCTCGCCCAAAATTTTTTTGGTGGCGGTGAGTCTGTGTGCTTCCATTGAGCTGACTGGCGCTTTGTTTCAGGGTTGAAAAAGGGCATCCACATTTCATCCATAGACTCAAGGGTCTCCGTCTAGGGGATATGTAAACAGCGACCACAAGGTACCCAAGCTGAGCAGAACATTACTTCCACTTACTGGTGTTTTGCTCCTCATTGTAACTTTTCTATTTGACCTTACCTTGGTCATCTCTTGTTCTCTTCCGACCCTGATGCTATTAGGGTTCCCGAGGGCTAGGGAGTCTTTATTTTTCCAACCTCTCCATTTCTCTAATTTCTCTATAAAATCTTAACCCCTAACATGCTGACCTGTCATGGCATGTAATACCTCCTCTGATTGGTAATCAGAGGATATGGTCGGTGAATTTATTTTGATAATTCTCCCGGTCAGGTCGGTGAGACCCGTAAACCAATGACAGGTGTGGTCTTCCAGACATTCTGGGGGTTGTGAGAGAGGGATGTGACCGCCAAAACATGAAAATATGGTGCTCTCTAAAAAGCGGTTACTATTACTGCTATTGCTCTAATATTGAAGAGCAAGAGGATTAATGACTTCATTGTCAGAAATCCAGCATTAGCTAACAACAACAACATATTACAAATCTTTAAGTTATGGAACTACAAACTTTGATGGAGAAATTGAAGCAATTCGAATGGCCCTACAAAATATTTTGTATAGAATTTCACATTTTCATCAAGCAGTTACTCTCTCAGATTCCAGGGCAGCAATTATAGCAGTTACTTCCAAGTTGTCACCAAAAAACCAAACAATTATAGAATGTTGGAAAACCCTTACCCAGCACTTCAAAGATGCCTAGTTTTCTAATATATACCAGCTCACTGTGAACTGAGTGGTAACGACAAAGCTAACTTTCTTGCGAAAAAGGGTACCAGCAGTGTACAGAAATCTATATTTAATCTACCATTTTATGCAGCTAAACATTAGTCAATTCTGAATTGAAAAAAATCATTGCAAAATATTACTATGAAAAATCAAAAAATAAAAGATGGAGACTACCAAATGTTCAAACCGTAATTCCTGCATATCCTCGAAAAATGGCAGTTGCAACCTTCAGGTTGATTACAGGACATGATTGCCTGACAAAACATTTAAACATAAATGGGATATATGCTTCACCACTCTGTCCTCTATGTGATCTGCAAGAGGAAATGAACCAAGACCACCTTCAGATATGCCCGGCCACTTCTAGCTCCCCATCCATCAGTGAAAAATATTGGAAAGGAAGAGGATTAATGACTTCATTGTTGGAAATACAGCATTAGCTAACAACTTTTGTTTGTATCATAGGTTTCACATTTTTTAATTGTTTATTAACTAACAGTGCTGTTCCACCACCTTTAAAATTTTTCTCTACAATAGAATGATTTGTTTATATACCCTTCTATTTGACATGAACTAATTTAGTTTCTTTTAACCCATGTTTGGTTATTGGTAAGGTTTCTGGATTGTGTTCTTGGAGAAATATCGGACTTCATCTATTTTATTACTCAAATATTGAACATTTTGGTGTGTGATTTTTAACGACCTTTTATTTTTCTTGTTGTATTTTTGGTTATCTGGCTGAGGTGTTACATACCCAGCCCATTTGACAAGTTTCCCTGTTCTATACTATTAGCATTTAGTGTGACTGGTAATGGGATTACATTTGTTGTGTTTATTGCACCTGTTTCTATGCTGTAAGTACTTATGGCTAGTATTGAAGAACAATTAATTTCCATTTATTGGCCTTATTGTTGGTTAAACTATGAAGCCCAGGACAACTAAAAAACAGTGTAGCAATAGAAAATCCTCTTTCATTGATCTTAGCTGATCTGTTTATGAGTGATCTGGAAGTAGGAGTTACAAAAGCTTTCCCATGGATCTTCAAGACTTGTTATGTGGATGACATTTTGCTGTAATTCCGGAAAAACATATTGATGATCCCTTGAAACATGGGCATTTGCAGACTTTTTTCCAGGGGGGCACGTGTTGGAAGTTTGCAATCAGATAATATTAATTCAATATTTTGTTGCCCAAAGTTATAGTATTTGTTGTGGATAATTGTATGAATTTGTACTAAATAAAAATTGATATTTACAACAAAATTAAAATAGTAGTTTAATACTCGGTAATTGATTACACATTAAATTCAGTAACTTCTAATGGTGGGCCATGGTCTCCCCTTTCCCCCCTTTGCGATGCCCATACTTTGAAATAGCTGAACCTTCAAGAATCTAGCAATCAAATTTACCATTGAAACAGAATCTGAAAAATAGCTCCAATTTGTGGACCTTAAAATCCAAAAATGTAATTAAAATCTCACATTTGGTATATATAGAAAAACCCACACACAAAGCCTGCCTCTGTAGCGTGATGGTTAGCGTGTCTGCCTCACGTTCAAGAGGTCGCGAGTTTGAATCTCACTTAGGGTAAGTTATCCGGGCAAGGTTTTTTCCCGAGGTTTTCCCTACCCTGAGAAGACGAATGTCGGGTAACTTAAAGCTCCATGGACCTCGGACTCATTTGAGCATCATTTCATTCATTCGTCCAATATGACACAATGTTGGAGGACGTTAATTTAAAAAAAAAAACACACACAGACAACTATATAAAAGCCAACAGTTATAAACGAAATCCACATCTGTATACGCAGTCTTCAACAGTTTGGTACGCAGACTTTTCACTTATCTCTCAACATTGCAGAATTTAACAGAAAAAGGGACATCTACAGAGTAGCAGAAAACAATGGTTTCAATAGTGGAATAATATTAAAAAAAAATTTGAAAGACACAAAAATTGGAGATAGTACAAGAAACCACCAAATTGTCAGCAGAAAAAGACAAATGCACATGCCTGAAGTTCACATACCATCCCAGAGCCCGTGCCCAGTTCCATAAAATATTTAAAGAGCTCATCATTTTGGCACCAAAAAATCCATACTCCAGCCAAAACCGATTACAATCAGAACTAAAGGGTACCATCCCAGCAACAGTAAAATCAACCACAAACACCAATTTAACCACAAAGACGGCGGCGCCGTGGCCGAGCGGTTAGCGCGCTCGCCTACCACCTAGGCGGCCCGGGTTCGATCCCAGGGACCCGCGTGTGGTATTCGTGGTGGACGAAGTGGCGTCAGGGCGGGTTTTCTCCGGGTACTCCGGTTTCCCCCGCCATCTCATTCCACCGGTGCTCCATCTTCATTCCATGTATCATCAGTGTCACCGCCTCCGGTGCCGTAGTAGTAAAAGCGGGCGTTAAACACTACAAACATACAACAACCACAAAGACTGCAACAAAATTTACATTGGAAAAAGAAAAGGAAATTGAAAACAAGGATATGGGGAACATCTCAGGAATCTAAACAAGAAGATAAATTGGCAATAGCAGCACCCTTTTGGCTGGAAAACCACAAAATTGAGCCTGAACCTTTCCGTTCAAAAAGCATCTCTAACTTAAAACAGCTAACAGCGTGGGAGAATATTTTCATTTTGAAAAACAAAATCAGGTTTTCAACTTTGAGTAACCTCCAAATGATGTCAGCAAGAAATTCCTTGAAAAGATACTAGAGGACAAGATTAGTGCAACAGTCTTCAACATAAGGACACCAGGCTCCAGTGTTGATGTCAGGTTGATGATGGGAGCAATACTGTCAAAACATGCTCCATTTTATACAAATGTTGTTGTTTTCTAGTGCCTTGCATCTGGCAATGAAGCCATTAGCACTATTATATTTATATAATAGTTTATAATAGTTTATTTTTATATAAATGTAAATGATGTAATGTCTGTAAACAGGCTCACATACTTTATCTCTATGTTGTAATATTGTTTACATATGGTTGAAAATTATACATTCATAATGAATTGTGACACCTTTTCCAGGGTGTCTACCTTTTTCTCAGCTCATAATGCATAAGACGGTACTGAATGAAAGTAAGGCAAAGAACAGAATCTCCAAACCAATTATACATTGATTCACAATGAACTGTGTTACTCTGTTTTGTAAGTGAAAAACTTTTCCAAGGTTTCTACCTTTTTCCCAGCTCATAAAGCATAAGGCAATACTGAATGAAAGTAAGGCAAAGAACAGAATCTCCAAAACATCTACAAAATGTCCCAAAAACCACCAACAACACTTAGTATGTTACGTGGGACGGCAAACTGATCAGTTTTCAAGAAGGAATTCATGTTTGGAAATGCACAGTTTGGACACTGTAGCACATCAAAGTATAAGATGGGTGTGTGTTCACATTTCATCAATAAACACAACATGAGTCAAACTGTCTATAGTACAAACAGGCTTTGAACTGTATACCTCTTACATCATTCCAGAGCCTACATCGGTGGTGTTGAGCCTCATGTACATGACCCAATAGATCTGATTGTCTTTTAAGATTTTCAGTAGAGCAGTAAGGTCCTCTGCTGACATTACAGGAATGCCATACACCATACTTTTTGTACAACTTAACAGAAAATAGTCAAGAGGTGTCAGATCTGGCAACTGTGCTGGCCATGGAACTGGTCCACCTCTACCAATCCCTCAATTTTGTTATGCAACATTGAGGCAATTCCACAGATTTACATCAAAGTGTGCTGGAGTTCATGTCTGCCATTTTCGCAGCTGTGTACTGATATGTGTGGCACTGCTATTAAAATGTCACTGTACTAGAAACTACACAAGTAATGCATTGGAAAGCACGCCAAGAACTCTATGGAGAAATGTAATGCATCACAGGGTTGCATACTGTCAGTACTAAGACACCAAAACGAAGCATAACAAATTATCACAATTGTTCGTTCTCAAACTTTGACACTCTCCAGCACCCAAACCATACATTTCCAGATGGGTTCCTTCTCGAAAACTGATCAGTTTGCCATCTTGCACAACACACTAAACATTATAAAACTGATGATGATAATGAAGTGTTTAAAGCAATGGAGCATATTAATAAACTTAGTTGAAAACTGTGTTGACATTTAAATACACATTTTCCTCCAACTTATTATTTAAAACAGTACTAGCTTCGGAGAGGATCCTCTCCATCTTCAGCAGGTCGGTCAACTGATTCACCATTAGGTAACTTCCTCCCCCTTCCCTTGTTGCCTGGCCTGCTGCTCTTTCTATTGGTCAGTCGTAAGATATCGTCTATTGTTGGTATATCAAAATTCATTAACCAATCTCTGTGCTTAATAATATAAATGTTTTCCCACATTGTAAACTCCCAATTGGAGCAAAATGTGTTTTAAATGTCGACATAGTTTTCAACTTAGTTTATAGTAAGCATTGTCAGTGTTTTGAGACAGAATATTGATCAATAGAAAATCGTTTATGTAAATATTTTTGTAAGAGTGTGTAAATTTCTAATTCTTGTTTGGATGTATCAGGGACTTATTTTTCAATATTCAAGATAGCCAATGTTTTCTTGTCACTTTGTGTTCAACCAATGAGAACTGTTGCGCGGATGAATGCAAAAGAATGGCGGTGTTGCGTCAGGGAGATGCCAAAGGACTGTTTTTCATTAGCGTCTGTATGCTCAAGATGAAAGGATGTATATTTTTTGATAGCGTGTGAACATGTAACTTACACCCAAACTTTTAACCAGTGTAGATTCTATCGAATTTTGAAAGTTGTTGATTAATTAATATGGTGCTAAAAGTGTAAATTAACGAATAAATATGTTGTGATAAAGGAACGTTGATTTATGCATTCCATTCTGTAACCATCGACCCTGCACATAATCGCGTCTGCTACCACTCTATTTCTACATTCAGTAAGAACATTATCTCCAGTATGCTATGTAAAGAATCTTTTCCTGCTGATATGTAAAGACTTATTAATAAAAACAGCACCAGTTTTTTGGGACCTTTGTATGTTTACTGTTTCTCATTGATTTAATAAAGAAATAGAGTCTACTTGTTTAATTTGTAATTGTTGGATATATTTAACCCATTTTATGTTCATTAACCATATTTCTAGAAATTTAAATTGTGTCAAACTTTTTTCATCTGTCAAATGTTTAGTCATTTCCCTGCAGTCTTAGCTGAGGTAAAAATATCTATGTTTAGTTTAGCAAGCCCACAGAAAGCAAATTGGATATAAACACCTTTGTTTCTTAATTTAAGAAACATAATTCTCATTGTAGAATTATTGAATTATATGATGTAGGTATACTTTATCTTTCATAGCATTTTATTTGAGTGTTTGCATATTATGTAAATCATGAAAAACTGTTTTTAAAATTAGAACATATTAAAACAATTTACAGGAACGCAACAGCTCAGTAGGGTATGGAGCAGAAGCCATGGTATTCAGATAACTTATTTATACTGTCATTATGCATTGTAAAAATTAAATTGTATGAATCTCTATGTAAGTTTCTATGTATTCTACATCTACAGTATTTTCCATACACAAGTAAAAAAAAATAATATTCTTGCTGTAATGAAGTAATGCTGTTATAAATTAATCTCTTTACTGACAACTATTTTAATGACTGCCAGTGTACCACACCAATGGTAAAATGAAAGTAAAAAAACTTATTACATTCATATGAATTCAGCAGCTTGATGTTTTCAAATACTTTAAAAGACTTCTTAATATTATTTATCGGCTATGCTAAACAGGGTACTGCAGCATATGTTTTCAGATGAATTCATGAGCTTCATGTTTTCAAATTCTGCAAAAGATGTCTTATTTATTGGCTGTACTAAACAAGAGTGCTGCAGTATAGCACACTTTTACACAATCAGCATAATGCACATGTTCAGTTAAAATCTACTTTACATTCTAGTCCATACATCTTCACTCTGTACAATAAATTACATGTCCTAGACAATAATTGTGGCATTATTATTTAAGATCTAATGAAATACTTTTTACAGGGCTCTCCAGTTCCATCTGACGATTCACCATCTTCAGAGAAGAGAGATCTAGCAAGTGAAATTTCAGGGTCTCGAACTCTGTCAGCACCAATCCCAATTAGAGCACCATCAGCTCATGATTCACTGGGTATGGCAAGTCGTCTCTCAACAGACTTGTGCTCTCAGCGAAGCCTGTCTTATACTGGAGCCCAGGCTGTTAGTCCAGAAAAAGAACCTCGATCACGTAGCTTTGATCATCAGAGAGATGACAGTGCAAAAGTAGAAAGAGGTACCAGAATCATAACTAAATATTTAGAATATTGCTATGAACAACTCACAGTAACAGACATTTATTCTATATGTCCCTAAAACTTCAAGTAACTAAATATTTTAATGCTGATTTTTCTTTTGTATATAATCCCAGTGCTGCATATTAAAAGGACGGGGGAGGGGACTCTCGCAATACTTCAACCATTTTTCCATCTCTTATTCTTATTTCTTGCATACATGCAAATGCTTACACGAAAATCTTAATATATTTCCCAGGATAGAAAAATGTATTTATGCTGTCATCAAACTTGCAGAAATA
Source organism: Tenodera sinensis (assembly GCA_030765045.1). Taxonomy (NCBI): domain Eukaryota; kingdom Metazoa; phylum Arthropoda; class Insecta; order Mantodea; family Mantidae; genus Tenodera; species Tenodera sinensis. Next base: position 33,137,182 of record CM060965.1, on the reverse strand, counting down.
ATTGCATTCAACTACATTTGCAGTAGAAGAGCGGGTAGGAGGGGAAAAATTTGATGTCCAAATTTCTACCCATTACAGATTCATAATTACAGATACATAATATTCAATTAAAAGTGATTCTTTGTTCATATTGCATTATTTACAGTATATATTTTGCCCAGAAGTAATATACCCCTTTTTCTAAAAATTGTTCTTTGAGTTCAGGGAATATTTCTGGTAAAACCTTCAAATCATATTTTTGTATGGCATACAGTACTTCACTTATGTACCATAAGTACATATAGAGAAAATAAGCAGCATTTCCTTTCACATTTATTGAAGCTATTTATTCTTTCCTTCAAAACATATTTACCTGGCTTCAGCATTTCAACTATAGTCACACCAGAGCGACTAGAAAGAAAAAGTGTGATCACTCCACTGCTCTTCCATATGATTATACAAGAGCTACCTGGCGCCTCCGTCAGGTGGCAGCAAAGTCATTAGTGTGGCTATTTACAGCGCGTTTCGCTGGATATTGCATTGGAGTATTGTTGTGTATGGTTGCTGTGTTTGTTACAGTGCGATGAATTGTTGTTAATTCTTATGAAACTGTGAATTTATAGCAATAATCGACATGCCTATGTGTTTAGTGCCTGGTTGTAGATCTGGATATAACAAATCTAAACGTAAACATTTCTTTACACCTTCAAAATGTAAACTACTGTTTTCTAAATGGGAGAGGGCCGTACCAAGAAAGGACAAGTGCCTTTCATCTAATATTTACGTGTGTGATTCACATTTTTCAGAAGAACTTTTGATTAAGGTAGACAAGTTTCTAGTTAATGGAGAAAATGTAGAGATTACTTTTTCCTAATCTTCCTAAATACTTATCACACCCAATACATTCCCGCAAACTTGCTTCACAGAGACCATGAAAAAGGGTTGAAAGAGATACCAATTTAGAAGACAGTGGGAATCATGCAGAAGGCTTTCAAAATACGACTGTTAGTTTTCCCCTCGCAAGGGCTACCAATAGACATTTTAGTAATAAAGTAGGCCTACTTAAGAAAAGGTCAAATCAACAACACCGTAATATAATTAGATTAAAATGCCAAATGAAAGTATCCAATGCCAAGATTCAAGTATTTGAAAGGAAAGTAAAGTAAATGGAACTAGTAGCAATATCGATGAATGTGATGGAACAAAATACCTAAGTAAAAAGAAACAATTGAGGATGCAATTTTGAAAATATCAAAGGCAACTAAAAAGAAAGGCATGAAATATTATGAAGAATTTCCTTTAGATAGCCTGCTATTAAAAATCAAGTCACCCGAAGGATACATACATTGTTTAAATCACAATCTTCTTCGACTTCCATCAAAATCACATTTAAGAAAGTTAATCAAAGGTCAAAAATGTCTGGAAATAGAGTATCTGAATTTTTAAAGGATAAGAATGAAAACGAACGATATGGAATTTTAGTTTTTAACGAAGTAAAGATAAAAGAAGTTCGATTTGATTCTAATTCTTTGAAAGTGGATGGGTTTGTAGATTTGGGGGATTTAATCCCCGAAAAAAGTTAACTCTTCATTCACAGGAAATTATATTTTACTTCATTCCTTTAATGCCATTTTGCATTCTAGTGGTAACATTATTGTCTTGAATTTCTGTGAATGGCTGTCAGAATGTGCATGCGTGAATTAGTTATTGTTAAACGACACTATTCTTCTCCTTTGCTACTTTTCCAGCTGAATCTCCTGCTAAACCCTAATGTTTGTATTAGCATTGTACCGCACTAGCAGTTGCACTGCCATCTGTGTGGCGGAACACATGAACTACAGCAGTGATCACACTTCTCCTTCTAAACGCTCTGGTCACACTATGTGATTCAGGAGATACAAATCAAGGCCAATTGTGGCTTTTGTGTCAAGATTAAAAAAATTAAAGAAAAAACATAACATGGTTCAGCAACTACAAATCAAACAAATAGTTTTTCAGTGGATCACAGCACATTGTGATATAGAAGGAAATTGTGACACGTTGGCTAAAAGAGCTCCAAAATTCAATAAAAAACAACACATTTTCTTATAAATTGATAAAATTGATTACAAGAAACAAATTTTTTTAGGCATAATATAAAATATACTTTGTATCTAATATAATCTTATGAAAACTTCAATTGGAAAAGCTAATGTTCCTTAATTACATAGCAAAACTGCTGTTGCTATGTTTTGACTACTTATTGGACCTGATCGTTTGAGAAACTTCTTCACGAAATTGGAATATTATCATCACCAATTTGTTCATTGTGCTGTGAACAAGTTGAAATGAGCATGGAACACTTGGCAAAATATATAATTTGACAAAATCAACAAGATATCACTTCCAGATACTGGGAAGCTAGATGAAAAATTACTTCATTATTTTAAAAAATCTGATGTGTTACACTCACATGACTTTCTCTACTCTTGTGCAAACTGTTCTTACAAATTATTATTTATTTATGCCAACAAACTTACTGTTGGTGTTTTTTTAAACACACAAGCCGTGTGTGGGCAAAGTTTGAGTCTGTGGTTCAAATCCCAGTTGTGGCATTGAATTCTTAAGTTCCAGTTCTACCTGTTCTTACAAATGCTTATTATTCTATCTACTTCATCTTAATCAAGATAAGGATTAGCAGAAATTATCTTATTGCTAATTTTCTTGAAGCTGCAAGGGGAATATCAAATACAGAGGACTTCAAACTAGTCAAATCTTTTCAAGCTGGTCTCCCTCTGGTGGCTTTGAAATTGCATTCTCTTTGCATGGATCAGAGATAAAAAAATTAATAAGGACTTCCCATTTGAGAGTAGTATAAGTACCTATTGTAAAATTCAGACAAATAACAAGGAATATCTCGGAAATGGTTCACTCTGCAAAAAAAAAAAGTATTTGGCACAAACTGTGTTTTAGCAAGATCTACTCTAAGAAAAAAAAACTAAACTATATTTTGAGGGTCAACAATTACCAGAAACAAAGGAAGCAAAGTATTTGGGAGTTATATTTCATACCAAACAAATAGAAAATGTAATACAAAGAGCAGAAAGGCACCTTTCACTGTTAAAACGTCTAACAGGAATGAATGGGGATGTTCCAGAGCAATTCTTAACATGACATACAGTATCAATAAAGCCATTATTTATGAAGTTCTTGTAACAGCAAATACAAAAAAAATTCAAATCTTTCAAAACCAAAGTCTGAGACTAATTACAGGTGCTATTAAAACCACATCAATACCAGCTATGGAAATACTAACCAACCAATACCCCATTGAATATGAAATCGAAAAAGTAGCTCTTATTAATCACGAAAAGTTGATCAGACTCCCATTCAATACATGGAACAAGAGAAATTTTACACATACTGAAGACTCAGGAAAGCTTTCTTTCCAAAATTCAAGGCATTGGTGCGGTTTTTTAATAAAGCTTTGGTGATGGTGCTGAGCTTTTGACTCTTTCATTATTTTGGGTCGTGGTACAGGGTGAAATAACGTCAACACAGGGTAAAACTTTTTCACAATCTTTTATTCGCACCTTTTTCACTGGGCATTACACACGTGTTATTTAGGTGAACTTTCTATGCACTCAGACCGACTTCCTCAACTGTTTCTTCATACTGCATGTTATTTTAAATTATACTTTTAGTGTCTACACTCACACATCTCAAAAACACGTCTTGACTCTTCAGTTAATGGGACGTTAATACGTTGAATCTAGAATCTAGCACATTCCTTAACAAGGCGTCTGTATTCATACACGTGTGTGTATACTTTTTACGGCTTCCCCCATGACGTCGTCTTACATGTTAAATAGTTCCCTAAATATTGAGGAAGTGATCTTTATCTATCCTCCCTACACTTTTAATATTAAATCTAAAATAATTCTTATAATTATACATATTAAATTTGAACATACTACTAAACATTAATGACGTTATTAAACAAATAATATTCTTAAACAATGAAACAATGGTGTAATACTCTCTTTACTTAACAAATCCTTACCAACATGAAAAATAAATTAAATTTTACAATATATATTTACATAAATACTTTCTTTTCGGGGTCTCACCACATATTCTGTCTCAACATCAAGAAGAATGTAGACCTTCCTAATTCAAAGGAAAACTTCATATATAAAGTCAATCCGACACAAACATTAGACATTACATATTATTTACACCTGACAGAAGAAGTTAAGAAAAGTGATACTCCAACTAGTGTTCTAAAGTTATTGGCATTAGAGACAATCCATACTAGATTTCCAGAACACGAATGGCTCCATATTTATACTGATGGATCATTGAAATCAAACCAAGATGGAGCAGGTGCTGGAGTCACGTGTCACCTCTTTCCCTATTACAAATCTTAAAGTTATGGAACTACAAACTTTGATAGAGAAATTGAAGCAATTCGAATGGCCCTACAAAATCTTTTGTATAGAATTTCACATTTTCATCAAGCAGTTATTCTCTCAGACTACATGGCAGCAATTGTAGCAATTACTTCCAAGTTGTCACCATTAAAACTGCATCATATGCTGATGATTTATTAATCTGGAATTCTAAGAGTTCACAAGAAACTGAAGGTCCAATTTCATCTCTTCAAAATTCCAATTGTTATTATCTGTTAGTCACGCCTATAGAAGCCAAACAATATGCCCTCGAAACCATCAATTTAAGATTTCCGGAAGATGAATGGATTCATATCTATAACGATGGCTCACTTTACAGTCAAGACCACTCATTCCACCAATTACTCCCTTATCATCTTTCCAATCATCGATTTCACCTGCATTTCATGTCATCCTCTTCCTCACTATTATATCGATGTTCGGCTGACCACCCGGTTCCAGGTCTTCACTCTGTCTGGTCCATAGGTTCCTGTACTCCCAGACAGGCATCTGACCCTATGCACTGACTTGTAAGTCCTACAGAGTGTAAATCCTATAAAAGGGGAGGGTAGTCAGGTAAAGAAAAAAAAAGACAAAACAAATTTACTCATGTAGTCTTCCTAGCTGACTCCAAAGCCGCAGTTCAAGCTATAATATCAAAGATTATCAAAAAACTGCAAAAATATCGGAAATACATAATATAACGGCTGACCCAAAATACTCCAAACCAGCTGTATTGTGCTTTGCCTGTGTGCTTCCTCAGCACTTGGTGCTGTCATGGAACAGCACGGATAAACCATAGAACATTTTTAAAACTACTTTTAAAGGCTTTACTCACCAATGTTATTAGCAATTGCTGAAACTTGCCACTGTCATCCATACATTTTTGGCACCTCTTAAGGAAAGTATCCATCACTGGCCATATTTCACATTGAGAAATGCTGGCAATTCCCAGGTGGACATTTTGTTTTAATTCTTCCAGAGATAGATATCGCAGATTACCTGGAAATCTTTCTGCAAATCACACTTTCACTTGGCAAGCTGTTACCACGTATGAGTAGTAAATAAATACATGCTGTGCAGTAGAATGCAGAGCCATAATACACTTCGTGACTAAGTACAGAACGAAATAATAAAGTATACTGGTGGTAACTCAATCACTCATTATCACATCAGCTCAATACTGCACTTTCAGAGCAGAGAAAAACAAATCAACCGTGTGATCTTGTGTACAGCATTATTGTGATTCTGTGTGTGCAGTGGAAAAACCCTGTGCAGCGGTTCAGTTGTTTTTGGGTATCCCGTTATTACCAATTACATAAAACAATATTTTTCCAATGGATTCCAGCCCTTTGTGGAATAACTGGCATTGAACAAGCAGACATGTCAGCAAAGAAAGGATCCAAAATTGTTTATGAAGTAAAACAAAAAAGCCCATTCGTGTCAGTTAAGCGAATAATAAAAAATACATCCACACTGAAATTCAAAAGATCTCTTTCCTCTTTTGAAAACTTCAACTGGCAAGAAATGGAAAAAAAAATCAGTTCAATCCCAAACTCTCCAAGAAAATGAACTGTTGCTATTTTTCATCTTCTCACAGGCCATGTTGTCTTGGTAAACATTTATACAAGATAGGGTTAGTAACCTCTCCCCTATGCATGTTGTGCACCAAAGAAGAGGATATGGATAAAAGCCATCTAGCATGTGACCATGTGAAGGTCTAAAGATCGAAGAACATTTAATCTCCAAATATTGGAAAGCTAGACAGAGAATGATTTCATTGTGAATTCCAGAGTATTAAACACCGACACACATTTTTTGTATAGTAAGATTCTGTCTCTCTCTTAGTTTCTTTATATTAAATCCTTCAACATGCCATGTCAGTTGATGAATGAATGATAATGAAATGTGCTCAAACAGGCCTGAGATCTATAGAGCTTAAGACATCTAACATTTGTCTTCCCAAGAAAAGGGAAAACCTCGGGGGGTATGGGTGGGGGGCGACTTATCGGATAACTCACCCAAACTGAGCTGAGATATTGGATAAAGTTTTTTTCTGAGGCTCTCCCTTATCCTAAGGTGATGAATGTTAGATAACTTTGAGCCCTATAGACATCGGGCTCATTTGAGTACCATTGCATTTTCATCCTCCGATATAACATCATGTTGGAGGACAATAATATAAATTAAAAATCTGAGGTGAGGGAATTCTCTTGGAAACCTTTGTGTCACATTCTTGGAAGATGCTGAAATTAAATAAGTTTGGTATTTAGCTGACAGTTTCATTTTTAGTTATGCTGCGCGCGCAAACACACACACAGACACACAGACTTTCTCATTCACATCTTGAACATAATAATATTGACCTACATTAATGTAATTTATTGTTCAATTTAGAGTGTTAGTCATAATTACAAACTTTGAAATTAAATTGGCTTCTTTTCCATTCTACTGTAAAATTAGTAGATGCATACTTCTGCAAATTTGCTGACAAAATGTACCTTTCCTCTCTCTTCCCCTTCCCCTTCACCAATTTCAAATAAATAAAAGTAATGAGCAAACCAGCTAGAGTTAACAATTGGGAAGAGATACACCAGTTATTTCTCTCAGATATAAAAATGGACCATAGTATCATTTAAATATGATATACTTGCCTCCAGATATTTAAGAAGTAAAGCAGCAGTCTTCTTATCCAAGCTTTTTCATCATATTTGTTTGGCAGGTATTTGTTGAAGGCACTGAAAACACTTCAGTTGGTTGCTCAAGGAAATACATTGCATTGAATCTATTATGTATAATTTTGTCTTGAGGAATGAGTAATATTTCATTTTCACTTTCTTCATTTAGTGGCATAAGTTACAGATAAATGTTTGAAAAGTACTGTGATTGAGAAACCTTTCCCCATATCCTCTTTTATTTTTGATTTTATACTTATTTGAGTGGTAGATGGAAATTTTAAAATAGTGCTCACAGTTTAAATTGTGTAAATATTCATGCAAATGATTATGATTAAGTACTACACTAATATTGCACCTTTGTAATATATTTTTCTTTCACAGCTCACTTCCTCTGAATTTGCATCACATTTTTGGGATAGCATGCCATATTATTGTAAGAACAAATGCATTCATATGAATGAAAAATGAACCGTCCCTTAACAGCTTTTATTATTAGGTACACAGTAGGTGATTCAACTATCATTTCACAGTGCATGCTGTTGACATTTCACATATAGTTTGGTGGTTGGTATTTTTGCAATCTTAATCTTGCCAACTGCCAGATGTGTCTTAAACATTGAGAATAAACTGGTTTATTGTAGCCCATAACAGCAAAACCATATAATGTGTTCGAGGATAATTTGAAGTTAGGGTAAAATCTTCAGTGGTCATCCTTTTGAGCTTCATATTAAATATTTCTAGTGCCTTGATAATGGAATCCATCATTGTAGAATGCAACTCTAAAAAATCACATTGCTCCACTGTTGTTTCTGTTTTAAAGGTTTGTCATATATACAAAACAAAATAACTGGAAAAGAAACAATAAATCGGTCTAATCCTGGACAACTGTAATACAGCTTTGGCACCTATTAACAAACATAGATCTAAACCTTATTGGGACAAATACAAAGGACAAAATACTGGGCATATATATATATACACAGTGCTGTTAGTTTAAGAATCGGTGCTAGCGACAAATGCTGTGCTCCTGCAAGTCACCGCCCGCTTGCCGATAGACAGGACTTTACATGCCGGAAGAAACTGGCGTGCACTTTTCATGCGTCTGTTAGTTTCAACCTTGGCACGCAGTAGTGGCGCGACTTATCAGATGGTTGGACGTATTGTTTGCATGATGGTGAAATATTCAGTAAGTGAACGTGCATATATAGTGAAAAGCTATTTTCTGAAAAAGAAATCGGTTTGCAAAACCGGGCAAAAATTTAGACGTAAAGTTCCTGATTGCCCAGTTCCTCAGAGATTCAGTAGGTAAGTTAGTGAAAAAGTTTATGGAAACATTGTATGATTGACAAAAAGAAACAACGAAGGCCAACCATCTGATAAGTCGCGCCACTACTGCGTGCAAGGTCAAAACTAACAGACACATGAAAAGTGCGCACTAGTTTCTTCGGGCATGTAAAGTCCCGTCTATCAGCGAGCAGGCGGTGACTTACGGGAGCGCGGCATTTGTCGCTATCACCGACTCTTAAACAGCACTGTATATATATCATAGCAACTGTAAAAATAGCTACTTAGGCAAAGCAGAAAGGAGTACCAAAGACACATTAAATACAAATAGAAAAAGCTGAAGAAGCATATCATTTGAGAAATAGATCATGATGCAGAAAACAAAACAAAAATCATAAAAAGTATCCAATATATATCTATAATCCACTCGTTGTTGTTTTTCATTATTAGTATACTTCGCTCTGTTTTCCCGATAAATTTTATTTGGATACATGAAATTTATTTAGGGATATGTATCATAACAGATAATTTCGAACACATCACAAACAGTTTTCTGATGCAGAAACAGAATGATTTTTTCCCCTCAGCTGTAAAAATGTGTGTATTTATTTATTGTGTATAGGTCAGCATTCCCTGAGTGTTTTGTTAAAGATTGAACATATAAAAATTTACTATCTTGCTATACTGTTTTAGCTCTTTCTTTCCACTTTTCTTACATATTTGATTTTTTTCCAGTATTAGTTTATGTGCTAGAAAAGCACAACTAATGAATAATTTTCTCTTAACTTCTGGGTAAAATAATTATATGTTTTAACTTACGGTCACATTTTAGTAATACTTTGAGCAATCAGTACCTGCAGACCACAAGTATAGAAATATGCCTCAAATAGCAGCATTTTTACAGAAAATGCTATAGCTTTTAGCTGTTTTTAGTTCATAAAGCTTTTCTTTGATTACCATAGGATGTTGATAATGCAAAATTACTCAGCTTGCATCTTGTAGAATAAATTGCTCAGGCATAAGCTCAAAAATTAAATTTACTTCAAAACATGGTAATCACTTTGCTTTTTAGGTAGATATATTATTGGCACAGTATTAGTTGGTGATTGACATGTATTACATTTGTAATAACCTCTGGACATCAAGGAGAAGGGTAATCACATCATTTTAGTCACTGCTAACCAGCAAAAGCACCAGTAGAAGCAGGCTATTTAATTGCAATTGGAATGCAATGTAATCCATGATTACCACAAGCTTTCTTTGTCTAGTGTGCACATAATTGTTCTGCAGTAGTATGCTCTTGCTGTTGTCATGTCAACCACTGTGTGCCCATAGAGTAAACTCACATGTTAGCAGCTTCTCAGTATGAATGACCCAAATCAGATCTGTGAGTTTACTTTTTCAGTGTGCATTAAACTACAACTTCAGTTTGAGAGGTAGAACTGGAACTTAAAAATTCAATGCCACAGCTGGGATTTGAACCACAGCTGGCAGGTTGTCACAGTAGCTTAATGGTTAGAGCACCTGCCTGGTAAGCGGAAGGTCTGTGGTTCAAATACCAGCTGTGGCATTGAATTTTTTAAGTTCCAGTTCTACCTCTCAAACATTGCCCATACACAGCTTGTGTGTTTAAAAACACCAACAGTAAGTTTGTTGGCATAAATAAATAATAATTACAACTTCAGCTGTTTATCTTAAAAGTTCGAAATCTTTTAACATTGATGAACCTAAAATCTGATACATAATTACACATGCGTGTTCATGCATATAATCCTTTTATCAAAATCTATGTGAAACCATGACAACTGTAGATAATACAATATGCAAAAAGACTCAGAGTAATGGTTTTTAAGTGTGCTTAAAAGTTCCAGCTCCATGTCAGTAGATTTATTAGCATGTAAAAGAACTCCTGCAGGACAAAGTTTTGGCATTCCAGTAGCACTGATATGATGCTGGCAATTGATAACATTGCTAACAAACAAAATTATATATCATAAAAAGACAAAAGAAAGCATTCCAGAAAGCGAACATACATTAGAACACATTGGCTAGTCCTGTAGCTCGTTCATGGAACTCCTGCTTGCTGTATAAGGCATCCCAAGTTTAGTTCTCCATTGGACTCGAGAAATATTTCTTACAGAAGTAGGTTTCTTAGTATGCATAGAGGATGTTTTGAATATGAGTGCGCTTGTGTGTCTGTTATCAGTTATTTGATAATTTACCCAATAACAAGATTTCAGAATTGCTGGTGGGCATAGCCCTGAGCACATATGCCAGGCCATACAATTATATGGAAATTAATCTGCAATCAGCATAACTACATACACCGAAAAACGATATATTTTATTAATAGAACAAGAGAGCAAAATTACATTCTCTATTATGAAATGTTTCATGCCTTGCAGTTCAGTAGTATTTCCTGTTGAAGTAAACTATCAATATTTACCCACATGATTCCTTTATTTTGTATATTTTAATAAATTAATGTCCAATGAACTATTAAATGAACTTCATTTCAGTCTATCAGGCTTAAATTTTGTTTTGCTGTCAAGCAAATGAGCATTCAGGTAATTTTGTAATAGTTTTTCTTATAATGCTTTTATCACACTATTGCTTAAAGGATCAGAATATTTGTGTATTTACCTACTAATGTACAAATGGATATCTCTGATAACCATCTCTGTTATTCCAATATCCCTACCTAGATCTACATATTAGAGCCGACAATGTAATCATTCCTGCTCCATTAAGTATCAATCACCAACTAAGAGTGCACAAATAATAATTTATAAAATTAAGCTAAGCTTATACTTGAACATTTTGCTGTATTTTATACTATAAACAAGCAACAATCGATTAAACAAATAAAAAAAAATATTTTAACATGAGGCACAGTTTTTGTTAGCTGTAAGCAAAAAAGCACTGTATTTTTATGTTTAAAAAGTCTTGTGCAGCATTTCTGTAGATGTTCTCTAACAAGTAAGGATCTCTGAGGCTTACATTTTTATCAGCCTATCTGACTTGAGGTTTCCGTGGCATGGACTTGCTGGCCAACTATTGCAGTTAATCACTCTGTTACCAACCATATTTATTAAAGCAGTCATTTTGTAGCTCTTAATGCTGTTATCTGACATTTTGCTTAGTAGTGGAACAATTATCTGGACCCCAATGAATTGCAGATTTATGCTATAGCAAAACTTGATTACCGTAGCTTTGAGACTTCATCCTCCAAGGATGTTCAGATGTACTAGACTGTCAGTAATACATAAAAATTGAAGCTAATGACATTGAAGCAAAACAAGTATTTTTTTCCCATCAGCTTGTTCAGAACGGCATTATTGCTATTGTTGCTGCACACATGCATGGAGCAGGGGGACGAGTTCATTTGTTCTGAAGGAGGGTGGGCATCTAACCTAACTCTGGTGTGAATTATATTGTCTGGGTCCGTTTCACAGCATTGTTACAACATTGTTGCCACTATTAAAATATCAACCCATGCAAATAATTGTTATTTTATGGCTTCTATTTAATTCAAATATCTTGAACAAAATAATGAAGTGAATTATGTTTTCTTGCACCCTGCAAATTTAATCACATACTGAAGCTTAAACTTATATTGGCTGATATGGTATGTTTGTTTGATTGACAATGGAGGGGTTAATGCAGCACCCACTATGCTTAGAAATCTAGCCTAGGTTTTGAAGAAAAGAACTTAGGAATATGATTATCCAGAATATGCCTACCTCAATTTAGTTCCATAAAACTAATTTACCTTAATTGCAACTGTAAGCACAGATAGCACCAAGACACCATTGAATGACTCTGCCAGATGCAGTTTACATTCAACCATGTGAGCAAATTTTATGGATAACAAGTGTGGTAATCTAGGGTTAATAGTTGACAAGTTTTACTGCAGTGTAAATCTGCATTGTTGGGCATTGCCTATGATAATTAATTCAAGCCTTCAAGTGTTGCACTTATAAACCTTATGCTTGTATTAAACATAATGCTCAGTTATTCAGTTCACATGGAAACAATGCTACGTCATTATGTTTCATACATGCAATAGGTTCAGAGGCAACAGTTAACAAATGGATGGAAACTGTAATTATTAAAAGAACTGCATTAGGATCACTATCATGATTGCTTTTTTGTCATCTGTACATTTGACACCTGTGGTCATATTAACATCTTGCAATAATTGCTTGCTGATATCTGTATTTATGCACTTTTAGAGCTTGTGCATGTTAAATGTATAAAATATATATCTATATAACCTCTGCTCTGCTCATACTTAATATTTTTGAAACTTTATTCTTACAACTCTAAAACTTCAGCAGTTACTGTGCTTTTCAAATGGGAAGAGTTCTGATCTGCAGCTAATAAGATACGTTTACATGCACAGCATTGCAAGCTCATTACCCCCACTCTTCATATTTCTTGGCGCGTGCCAAGCCCCACTTAAGGGGAAAGAAATATGACCACACAGCAGGACTCTGATTGGTTACTGGCCTGGAGACACTCAAGGACAAACTCCTTCCCATTTGAAAAGCGCAGTAGTAATGTAGTACATAAATGCCAATGTTATACAACTTTTTATTTGTATTGAATACCAAAAGAAAAACAGAAGAGAAAGAAACAAAACTGTTATTTAATCGTGCATATTTGGTACACCATGAGCTATTCTATAAGTAATTAGCTAAGTGCCATCAAATGTTTAGTTGCCCTGTTGTTTTGTTTAGGAGCTTTTAGATGAATGTCATTTATGTACAGTTGATTGTATTGATGACCAAAGTATTCTTCTTATTAATGCAATCAGTTGTAGAATTGCTCTTTCTGTATGCATTAGTTATTTGATTTACTGCAGGGACAATAAATGAGAACAAAACAAATGTTTGGTATTACATAATGATGGATCTATGACTGACATGAGAATATTTGGGCCAATCTCATAACGCAGGGTCAGCTACTATGTACAAGCTTGCTAAATGCAGGGAATCTGCATTGATTAATGAGCATAATGAAGATCTTATGGCTAGAACTTCCATACTTAGACAAAACTAGTTTAGTCCATCTCTGTTGAGCTGGGATGTGAGAGAGAAGGTTTCCCACCCTGAGTATCTAGTGCCACACTCCTATTACAGCATGTTATTGAACCCTGAGTTCTCACCTAAATTAATTTGGCTCAACTGAGTTTTCAGCACAGATATAAGTATGTATTAAAAATGCATATTGTTTTAGCTTAGCACTTAACATAACCAAAAACTATTGGGAATTAATGTTAGTCTCTTGTACTCTTATGGTACTGTTTGTTGATTCTATTCTGTATGTTGAAATTTTCTGTATATAACTCTTCAGAATATAGGATCTCACATTTATTTTCAGAGCATGAGAATTTTCATTGATAAGTTCTGGCCCTCTTAACATTAATGAAAGGTACTTAAAATATGTGTCATAAGTAGGCCGTGGATCTTTAGATTAAAACCTATTTTCTTCTTGACAGGTATAAACAAAAAATGTTTAATTTATGTTTTATCTTCATCCATGACTATTAAAGCCAGTTTTATAGCACATAAAAATGCCTGTTTAGGCATTGGGGACTATTTTGGAGTATTTTATGCTAAATTAATTGAGTCTTAATTTTAATTTATTTTAAGCTGCAGGGTAATAGCATTGCTGGGCTGAAATAATCTATAGAAAGACCATGGAATGTTCTGAGCAAGATAAAAATATGTTTGCGCTCTTAACAGTGGACAGTGTTGTCCATACAAGGTTCACCCTCTCTCCTTTTTGTAATTGTGAAAGACACATCTTTTGTTTAAGAGTTGCTGGCTGGCCCATACCAAATGGTGCTCTGTGACAATCGGTTTCAAAGAATGTTTTCCATTTACCAAGATACCACGTTGCAGTTCAGGGATGGTTTCAGGGTTTGAGTATAAAGTGACCAAAATATGCCTAAAATCACTACAGTCAAAATATTCTCTAGTTTGACAGTGGTTGAACGAGTTCCTATATTTTACTTTGGATGGGAGAATTATATGCTGCCAATCTTGTAATAAAGATGCACAATTTATTATTATTATTATTATTATTATTATTATTATTATTATTATTATTATTATTATTATTATTATTATTATTATTATTATTATTATTATTATTATTATTATTATTATTATTATTACCACCATTACCACTACCACTACTGTTAATTTGTTGAACTGGATGGCATACGAGTAACATTAATTTTCATTCAAATCAATGTAATGACAAATTTAAAAAATAAAACTGTCCAACTGCCGTGGTGAGATGCTTCATGGCCCCTTAAATTAATAAAAATTAAATAAATAAAATGTTCGAATTGGTTTTACATTGATTTTCAAAGTAGTTCTAGAGCCTATTTAACAACCTATAGAACCTAAACAAGGTATTGTAAGAGCCTAATTTAGGCACCTAAATCTTAAGTTTTTGGGAGCTACACGGTGTACAGTTTTAGAAGACACATGAGCTGAACCAATGCGTGCACACGATGGCTGCACTGCTGTTAAGTAATGAGCCAGAAAACGGAAGTTACGGGGAGGGAACGAGGAAAGAAACATTTGTCGTGTCACAAATTGTCAGAACGTAAACTTACACAGCAAAGGATAATGATAACATAAACTGTAACACTCAGTATTAACGTACTTATTTACACGCACTTCCTCAGATGCCAATTCCTTTAAAAAACTGTACACTTTAAAAATAACATTTTTGGCCTGAGAGCGGAGTACTTTACCCTTAGTAAATACCTGTGCCACTAGTACCAGGCTTTGAAAGTGACTTTAACACTTCACTAAACACAATGTAAACATGTGAATTTTCTGTTTATTGTCACAGTTATACAAAGCACAATTTGCGTTACGGATTGGTCTTGAACCGAACCAAAGAATTCGCACACAACTGCAGTGATCCGTGTTCAGTTAATTTATGAACTAAATATATGCAGTTCCTAATGACACTTCGTAATGTCTTACTGCATAACTGTGTAATGAAAAGGAATAAAACACAGACAAGATTGGAAGTTGCATACATAAGCATAAACACAGGAGTCAGTTGTTTATTCTCGAAGCAATAACTCGAGAACCATAAATCATAGAAAAATCGTCTTTGTACAGGCTGCCTCAAAAATTCTTACCGGTACACCAAGGCATATTAGAATGTGGAATTTCCAGTAATAATTTTGGACGCATGAAAAAGAGAAATCTCTGTTGCTCACGCTTGTGCTGTGCTTTTCATTAACTAGGCAACGCTGCACGACTATGATAGGACAGTCACTCTGGGCGAGCCCTCTCGAGTTCTGCCTCATGTGCCTTCTAATACTGTATGCCTTATAAATATCCTCAGTCTAGTTATAAGGTATGTATTTTAAATATTCACATTTGTAAAAATGTTAGTTCGCAACAGCAAGAATAAATCGTGTTAGCCAGAGGATTCAGCATGCTGATCACATTTCACCTCCTCCATAGCACCATAGCATGCATGGAAGCAGGCAGAGAAGGCAATGATCTGCAATCAGCTTTAATCTGCTGTGGAGGATTCTGTCAGGAGATACATAATATAATTCAAATTTCGTTCATAATCACTTTTTAGTCTCCCAGTATATGTTCTTAAGTTGATAGTAACTCATTGCTTATGTCATATCCCTATAGATGTGATCCTCTTAGAACATGATTATTTCACAGAGGTGAAAGAAAATGTAATACAATTTTAATCTTTTAATTCTTATTTCAGGAAAAAAAAGTTTTGCACATCTTTTGTGGCATCATAATTCTAGCAGAAAATACTTAAATCTACTTTGTTTGCTATTTGCACTTTCTTCCCATGTATTTCAATTTGCTACAGATTAGGTTTTTGGTTTTATATAAATTCTAATTTAGATGAGTTACAAATAAATTGCAGCTAATCTTTGAAGGTACATGGTGCCTGTCCTTGAACACCTCTGATAGCTGTGATATCACATACAAGGATGTATGTACACAGTAATGGTGACAATAACTATAGCATTACTAATAATCTCATTTGTTTTCCTTGGCTGAGTGTTTAAATAAAATAATTTATTTTGTGTTACCATATTCCCCCAAATTGTAGAATTAAAATGCTGTTAGCTTCCGTTTTTCCCATTGGCTACTCAGGTAAAGGTACAACTCTCTGTATCTTTTTAGACAGGGGCGGGGGTGTTAAACACTGATGTATCCATGTGGTGTTTTAACTGTGTATAAGTGAATTTTTTTTATTTAAGATTTATTTTCTTTGAATTGTAGTTAGTACAAATGTATTTGGATTTTAGCTGTTTTATTGAATACTAAAAATTATGCTGTATACAAAAGAATGGTCTTGATAATGACATACCTATAACAAAATATAATGTCCATAATGCAATTATCTACGAGGTGCATCCAGAAAGTAAGTCCCGATGACCGATAAAGAGAACAAAAGCATCACTAAGTAAGAAATATTTTTTGGAATAACTACATAGACTCACTGGCTACTTTTCAACATAGTCACCACCATTGTTGAGGCATTTATCGCAACGGTGCACCATTAATTGTATGCCCAAGTCATAGGATTCTGCCGCCAATGTCCGCAGCCACGAAGTCACTTCATTCTGCACCCATGTCTATCCCAAAAGACAATGCACACGATGTTTTGACAGAGATTGTCTGCTTGAATTTGGTCTTCACATGTGAACCACTATGCCGCCAATGCATTGATTGTTGTTTTGCCTCTGGTGTGGCATTCGCCACCAATGTTTCATCTCCAGTGACAATATTGCCGAGAAACTGGTCACCTTCCGCTGCGTATTGCTGTAGGAATGTCAGTGCTGCGGCTAGACGTTTGGGTTTGTGTTCATCTGTCAGTGTCTAGGCACTCATCTTGCACACACTTTGTGAAAACCAAGCCACCGGGAGACAATTTTGTGCAAAAGCGAGCGAGACATCTGGGGAAACTGACAGAGTTCTGAAATTGTGAAGCGCCGGTTCTGCACAATTGCTTGCCGCACACTTTCCAACACTTCTGGCGTCACCAGGGATGATCGGCCATTATGGTCTTCGTCGTGAATATTGGTTCTTCCTTCCGTGAATTGCCTGCACTATCGTCTTACCTTACTGTCACCGATGTCTTGTCCATACACCTGACACAATTGGTGATGATTCTCTGCTGGAGATTGCTTTTGAGCATGCAAAAATCGGATGACTGCACGAACCTTGCATTTGGCAGGAGACAATATCGGAGCAGCCATTTTCTCCTAGCACAGAGCAGTAACTACTGCCGTCACAAAACTGAAACTTTACTGCAATGTTACCATATACTTCCTCTCTTCTCCTGTGCACGTGCATTCCTATCCGATTGGTGGTGCCATCTCTGGAAGCGATCAGGACTTACTTTCTGGATGCACCTCGTAATAGCAGTTGCCTTTAGAAACTTGCTATAAGTTCTACTATTATCTTACAGCTAAGTTGTGAATTTTTTCAACCACACACAGACAAAGCACTCTATTACTAGGCCTGTGTTTTCCAAAGAGATGTTCTTCAAATATTTAAAAGCCAGAGGATAAATACTCATACTCATTAAGTATACATAACCAGAAGTCCCTCTTTGGTTTAAAGGTTGAGGTACACCTATTTCAATGAATCATTGTGTTTTGCTCTCTTCTGTTACCCTAGGAGTTCGAACATCAAATGAATTGCATTTTTATTAACCAGAAGCACGTAAAAATATTGCTTTGAAATACAAGAACTGCTTTTTTTTTACCCTCATTTTTTAAATAAAGTGCTGTTTTATTATCTTCTATTCAATGAACAGAGCAGATGAAAAAGTCAAATGATTTTCTTCAGGTAGTTGGTGTTAGAAGTTATGTTTGTGGTGTTGGATTGCAGTTGCATATTATTAGGCATCACACTGTAAGAGTTAATCAAGGCATGGAAAGCTTTTTTCTTTTTTGCACAAGCTACTTCACAATGTTTAATTCACATTTTAAATCATTTACTGTCAAGGAATTATAAGGCATTTTGCATTTTTTTTAGAAATAGCTCTTTTATATTTTATTGGCATTATGAAAAACAACTTAAAGGCAGCTTTGCTTTCTGACCTTAGAATAACTTCATCATAACTAGTTCATATTGGCTTAGATCAAACTAAGCCCATATGCAGCTGGTTTCAATGGGATTTAGTGTATTAATGTTTTAACACAATCTTGTTATTTATTGTTTACATCTGAATGTATTTGCTAAGTAGCATGTAATTATGTGTTCAGCCTTAAGCACTTTAATTTCTTATTATTCTTTTCTTTGTTCTCTTTCTTTTCTCTCAATCTATGTCGCTCCTATCCTGTGCCTTACCTGGTTTTGTACGCTCACATATTTCTTTTGACATGCACTGCTTTGTTGATTATGACATGGGTGGACAGTAGAATGGCTGAGTGTTCCATCGACCTGTCTGCTATGTCACCGTGTTGCATCCATCCCGCTGTGCCATTCCCACTCCAGCCCTAACATCCCTCCCAACCCTAACACTACCACTTGCTATACCACAGACCAGGGTGCCATTGTGTCAGGGGGCAACATAGCAGCAATGAGTGGCCAGCGACATCGCCACAGTATCTCAGGACAGGTGGGTTACATCAAGCTCTCAGGGTTCCCTGTCACCGGCTCAAGCAAGAAGATAGCCAATGCTGCCAGTGGTTCCACCAACAGCTTGTTCAGCACAGCAGTGATTACTGGTTCCTCAAGTGCACCAAACCTGCGTGACATGATACCCAACTCCGCCTCTGTTTCAGGTGAGAATATTTCTCAATATGTGTAAGTAAAATCAAATAGTGTATAAAAATAATAGTGGAAACAGTCCTGAAATGCATTTTTTTTAAAAGGGACAAGCCATCTAACAGTGCAGTTAGCAAACATTTACCATTGTTTGTACTGCTCATATTTACAAATAAAAAGCCTTCAAAATATATTCATATAAAAAGTCTGCTGTCACATGGCTTATTTATCTAGTCGTAACAATTCATAAATCCCTTATATATCAGTTTTCACCTGAATGATGCAACTAGCAGCCTGCTTCTCCCATAGCATGGCTATTCACATCCATTTGTACAGTAGGAGTAAATTGAGTATTTACTCAAGTAAAGGAGTATTTCTCCTCTAAATAATAACTGTGTTAAACAATAAGAATATTTTATTCCTTCCTTTCATTGTAAAAGGGGTTCAAAATTATACTTCTGTGCATCTATTCAATCTGGCCTCAGTTAACTGATTCAACATTCAACAGATTTCTGTCACAATGTCTACTGAATACTGTCTATTTGCATAGAACTAATCTTTAAGTATTCCTCATAGATAACAGTCACAGAATCTAGATCTGGAGACTGGGTAGATCAGTTTCAAAAACTATAATGCTTCTGTAGACTGATCTACTAAATATGCTGTTAACATTACCTTCTTATAAGTAACCATGAGCACATTGTGCAGGTGTCAGTTCTCTGAAGAAATGAGTCATTAAATGTTCATTTTTCTATCAGAGTTCATGGGATTTTATAAAAAGAAATGGACCTATTTGGCAGTAAGGTTGCCAATTTCTCAAATTTAAAACAACGAACATACTTATCATTACAGTGTGCAGTACTTTAAGAACTGAACTGTAGTGGAGTCCCATGAAACAAAAATAAACCTGATTACTTACAGAAAACTTGAATTGCAAAATCTTAGAGAATATTTGATTTGCCAATTAAGCATACATTTGTGGCATTTTTTTATTAGGGCGGTGCAGCGATGGGACTCCTATCTTCAGGGCGTTAGTGGGTTAGCGGATAGAAGATGGTGATGATTAGCATTCTCAATAAATATTCAGATTTCCCAAAATGATCTTTATTATAATAAATAACTTCACTTTTCACAAATTCAACTGTAGTGAGTTTCCGAAGCTATTCGTTTTAATATCTTCATTATTCTTCGATATGCTAAATTCAATATCTCTCGTAAATGTTATTTGATGTTTTAAATATGATCATGCATGGTAGATAATATTGTGTGATACTTCATTGAGTGCCTCTCGGCAATGCGACCCACTATTGCTGATTGCTGATACATAACTTATATTTTATCACTCAAATACAAATCTGTCTTATACAATGTTTCAATCAATAGTGCTTATAAGGTATCTTATTTACTCGTCCTAAATACGTGGCTAACAACTGCCATTTCTTGGTTATCTAGCGTTTTTGATCGTAAGAGATTACAACCGGCATTGGCTATGTTTTCGTCTTTTAAATAGCTTTGGAATAAAGGTTATGAAATATAACCTCGATATTCACATTAAACAGGAAATTTTCACACATTAGGTGGATACACCTTGACATATGAAATATTGAAGCAAATTTTCTGATTAAGTTCATTTGGACATATAATTCCTACCACACATTTGTACACATGAATTGAAACAGGTAAATTTTGATCTTTACTGCTATTCCTAGCAATATTTAATAAAGCATTATC
This sequence comes from Tenodera sinensis, assembly GCA_030765045.1. Lineage (NCBI taxonomy): Eukaryota > Metazoa > Arthropoda > Insecta > Mantodea > Mantidae > Tenodera > Tenodera sinensis. The sequence goes on along the minus strand of CM060965.1, from coordinate 33,116,281 downwards.
ACAAGCAATATGATCATAAAATTCTCTGTGTGATTTAATGTAATTGGAATGAGTCAACAATTACTTTTTATTAACTCCACCAAACCCCTAGATTCTACCCAGATATAAAAGTAGAATAAAACTATGCCAAAATTGGTATCAATTGACTTTCCGTTGAGGTCTGGGGTTCACCATAATTAGTGAAGAACCGCAGACAACAATTTAATATTTGATAAGCTAATAAACATAATTGTCAACTAGTTTTCTTTAACATTATGACAAATTATGTTCATAAGCCGCCTCCAAGAAAAGCAAGGCACTTTGTTAACTGAAACAGCAAAAACAATAAACATTTGCTGTAAACGTAAACCCCCGGCATGACAGCCCACGAAGGGCCAAGGCCTACCGCCCAGCCGCTGCGTCCCCCACCTCTGCACACTACAGGCATCATTGGTGAGGTGCAGTACTGGAGGGTGGGACGTGGTCAGCGCCCCGAGTCCTCCCGGCCAGTTATGCGGTCTTCTAGACCTGGGGTCGCTACTTCTCCATCAAGTAGCTCCTCAATTGGTCCCCCCGGGACCTAACGAGGCTGAGTGCACCCCGTGCCAGACCTCCCAGAGGGGATAAAATTCCCATGCTGGTATGTATATTTTAATGATTTAAACATTTTGCCATCAGAAATGTTTGTTTATTTTTATAAATATTTAATAATCATATAGAGTAATAATGTAGAGTAATTCACAGGTTGTCCACAGAAATGTCAAGATATTTATTTTATTATGTACTTCAAATTTTTCAGATTTTAATAAAAACATTAAATGTAAGATTTAAAGCTTTCACGGCGCACATTATTTATTACAGTTTCACGGGCGATCAGCCGTGTGAGGTTATGTCTGGAGCATACGGATAAATACTGGGACAGAGTCATTAAGGAAGCCATTCAAATCAAACTACATCCAAACAATTACAACAGGGACCACGGACTTCAGCTAAGCCCTGCCTGGACAATAGCCATGAAACACATTCACAACAGCAACTATAGTGATTCTGGACCAAGTACTGACCCTCAAGAAAACACTGTGGCCGGTGACAAACATAGCCCGAAACAGCAGGCCCAATCACAAATCGTCACCCGCTCATTGGCCAGGGCAACGCAATCCCCTCCCACCTAACATTGTATATATATGGGGAGCGGAAAACTAACGGTCATTTTCATTCTGACGAAGGTCATGGAGTTTAGAATGGCCGAAAGCTCAATATTTTCAAACCTCACACGGCTGATCGCCCGTGAAACTGTAATTAAAAAAACATTAAAGCCGTTTATGAGAAAATAAAAGGCAAATAATGTTTTACCATTTGAATGATTGCTTTGGGGGCAGGAAGGAGATTTCCTCAAATGTTTGTCTTGCATCCATTTGAGGTTTGTGATTCTCATTTTTTTTCCCCTACAGATACCCCTTCCTTTCTGTATAAATGCTTTTTATGGACTCAAGGGATGCCAAGACATTGTAATCAGTGAAGTCTACATGGAATTTGTGGTTTTAATACACTATACTATCTCTGACAGACCCTAAACATTAGATAAGATACGTTTGGAAAAAATGTAAATATTAATCTTGAAAATAATGCAATATGATTATTTAAAATTCATATGCAATCATTTTTAACATGTGTTGCTATACATTGCTTTGTTCCTTTGGAAACTTTAGTCAGATTTACGGTGTCATTGTTGCTTATAATTAGCCTGTTCATACATGTTGCAAATATGATGATAATTACCTCTTTCTTGGCTTCCGGTATGGGCCGTGTCCTGTTGGCTTTATCATGCTGATGTTTCACCCTAAATTATGTTTGGCTTCTTCATTAGCTGACTGCAAACCTCATCCAGCTGGTCACTGCCAACTCTGAGTGGTCTCACTGTCCCCTCACCCTGGCAATTCTATTGTTTCCTTCTCCTCCAATAGGTCATCGTGCTAATAGAATCTTCCACATTGTGTTGAGTGGTTTGTCCGTGTTTGCAGTTTGAATCATGACATGGGCAAACCACTCTACATGATATCAGAGACCCTATTAGCAGGACAACCTTCTATTGGAGGAGAAGGAACCAATAGAATTGCAAGTGGAAGGAGACAGTGAGGCCAGTCAGAAAAGGTAGTTGAATGAGGTTTGCAGTCGTCCAATGGAGAGGTCAAACATGGTTTATGATTGAAAAAGCCAACAGGACGTGGCCCATACTGGAAGCCAAGAAAGAAGTAATGGACAAAGGCAGTGGAAGTCTACGTAATTATTTAACAATGATAATGTACTACTTGGCAAAGCATTGAGGCATACTGACCTTGGCTGTCAAGCGTTACGATAGCTTCTCAACTTGTTTATTAGAACAGCGAAATAATAGTAACTTGACGTATAGTCAGTGATAAAACACAAATAGATGATCCCTCATGCCTGCCGATATATGACATGTTGCTATCCTGAAGATGTGATTGCATCTGAACAGAGCGTACGCACACAGTCTCCCCTTGTTTGTGCAATAAGCTTGCATAAACAGCTGGGGAGTTTCACATTCTTTCCGATACACTTCATGGCTTTGCCAAGTAGCAAGAAGAGTTATGTGTTTGTATATAGTTCAGTGTTGTTTAATCTGGTAGATCACATCAGATGGGAATAATAAAATAGGTAAAAAAATGCTCAAGTGAGCCCAGTATCCGTAAAACTAGTCACCCATCATTCGGCTTCTGAGAATAATGGAAAGCTGAGAAAAAATCATTATTCACATAATTCATCCTAACCTAGATTTGGACTATGGGTCTTTTGAATATGAGACAGACATGTTTCCCCCTCATATGGAGGTGGGCATGTTTTATTATTCTTACTGTCACCATCATGACTACTACTTTCATAGTAGACCACATATTTTGTTGCCAAGATAGATTTTTCCACTATTATCATTATAAACTGTTTGGTAATATCCATGCATTCAAGGTAAACTGGTTCATGCTTGGTAACACAAGACCAATAAATGAAGTACTTATAATGTTTATGTAGTGTCTAGAATTGGGCTCAGACAAAAAATCATGTTTCCAAAGGTAATCACAGGATAAATGATGCACTAGTCAAATGATAGATTACTATTTGTCTTTCATGTGTTTTGCTGCTAAAAGAATTTTTTTCATATTATAATTATGACATTTAAAAAGACAAGTGAGAAGAAAGCATATGGTACTCTGCAGAATATGAAGAAAAGGTCTGATAAACATGGGTCCTAAAGATCTGAAAAATGAGTTTTGAATTTATATAATGCCAATATATCCTTTAATTTGAGGTTTTGTTAATCTGCTTCAAAGTGTACGAAACCTAACAGTTAGACATAGCATTACAACCTATGCAAATTTAATGGTAGTCTTTTATCTTCTCACAGAAGTGCTTTTAGGTGGTCTGATAGGCATGAAGGAAAATATTGGGTTATCTAATGTGCTTCGGGGACTTAGGAAACAACACTTACTTTTCTCGACAGTAACACATACAGTAAATAATTTTCTTTGGTTCACCATGACAGACAGGTACTTAAGTGTAGTCATCACCTGGCCCTAACCTACATATATGTATTTAAGACAAGCTTTTCGTTATTTAGTTCATAATACTATGATGCTGAAAGCCCATTTAGTAGGTTATAAAATTTGTGATCTAGATTTATGCCCAAAAATAAATTATTGAAGATTACCTGGTTCATTCTGCCAAATTTTCCACTTCTAGTTTTCTCTGCTCGCACAGATTATGTCCTTAATGATTTGGAATTTGTGAAAATGAATGCGGAAAATGTTTGATGGTTCAATGTCTAGTTGCAATAAAAACTGTGATAAGAAAATCTGATGAGTTGCACTCACATGGCTTGTGCTACTCTTGTACATACTATTCTTACAAATGTTTGAGAGGTAGAATCACAACTAAAATATTCAATGCCACAGCCAGGATTTGAACTGCAGACCCTCTGCTTATCAGGGAGGTGCTCTAACCATTAAGCTACTACACTGAAATTCAGGGAATGAGTGATACAAACCGGATGTACGTCACATCACGTGTTTGGGCATGAAGGGTTCCAACATTGTGGCAGATTTTGCAAACTGTTTTCATATTATAACGCTCTGATGATATTGCTTCCATTTTCACTAATAATACAACACACTAATGTGAAAGAATAATCATAATTTAACACACTTTAACTTTCAACTATTCAGTTCTGAACAAGACGAACACAAAACATAATATAATAGAGATGTGGCAACCATGTGCTCCGTATGCAGTTGTCATGTTGTGCTTTAGCAGACGAAAACCAATTGAAAGTTTAGTGAAAACTAAAAATAAATGCATTTATTTCCAGTGTTACATATAGGACTGCTTGTACACTTAGTCATTTCGTGTGATAATAGATTTGTTAAAAATTTAAAAACAGAACTGAAACAAACTTTCATAGCTAAACCTGGCAATGATGCAACTTATTCCCCTCTCATCTGCACCATCCCCTTACCCTACCTGCTGTTTCCAGTTTTTATCGCTTGGAGCCTGAGCTTTATTGTATGACAATTTGCCAGAATGACATTGAATTCTCTAACCGATTTGTAGTTTTTCCTGGTAAGCCACAAAGGGAGTCTCTCATCAGAGACAATTACCCCAAAGGTAACTTACTATCGTAAGTACTTAATGTCCCAGGATTAACACCAGCAGTAAGTTTGTTGGTATAAATAAATTATTATTCTTACAAATACTTATTTCTCTATCTACTTCATGTTAATCAAACTAAACATTTGCCGAAAATTATCTTATTGCTAATTTTCTTTTAGGTATAAGGGGAATATAAGAATACAGTAGGTTTTAAGCAATAATCAAATCATTTAAAGTTGCTCTCAGTGTCATGGTTTTGAAATTCTGTTCTCTGTATATGAGCAGGAGATAAAAAAAATGAATGACTTCCCATTTGAGAAAAGCATCAGTATTTTAAAATTCAAACAAATAACAAGGGATATCTTCAAAATGGTTCACTTCACCAAAACAAAAACAAACAAAAAACAGTTTTGGCCATAAGTTGTGTTTTAACAAATCTACATTTTTTGTGTAGTAGGATATTGTCTATGTGTTATGGTCTACCAGTTATGCAATAGTCATCCAGAATAAAAAGCACTTCTAAGAACATTTCCAGAAAACTCAGGATGTGCATTTCATTTAAGATAAAATTACCTTAAATGTATAATATTTTAATAAAAAAAAAGAGGATATAGGGAATAGAATAAATAAGGCAAATGAGCATTTGCAATGCTAAAACTAATCTGGAACTCAATGGACTTAACACATATACCAAACTATGCATCTTCAAATACAAATGTCAAGTCCCTACTACTCTATGGGCGTGAAAAATGGAAGACTAATAAACAACTGATTAACAGACCTCAAATATTTTGAATAGAAGTCTGAGAAATATTCACAAGATATGGTGACCACAAGTTATCTCCAACGAAGAGCTGTAGAGAAAAACCCATCAAACACCCATGGACATTGAGATGTGTCAGATGAGATGAAAGCGGATTGGGCATACATTACGGCAAGCTAAAGACAACATAGCAAGACAAGCCCTGGAAGGAATCCACAAGGTAATAGGAGACGAGGTAGACCAAGGAATACATGGAGGAAAAACAAAAATGATATTCCAAAAATTCACATATCATCCATGGGCCTTTGATAAATTTAAAAAGGTGTTCAAGGAATACAACATTGAGCTAGCAGCAGTAAACCATTACTCCATAAAAAACCTGCTACTTTCAAACATCAAAGATGCTATTCCACCTAACAAAAAATCTGGCATATACCAAATTGAATGCAGTGATTGTAATGAAATATACATAGGAAAAACCAAAAGAAATTTAGAAATTAGATCCAAGGAACACGTTAGAAACATTAAGAGTAAACAATTAGAAAAATCAGCGGTTGCATTTCACTTTTGGACAAAAAATCATGACATAAAGCTAGAACCGAAACTTCTCAAACACATAACCAGAAAACAAGAACTGTCCGCATGGGAACAAATCTTTATTTTAAAAAATAGAAACCGAGTATTTAATTTCGACATTCCACAGTGAGACATTTTCAGTAAGTTCATTGTACCGCCACCAGAAGAAGCATCACCATCTGCACCATGAAACACCATGGAAACCCAGTTATTGTCCGGTTGATAATGGAGGAAAGTTAACCTTCGAAACGCGTCCCGGAAAAATATGTTGTAAGTGTTGTTCAGTGTTATTAATTAACTCACCTTTTAAATTAAATTAGTTACAGCAACACTGTTTTCAAACTTCTATGAAAGGAAGATACCAAGTATGGCATTTAACCTACTTTTTTCCATTAAAATCTTAGTATCAAATTTTTGGATGGAATGCAGTACTTCCCCTTACTATATGCAGTAGAGAAAGTAAAAAGGGAAGAAATGAGAGAGCTTTGCCTTGTGCATGAAACAACAAGAAGCATGTATTTTAACAGAAATAATCAAATGTATTTAGAAATAAATCAGTAGGCTCTTATTATAAGTATAGACATTTCCTTTCTACTCAGCTACCCCCCCCCCCCTAAAAAAAAGAAAGAAAGGTCAGTAATCTATTTCTTAATGTGAAGTAAATAGAAGAATAAGCATTAGTAGGAATAGTTTCTACAAATGTAGAGAAATTATATGAGTAAAACACATCACTTTAAATTTAGCTTTAAAATGAAAAGGAGTGTGTTTCAGTTTTTATGCATAAGCATAAATGCCTTCAACTAAGCCTCATCAAGTGGAAAACACAATATTATAATAAACATTGCTTTATCTGCAAAAACAATTGAATACTTATGCCTAGATTATGAACTTCCACCTCTTATAACCAATCAGCTTTTAGTGCACATTTAATAGCATGGATGCTGTGAGTGACAGTAACAGATTGAAGTTTAAGGATCATGTTCCGAGACTCACCAGTATAAACTGACTGCAGAAGGAAGTTGAACTAAGATATACACTTCAAGTATCTGCTTTATTCTTTCTTTTTTCTTTTCTTTCTTTTCTTTCTTTTCTCCTTCTTCTTCCTGGGCTGTACAAAGCTGCCTTCAAAAAGTTTTGATTTGTGCATATGTCGTATATCTGTGTTGGTTATTTTTGTGTGTATTATACAAGTGAACCTGGAATACAGTATAAACTGGTATAGGTTGGCTTTGAGATAATTTAACAGTTTGAACACAGATGCACCATAATAGTGGGATTCTTAGTTGCTTGAAATATTTCTTACAGCTTGTTTATTAATTTATATTTATAATTGAGTGGATCTGTTTGAATTGTAAATAATGCTTTTGCTGTGCTTAAGTTGCTCCAAAATAATATACTATAGAACAAGAGTGAAAGAAAGTTTGCATTAAGCTATCTAATATCTAAATTGCCTCTTAGATAGTAAGGTGAAACATTCTTTACTGTTTTCTCTCTAAGAACTCAATATGAAAAATCCATTTAATTTATTATTGTATCCAAGAATTTTCCTTGTGATGTTAAATATTTTTCCCCGTCATGGTTGATTTTTGGAGAATTGTTTCTTTTGATAGATAATATTGAAATAATAATTACGAGGTGATCCAAAAGGTTAGCCCCAATCACGTCTAGAGATTGCACCACCAATCAGATAGGAATGTGCATGTACAGGAGTTGAGAAGAATTATGTGGCAATAATGCATTGAAGTTTCAGTCTTAAGATGGCAGTGGTTACCACACTCTGCTATGAGAAAATGGTTGCTCTGATATTCTCTCCTACCAACTGCGAGGTTCATGTAGTCATCCAATTTTTGCATGCTCAAAAGCAATCTCCAACAGAGATCCATTGGCCATTGTGTCAATGTATGGGCACGGCATTATGTATGACGATGGTGCAGGCAACTTGCTGAAGGACGAGCCAATGTTCACAATGAAAACCATAATGATCCACCGTCCCTGGTGGCACCACAAGTGTTGGAAAGTGTGCAGCAAGCAGTTGTGCAGAACCGCCTCTTCACAATTTCAGAACTCTCTAGTCAATTCCCCCAAATGTCTCACTTGCTTTTGCACGAAATTACTACCAGCAGGAAAACATTTCCACAATGACACTGAGGTGTAGAATGAATTGACTTTTTGGCTCTGGACATTGGCAACAGACTCCTATGACTTGGGCATACAATTGATGGTGCACCGTTAAGATAAATGCCTCGGCAATAGTGGTGACTGTGTTGAAAAGTAGCCAGTGAATCTGTCATTATTCCAATAAATATTTCTTACTTAGTGATGTTTTTGTTGTCTTTATCAGTCATCGGTACTTACTTTTTGGATGCCCCTCATACATAGTTTTACTCTTGGTTATTTAAGATTATTGTTTTCAGTTCTCTTGCAGTTGTCGTTAGAGACGGACATAGTACGGGCTCTCACTCTGCACATGTTTATCAAGTGTTGTGACTAGTGATAGTACGCTGTTAGGTCACCTGTGCGTTATGCTGTTTGCTGTATTTATAGTGCTGTGTTAGCGCATTTGACTGTGTGATATTTTTTCAATATGGAACTAGAGCCAGATGGAACTGGTCACTCAGTGTGTTCCTCCATAAATGCTGCATAATGACAACAAGCAATTATCCACATCAAAGTTATCTCTTCCCTCACTTCAACAACCTTCAGTGAGCAACTGCCAACAGTATTCTTCTATTGCTTCCATTTTTTCTGTTTCCAAGGCTTGCTCCAGCATGACATCATTGTAGTGTGTGACTGCTGCTGGTCTGCATTCGACTGCAGCGTGTAAACGCAACTTTGCCACTTATCAGTCTTCGCCTGAAGCTGCCTTCTACACAGCTAATAAGTGAAACTGCTGCTGCTTCTTCTCTTCCCCAGAAATATATGATAGATTTATCCTCTCTGCATAACAGATTCACTGTTTTAGAAACCATGGAGAACTCCGAAGCACAAGCTGTATCCACCGATGCACCGAGCATTAAAATTTCACCTATTTTCCTGCATGATGTCAACAATTACCAACAGATTTAAGCCAACCTGCATTCTCATGTCTCTTCTGACTTCACAATTCAACAACGTGGAACTGTGTTAAAGATTAGCACCACCACCATTTATGATTACCATTCGGTCACCAAGTTTTTTGAGCACGAACAGCTGCCATTTCATACTTTTCAAGATTCACACTCTCGGAAACTTAAAATTGTCATTAATGGGGTTCCCCAAACAGAAAATTTGCCTGTCAACAAAGTGGTTTGTCTCTTCTTTCGCAATAAGCAACTAATGTCCCTTTGTGCAGTCGAATTGGACCATTTTGAGGATGCTAAACATAGCTTTAAGTTGAAGTATATTCAGCATGCTGTTGTTTCCATCGAGTATTGCCACAAAGCTCTTACCATCCCTCAGTGCACCAACTGCCAATGTTGCGGACATAACAAGAGTTTCTGCTACCATCCTGCACATTGTGTTAAATGCCCCGGCAACCATCATTTTTCTACCAGTAGTAAGGCTCATCAGACACCTTCTTGCTGTTTAAACTGTGGGGAAACCCACGTTGCAAACTATAAAAGATGTTCTTATCTCCAACTCAAACACAAACAGCACTATAATGATTCTACTAAGCCAACTATTCCACGAGAGTTTGAATAGCCATCGCCCCCACCCATCAATGGAGGTCTACTTGTACCTTCCTTCGACACAGAAGCAAGATGTTGATATGGCTGTAACTCATTTCACCACTACTGTGATTGTGTCTATTCAATCGGCTATCCTTGTGTGCCAGCCACCGCCCACCATTTCAGGAAACACTGCCTCAGACAATTCTTCAGCTGCTGGGAAAGAAGCATCGCATCTGTCATTGCTAGCAACTGCACTGTCAACCTTGCAACATCATAGATTGAACCATTTGACGTGGCAAGTTAAGCATGTGCTGGATGAATACCACTATTCTTCGAATCACCACCATCTGTCCAATATTTCCCCATTAGATAGCAATCTCAAGAAGGAAACCAGCTGCATTCTACAGGAATCACCTCTGCTACTACCTCTCTACTGCACTGGTCGCCACTACACTAGTGACAGCAAAGAGTGTGAGCTTTTCGCTATTTTGAGAAGGCCTTTACATCCAACCCAGTCGCTGATGCTGTTCACAACTCTGCTATGGAAGAACCACACTCTTTTTTCACCAAGCGTTCCTGTGCCCATCAGTTTACTTCATCGAGCGAGATTCATCCCATATTGCACACACCAGTATACAAAAAGGTCCCTGGTCATGACTGTATTCGCAGTATTGCTCTTAAAAATCTTTCTCGCCTCTGTTCAACACTCTACTACCTGCTGGAAGCATACCAATGTTATAGTTCAGCACAAGCCCAGAAAACCTGCACATCAGCCTTCCGGTTATCATCCCATAAGTCTTCTGCTGGCCCTGTCCAAAATTTTTGAGAAGCTTGTGAATATGCGCATTTGAAAATTTTTGTCCACCTCCTCAGTGCTACCACCATTTCAGTTTGGCTTATGGCTTCAGCCTTCAAGAGGAAACAACATAGCTTAGCTGCTTTCTTAGATTTTAGTCAAGCCATTGACAAAGTTTGGCACCATGGTCTGTTGTTTAAACTTCATAATATTGGTCTTCCTGAGCACCTATGTCAGTTAATTTACAGTTTCTTACTGGATTGCACCTTCTCTGTCACTTTAGGTTCAAACCATTCCTTGTCTCGACCCATCCATGCTGTTGTATCTCAGGGTTCCATTAGGACTACCCTCTTTAATATCCACCTCTCAGACATTCCTCCCCTACAGTTTGTCAGTGTGTCCATGTACCCCAATGACACAATCTTGTTTACCTCCCACAAAGATATTTACGTAGCTGGCAATCATCTTCAAATTGCTCTGGATTCTTTATCTCTATGGCTCAACTCATGACACATTGCTCTCAACCACAATAAATGCGATATGATGCTTTTGACTCTCCAGCAGCCCACACCTTCTGCACATTTTGCTAGATAATGTCCACATACCTTGGAAGCGCAAGGGTGACATCGTAAAATATCTGGGAGTACTGTTTAACCGTCTATTTACCTGGAAGGCTTATATCAACAGTAAGCTCAACTTGGCTTATTCCCAACTATCCAAGCTTTATCCTCTGATTAACCGTAAATCTTCTCTGAATAGTGCTACAGTTGTTTTACTTTTCACCTCCTTTTCCTCTTCTCACTTATTCTTGTCCTGTGTGGGGTAGTGCAGCTTATCGTAAAATTGAGGCCATGCAATCCTTTCAGAATAAACTTTTATGACTTGCTCTTCATGCTCCCTGGTTTGTTTGTAACACTCAGCTATACCGTGAACTTGGAATTCCCTCCATAATGGACTTCATTCGTCATCAGGCTCATCGCTTCTTTGGTCGTCTTCATCAGGTCCTAGGTGCAGTTTTCTTCTCCTGGAGTCATAGGTCGTAGTCTCCATACTGCACCCGCAGTCCTCTGCCACAAGATCTGTTGCTGCCAACTGACAACCTGTTGGACACCACCGTAGAAGAGGAATAAAATCTTCTACAATATTCTCACCAGATGCTCATTCCAGAGGGACCTGTAGAGGTTGTCCTCATTCCTGTTACAGAATCCGTGTTATTATTTAGTATGTTGTATTTCATTTTATTTCTCTGTAATTTACACTTATCTGTATAGCACTGTAACACTTATCGATAATAAAGGGAAATTACAAAAAAAGAAATATATTGTTCCCTGTTCCTGCGGTTTGGTTTACATTGGAACTACACAGGAGGAATGCAGGAGCTCTGTGTGTTATAACACCAGACAGATTTGTATATTTCAAGCCAAACTGGTTTAAGGTTTCAGTGACATACCCCCCCCCCCTCCCCCCCATTATGGCATTGGCTTTGATAGTGCCTTAAAGAGGGACAAGAGCAGCTGATTCTTCTCTAATATTGAAATCTTTATCAACTCTGCTTAAGAAAATTGCTAATTGGCTGTAGCTAATTGGCATCACTACTCTCATTTTGTGCCAGAGAATAGAACTGGAAATCTGTGGCTCGATATTTTAAAGCTGTTTCTACATTGTATGCTAATTCATCAATTCAGCATGCTACAGTCTGTTATAAACCCCTAGCGCAACAGCCCATGAAGGGCCAAGTTGCCACCCAGCCGCTGTGTCCCCTACCTCTGCCCACTACAGGTGCCATTGGTGGGGTGCAGTACTGGAGGGTGGGACGTGGTCAGTTTCTCAAGCCCTCCGGGCCAGTTATACAGCCTTCTTGACCTGGGACCGCTACTTCTCCATCAAGTAGCTCCTCAATTGGTCCCCTGGGACCTAACGAGGCTGAGTGCATGCCGTGCCAGACCTCCCAGAGCTTGTTATGACAAGCTTAATTTTACAAACTGTGCTTTTTTGTCAGGACACATAATATTACAACACTCTCCATGTGTTCACTAACAAACTCACCATCCGAAAATGGTTTAGATTTTTTTGCAATATAATTTCTCTGCTGCATAACTCACTTTCACCAAATATTTAGTTTGAAGTGATGACACATTCTTAAAAATTACTGCAATCCCATAAGTTTAATTTTAAGTTTGGATACCTTTTCTTCATAATATTAACCACCAAATTTATCATATGCGGATACATGTTTGGTGTCATATCGCTTTATATTGTATTCCTTAAACACAAACTATTTCACTGCAAATTAAACACTCTTTCTTGTTTACTTCAGTAAAAATGTACTGATTTGTCCACTTTATTTGAAATGAACTACCTTTGTCTGAAACTTCTTTTTTACTTTCTCTACTGTTAAGTAGGGGAAGTATTGTATTCCACCCAAAAATTCTATGTTGAGATTTCACCAGAAATATATGTTTTTAGGCCCCCTGAATTAAAAAAAAAAAAAGCATTTTTAGAAAAAGGTCCGTGTGTGTGTCAGTCTGTGGACAGCATAACTCAAAAACGAAAAGTCGGTTAAAAACTAAAGTTGGTATTTAAGTTTAATGTCTTTCAAGGATGCAACATGAAGATTTTGAAGAAAATAGCCCCACCCTAAACTACCCTTTACATGGAAAATTTTTCGAAAATTTTGATTTTCTTGAAAATGGCTCTAATGATTTTGATTAAAATGTCATATGTTTGATATATTTTTATGACAAATGAAATGTATATCTTGAATTTTCTAGCTATAGCCCCTGTAGTGGTATTTACTCTGGACTACTTTTGCATAACTGGTAAACCATTAGAGATAGACCAAATCATTCTATACAAAAAATGTAGACCTTATTAAAATACACAACTTATGTCTGAATAAATTTTCTTGTAGGGTGAACCATTTCGGAGATATTCCTTGTTATGTGTGTGAAAACTTAGAACTTTCGTGAAATGGATCATCGTTGTCCATTTTTTTATATGTTAAGTGTGCAAAGACAACAGAATCTCAAAGCTTTAAAACATTTGACAATCGCACAAAGTCTACTGTATTCTAACATTCCCCTTGCACCTACAAGGAAATAAGCAATAAGAGAAGTTGTACAAATGTTTATCTTAACTAACACGAAGAAGATATAGGAATAAGAGTTTGTAAGAATGGTTAGTACAAGAGTAAAGAAAGTCATGTGAGTGCAACACATCAGATTTTTTGCCACTACACTTAGAAGCCATAATGATCACTCATAAAAGAATCATAGAATTAATTATATTCCTCAAAAAAATTATTTTGTTTAATGATGCTGTCACCTGTGGTTACCTAATGGAAGCTAATGTCACAATGTGACATGTGGTGTAAAATCTGTAGATTATGATCCTGCAGTTGTTTGTGTTACATTGTTGGGATTTGAATTTTAACAATGGCTTGTTCACAACTTTCAATACGACCTAAGCATAATAAGGATTCGAGACAAATGTAATCCTGCGGTGCCATAGTAGTAAAAGTGGGCGTTAAACACTACAACAACAGACAAATGTTGAACATGTAAAGAAAAGGCATGAATGAGTGAAAAAGAAGGGGAAAATATCTCATTTGTGTTACGTATTAGCACTAGCTACCCATTGCAAATTCCTTGACTAAGGCCAGTAAGTTCATTTCTGATGAGCGTGCTTGCTTAAAAGATTTGCTTATCACATGACCTTCATAAAAAATGTTTATATTGTTCAGTCTTGATGTCCCTTATAGGACACCTGTGAAGATCAATACTCTTTGGTCTCACATTTTATTTTGCTGTATTGCCTGAACTTTAAATAAATCATGATTAAAACACTCCCCCACTTCCCAGTGCTGTTTGAAGTCCCATTTATCACTCATCTTACATGCCTGGGCCAAACAACACAGTTATCAATGAGCACTTAAGCCCCATTTACTCACTTTTACATGCCAGCTGCTTCGTACTTTAAATGTATCCTCCAGGTCTGCAAACTTTGCAATCATAGGATTTGAAACTGATTATGATATGTTCACTACCTTAAAACATTGTCACAAAACCACAAATAGGTGAACTGCTTTATTTCTAATTGGTGCATACACAAAGATGCACCGGTCATTATGCAATTGGCTTCAATATAAATCTGAACTATAATTGCTATTTGTAAATTTCATCTGAAGTAAACTGTTGGTGTAACATGTCTCATAATAAATTTATATACATTTTACCAATTCTTTTTAAAATATACAGATTATGTTCTCAGTTTGTACTGATTTGTGTGGTTTTGTTTCAGCAATTGAAGGCTGTGGTGGAGTGCCACCTATCAGACCTCTAGAGACACTGCACAATGCACTCTCTCTAAGACAACTGGATGCTTTCCTTGAGGTGATGACTTCAGCCCCACTGTTTAGAACTCCAGCTTCAAGTCCTCCTAAGTTTCCATCAACACCTCAGCAATCCTCTTCTGCAGGGCCGTTACGGCTGCACTCTCCGAGCAGCAGTGAGTATCACTCCAAACCCTGCTCTCACAGCTCGTACCAGATCAACCCATTGGCCTCTGCACTTCAAACAGGCATGCCTTCCGGAATATCCACCAAACGACGGAGCAGTACCCGTCTGGATAGTGAAGCACCACGTAAACAGTCTTCTAGAGACCAAAACTCGATTTGAAAGGAGTGAAATTTAGGACTAGGTTGCAGTATTTTGTTCAATGTTGAAAGTGAATGTTGGTAGCATTAGAGAAGTAGCTGCCATAATGTAGTGAAAGAAAGCCATGATATAAGATTTTGCTGTAATTATGATGCAGTGTTTGTGGTTATACTTTAGAAGTAATGCTTATTTTACAAATGAAAGTGAGTGCAAAAGTAACCTAGGAGAATGAGATTTTTGTAACACATTATTGTGATACAAGCATTGGTAAGGAACTGGTGATCACTTGAAAGGGAGACACAGTATTATTCCTCATTCTGAGAAAGTAAGACTGATATAATTGAGGCTGTATTTATTTATAATGTTTTAAAAAAGTAGTGAGACAATAAATTACCATAATGAGCTTAATTTTAAAATTTGACAGCATATTTACCCCTGATTTGTACTCATAAATAGGAATATTACATGCTGTTAATAGATTGGTGATCCTATTTGAAAAATGTCTTCAGACACTAATGATTTGCTAAATTAATTTTTGCCTTATCAAGTAATAACATGTGAAGGTGCAACAATGTTTTATGAAATCACTTAGCAAAACTCCAGATGATGCAAAATTGGATGGTATTTGAGATAAATCCTTTTGATAGATAAGGGTTCAGTACCAAACCAAAATAGTGTTATCTCTTTATTGTATTCCTTAAATAATATTTTGATCCCTGAAGCATCACTCAGCATTTGATGTTTTAGGTTTATTTGAGACTGTCTTCAATGACCATGCCATTTTTGTAGCTCATATTATATGTTGTTATTTTTTCAAGAAACCACCAAGAACATATGTAGTCAATTCTGCAGGTAAGAGTTAACAAAAGCAGTGTGTCATGTAAACTTGTAATTGCCAAAAGAAAGGGGGTAAGATGAAAACTATGATTTTAAATAACAGTTATTAAATTCTGTCTCATCTTTGGGCTGTTTAACAGGGAAAGCATGCACCCCTTGTGTGTCAGAAATCCTGCCTGATACTTTGTATGTCCTTAGATATTTAAGTGATAAGACTAACCTATAGATGTCATATCCAAATGTAAACAATTGAACATTTTTCAGATATAGCTGTGTAAAATACCATAGATGTAAGTTGGATAGACTTTCTTGAATTACAGTAGCAGACACAAAAAGATTCCTGCCTGCTCCTCTCACTATTCCTTACAACTCTGAGGCAGTCAGTGCCACACATACCCATGTAAGTATAAGATGGTGTTGACTTCTGACGAAAGGAAGTTCTTGCACATATGGCTTGTATTTATTGCATGCATTATTGTTTTATACCAATTGTTTGTTCAAGCAAAATTCCACAGTTGAGAATTTTGAGGGCAAACTGGCATTTGAAACTTTTTGGTCTGCATGTTTTGTTACTGCAGCAAATATTTGCATTTGGATATGGTGCAGACAGTAAATTACCAATTATTCGCAGGCAGAATTTTGATTTAAAGATTATCAGTGCATTGATTTCCAAATAACAAAAGTTCATTCCATTTATTTTCCTTTCATTTAAAAATTGTTCAGTGTTACTAACAAAGTAAATCCAAATAATGCTCAATGTAACTCAGCATAACGATAAGTGACATGTGATATGTAAAGGATGGCAGCTGTTCTTTATTCTTCTTAGCAAGGATCGGAGTGGCTCTCTCTTCTCATTTTTTTCTCTTGAAAAAGCAGATCAGAATATAAAGTGTATTTCATGCACCTTTGAAGTGGCACAGAAAAGGAAGTTGTTATAACTATAAAATAGGCTGGAACTAATTGATAAGTTTGAGAAAGGAGAATTGGTTTGAAGAAGTGGCTTGATCCCAGTAATGGTCTCAGAGATGTTCACTTCGTCATCTGCTTTGTTTCTGTTGAAGATGACCAGGCTTAGAATTTCTTACTGCACCATTCATCTCAGCCTTATTACTTTTTGCCACCCGCATGAACTTTGTGACATCAGTATTCTATACCAACTGGGAATTCATCTGTGCCGCAAGGAAATTCCACAAGTAGTCCAGTCAGATTGATAATGTTAGTTCTTTCCAAACTCAGTTTTACTGCTGAGCTGTCTTGCTTTATAAATGAAAACCATGTGAACTTAAGTATGTCGTCTGTACTGAAGTTTATGTCCAGCAACCCATATAGCAGCAGTCATAACCATATCAGATGTTTCCTCTTCAAATGCCAGTCAAGAAACTGTTGGCAATGAAGACACTTGTCTTTAAAATGCTTCTGAATAAAAGTAAGTTTAAGTGAAACCAGAAGTGTCTATAGGTCGACTCATATAGTTCAAAAAATATTTGAAAAGTTTCACTATCTGTATCACTGTATATATTAAGTGAAAAGCAAGGCCAACTTAAACATATGGAACTACATCTTCCATTGCCGTTTGAAATACAGGTGCTAATGTAGTGCCATTCAACTATTATTGCTTGTTGATTTATCTATGCATTCCTCTGTTCAATCACATGGATAATTGGAAATTTACTGCAGTACTTAGAAGTTAATCTTTATCTCTTAAATATTTAATCATCTGGCTTCCAGAATATATCTTTACCTCTCAAATGAGGTTTTGTATCTTGGCCAAGGCTGACTGCCCTCCCTACTCATAGATATCTGTTCACCTATGTTATATATGAAACCCCCCTTTATGTTAGGAAAATGTCTTTTGATATGCAATTAGTGCAGGACACGTGATTGATCCAAATTTTTATGAGCAGAAGTAAAATGGAGAGGTATTAAAATATTCTGAACCTGATTTTTAATCTGCTGAGAAAATTTAAGGGATTGTTAAACAAGATCCTACCATTTCTCATATGAAGGCTAAAATTATGGAATTGTTTGAACATAATACCAATTAGCATTCATTTATTGCCCTCAGTTCCTCAGAATTAAGTGTCTGTGAGTTTTATTTGTCATGCAGTCTAAAGGATAAATGTACAAAATAATTTCTTTCCACACATTAGCAGAAAAATTTGAAAATAGAGGAAATAAAATCAAATGTATTACAGTGACAAAATTAAAGATGTCAGTAAGAATATATTTACCCAGTACAGTTGAGCTAGAACATTTCAAGTGCTCTATAGTGTTAAGATTTTATATAGCTTTTGAAAGATAAGTCAGAGCACTGGCAGAGCTATCTGTTATCTGTCAGCTGCTAAGACATGAAACACCATGCTAGTGATAGGGATATATTCAAAACTCTGTACATGTAACGTTTCAGGTAATCTTTCTAGGAATGTGTGCTTTCCCATATAAATCTGCAATTTTAGATTCAACAAGGAGATTATATGTGCTTTTGAAATAATCATTGACAGTAAATTTTGAACATGATACAGATTTGTTAGTTTTTTATGAGTCACTTCACTTTTTTAAAACATTTAAAGCTTTTAAGAGCATTGGACCTCATCATCAGCAGTTAGGTGACTGAAGCTTTCTCTTTCTTGTTTCCTCTTCCTGTTGTTACTGATCCTGTCGTCATCTGACATTAGGGGTGCAAAGTTTTAACACTTCGTTCAGTGACAGAATGTTGAAATTTATGTCGCTACAGTGTTTGATAGTGTTTATTTTCTCCCAAATGTTCAATTCCATTGAAGTAAGTGAAACTATTGGAGAGCAAGAGGATTAATGACTTCATTGTCAGAAATCCAGCATTCGCTAACAACATATTTTCACTTATGTTGTGTGAAACATAATCTATCCAAAATAGATTATCTATCCAACAACGGTATGATACAGTGAATGGTTTTATTTGTTTTGGTTTTGTTTCTCTGGTGTTCTTATAGTTTAATTTTCAAGTTTCTTTTCATTTTGCCTATTTAGCATTTCTCGTATTCCTCACATTTATTTGATAGATTCCATATATTTATATGTTTGTGATTATGTTTTTAAGATGATACAAATTTTCAAAATAATTGAAAAATATACCAGAGCAAAGTCCACATTTAATTTGATGGATCATACACTTAAAAACTCACTCAAGTTTAAGGCCTAAATTTATGGAAATGCCTTGTTTCATTTAATACCAGTCCGCTGTCTTTGATTCTTCTCTTCAGTGTTATGTCTTTGATTCTTCTCTTCAGTGTCACATATTTGACTACCTCACTTAGTTCAACTCAAGTGCCATTATTTTGGCTTTCATAAACGGTAATTTCTGGTTGCTCACCCTGCAGAGAATGTTAAGGCAAAAGATACACTTCTTTATATATGAAGCTAAATGACTTTAGCATTTCAAAAGCATTGACATGCTGCTGCTTGCAGTATTCAACTTAGGACGTATTCTTTCTAACTTAGCATTTGCCTTATCATCATACTTGGTGCTCTTCCTTTTCCTACTCATGAGGTACAGGAAGCCATTAAGCGTAATATGGGACATAACTCATAAGTGGATAGTATCATAAGCTTACCCTGTAGTTATAAGTGATTGATATGAATATTATCTTTTGATACAGAAAAAAGTGATGTGACTTATTAATGCAATGAAAACTAGCCACTGGAAGGTAAAGAGGCACACAGTTCTTAAACATCATAGGTTTTAAAATCTACTTTAGAATTGACCAAATTTTCCTGGAAATATGCAAATGAGTTTCAAATGATGTCCTTTTTGAGGGGAATCCAGAAAACATGTAAGGAGAAATTTTCAGATGAGTAAGAGACTTGAAGATATGGACGGATGTTCCGTTTATGCTCAGATGACCTCAATTAATTGTCTGCTTTGGCTATTTTTAGTACACATTTGCATTGTTATGATACTGTCAGGATTACACAGAGTAGCTGTCAGTGTATAGCCGCATTCAAGAGTTGTAAAACATCAACAATTGCAAATCTTTTGCAGGGTTACATTGTCAAACTTTCAATTTTTTTCCCCCTTGTCAGTGATCCAAACTGTTGAGATGTATACGAGGTGCATCCAGAAAGTAAGTCCCGATGACCGATAAAGAGAACAAGAACATCACTAAGTAAGAAATATTTATTGGAATAATTGGATAGACTCACTGGCTACATTTCAACATAGTCACCACCATTGTTGAGGCATTTATTGTAACTGTACACCATTAATTGTATGCCCAACTCATAGGATTCTGCCGCCAATGTCCGCAGCCATTAAGTCACTTCATTCTACACCTCAGCGTTACTGTGAAAACGTTTTCCTGCCAGAAAACGCTTCATGAGACAGAAGAGACAAAAGTCACTTGGAGCAAGATCTGGTCTGTAGGGTGGATGTTCGAAGACCTCCCATCCAAACTTATTCAGCACATTTCGTGTGGCGTTGGCTGTATGGGGTCTTGCATTGCCATGCACAAGCGTAATGCCTCTGGCGCCACCAGGGACACTCAGCCATTACGGTCTTCGTTCTTCCTTCCGTAAATTGCCTGCACCATTGTCTTACCATACTGTCACACATAATGCCCTGTCCATACACGTGACACAATTGACGATGGATTTCTGCTGGAGATTGCTTTTGAGCATGCAAAAATCAGGTGACTGCACAAACCTCGCATTTGGCGGGAGACAATATTTGAGAAGCCATTTTCTCCTAGCACAGAGCAGCAACTACTGCTGTCACAAAACTGAAACTTTATTGCAATGTTACCATATACTTCCTCTCTTCTCCTGCACACGCGCATTCCTATCCGTCTGGTGGTGCCATCTCTGGATGCGATCGGGACTTACTTTCTGGATGCACCTCGTATATCCCAGAAATCTTCAGATAGATGGGGATACCATGGTCATGCAGTTAGACCATTCGCCCATCACAAGGTGGCCTAGGTTTGATCCCTGGGACCCTCATGTGGTATTTGTGGTGGATGAGGCTGTGTCTGGGCGGGTTTTCTCCGGTTTTCCCTGCCACTCAGTTCACCAATTGCTCCATCATCACCTTTCCAATAATCCATTTTGCTGGCATTTCATATCATCCTCTTCCTTACTCTCATATCTGGTGCTGGACTGACCACCTGCTTTCAGGTTTTCACTCTGTTCAGTCCATAAGTTCGTCTGCTCCCCACCAGGCATCTGAACCTGGGCACAGGCTTGTAAGTCCTCCCTAAAGAGAGGGTAATCAGATAAAGAAGAAGAAGACATATTTTCATAGAAAAATAAAATCCTTAGTGTTCATTTGTAAATTCTGAGTTGATCCCAGGCACAGTAATCTACAACTGCCCAGAATTCTATGGAGAACCTCTCTTCGTAAATGAGGTTGAAGCACCCCATTCAGCCCATTAATTAATAGTAAATGGGATGAATTTAGCAGTTTCATCCTGATATTTTACCCTGGCTTAGCCCAGAAAATCATGTACATGTTTTATCTACCAGGTGCCTTTCATTAATTTTTAAATCTTAGTGTGAAGTTCTTTGATATATGTTCCCTCAAGGCATCTCTATGTGTTATATTGCTGTTCTAATTTCAAATTTCCTACAAACCACATGATCCCATGTGGTTTGTAGGACTTCTTTGTGGGTTATTGTGTCTAACCATTGTTGCAGTTTCTCTTGACTCAGGCCACACTTTTTAATTTTTGCATCCTTAGTGCTTCATTTGGGAGCCCATTCTTGCAAAATTGATTAATAAAACTTAGGTACTATTTGGTAATGCTGAGAACCTTCTCTTTGCAGCATTTTATAATCATAGATAGCTAAAAGCAGCGTCATAAAGTCTTTGCAACAAATCTGCTGTTGTTTATGCCATTTTTACTACCATAGAAGTAGAGGAAATATTGTATTCCACCCAAAAATTTTATGTCAAGACTTCACCACAAATATGTTTTGAGACCCCCAGAATCAAACGAAAAAATAAACAAAATTTTTAGAAAAAGGTCTCTCTCTGTGTCTGTGTGTGTGTGTGTGTGTGTGTGTGTGTGTGTGTGTGTGTGTGAGTGCGCGCGCGCGTGCATGCGTGTGCCTGTCAGTCCTGTCAAAAGCAAAAAGTCGCTTAAAAACCAAAGTTGGTGTTTAAGTTTAATATATTTTAAGGATGTGACACAAAGATTTTGAAGAAAATTCCTCCACCCTAAACTACCCTTTACATGGAAAATTTTTCAAAAATTTTGATTTTCTCGAAATTGGCTTGAACAATTTTGTTTAAAATGCCATTTGTTTGAAATTTTTTATGGCAAATAAAATTTATATATTGAATTTTCTAGCTATATCCTATGTAGTCATTTTTACTCTGGATGGCTTTTGTATAACTTGTAAACTGTAAGAGATAGACCAAATTATAATTTATTTATGCCAACAACTTACTGCTGGTGTTTTTAAACACACAAGCTGTGTGTGGGCAATGTTTAAGAGGTGGAATCAGGACAGAAAAATTCAATGCCATAGCTGGTATTTGAACCAGCCACTCGACAAGTGGAAGATCCATGGTTCAAATCCCGGCTATGGCATTGAATTTTTTAGTCCTGATTCCACCTCTTAAAGGTAGACCAAATCTTACTGTACAAAAAATGTATGCCTTGCTAAAACACCCAATTTATGTCCAAATAATTTTTTTTTCTAGAGAGAACCATTTCGGAGATATTTCTTGTTATTTGTGTAAGTTTTGGAATACTTAAACTTTCGTCAAACGGAAGATCGTTATTCATTTTTTTTACACACTTCTATATCTTAGCTGTGTAAAGAATGGAGTTTGAAAGCTTCAAAAGCTTTGACTATCGCTCAAAGCCTACTGTATTCCCATATTCCCCTTGTACCTACAAGGAAATAAGCAATAAGATCATTTCTGTAAATGTTTATCACAACTAACATGAAGAAGATATAAGAATAAGAGTTTGTAAGAATGGTTAGTACAAGAATAGAGAAAGTCGCGTAAGTGTAACACATCAGATTTTTCAGTAAGTGTTGCATGTGACTACACCAAAATTTATACTAGAGCAATACCAACATGTATAAGTATGTTGTTAGCTAATGCTGGATTTCTGACAGTGAAGTCATTAATCCTCTTGCTCTCCAATATTTTTCACAATGATATTGAAGAGAGCAATAGCAGTATTAGTAACCGTTTTTTAGAGAGCACCATATTTTTATGTTTTGGCGGTGACGTCGCTCTCTCACAACCCCCAGAATGTCTGGAGGACCACACCTGTCATTGGTTTAGAGGTCTCACCTACCTGACCAGGAGAATTATCAAAATAAATTCACCGACCATATCCTCTGATTACCAATCAGAGGACGTATTACATGCCATGACAGGTCAGCATGTTGGGGTTAAGATTTTTTAGAGAAATGGAGAGGCTGGAAAAATAAAGACTCCCTAGCCCTTGGGAACCCTAATAGCATAGGGGTCGGAAGAGAACAAGAGATGACCAAGGTAAGGTCAGATAGAAAAGTTACAGTGAGGAGCAAAACACCAGTAAGTGGAAGTAATGTTCTGCTCAGCTTGGGTACCTTGTGGTTGCTATTCACTTATACCCTAGACGGAGACCCCTGAGGCCTGTATAAGTATGTAGAGGTGTACTAAAAATAGCCAATGAGTCAGAGAGTAGCCATCAATATATTAACCATTTCATAAGATGGGAATGCATTTTAGACACTTCAATCTCAACATATAGTGGTATGTAGAGTGTGTATATAAATAAGGATCAAGCCATAAAATATGGTAACTGAATTGTTAGGCAGAAATGAGGTTATTTTATGCACAAGTTTTTTGAGTCAGATTACAAAAGTGCATCAATTTTTACTTTTCCTTATATTAGATAAATTCTATCAAAAAATATATTTAGATTCTATTGGAAATGTGTGTTTTTAAATTCCCTGAATCCAATGAAAACATTTTTAGAGAACAGCAGAACTCAAAAAATGAAAAGTCAGATAAAGACCAAACCTCACAATTGGATTTAACTTCTAAGGATGTGACACAAAAGTTCTCAAGAAGTTCCAACCCAAACTACCCTTTACATGGAATATATTTTATATCTTCTGAAAATTAGTTTAGCAATTTTGATTTAAGTACTGTGTTTATAAGGTATTTACAGGACAAGTGAAATGTATATCTTTAATTTTCTTGGAATGTCTGTGATCTCTTCATTCGGAACTAATTTAATATAACTGATGAGCTTTGAAAATAGGTAAAAATGTGCTGCACAAAATGTTATATCTCATTAAAACAAAGTTTATTTACATAATCTTTTTGTGGCGCCAGCCATTTCCAAGATACCTGTTATTGTTGGTTTGAATTGTTTAATACCTTTGTTGCCATTTTAAAGCACTGTTGCTATCAAGTTGTTTCTTGCAATTTCAGAAAGAGTATAGAATTTTAATGCTAACATATAAAGATTTAACTATCAGTTAAGCCTCCTGTATTCCCTTTGTATATAAGTGAACTGTGTAATTAGCAATACCTGTAAACATTTTATTTTAATTAAGTTGAAATACTATAAAAAAAGATAAAAATTAACAGTATTAGCTGGAAAAGTACCGTGAATGTAACAAATCAGGGTAAATGTAACAACACACAATTCCAGGGTAATCTGATATCTTTCTGCTCAGTTTCTCCAAAACAATGAAATATCAAGTACCATGTGTTATACCTGAGCCTTTCGGTTAATTCTGAACTTTAGCACCTTCTATGAAAAGGTGTTCCTTATATACCTACCTAAAGATGTGTTTTTGAGATATCTACCAATCAATCAGTTAACCATCCAACCAGCCAACCATTCAGTTGCACTCAGTGCATTCCAGCATTATAGGAGGGGTTTTCACAACAGTCCTTATTTGTGCATAAAGAGACTAGAAATTATGTACATAAAATTGTTGCTTTATAAAATTTCAGTCTTTAGAATGGTTATATGTATATTGGCCATTCCACAGTATTTGTTAGGTAAGGAATGATCAGAGAAATCATTATACAGGAAAGAAAATGTAAGCGTGTAACATATTGCATATTGCATTGATTACTGCTACCAGTTACACATAAAAAGCTCCAAAGTATAATTAACAATTTTCTGAAAATTAATTAAAAGAAGTGCAATAGGGAAGGGACCACAAACA
Source organism: Tenodera sinensis (assembly GCA_030765045.1). NCBI lineage: Eukaryota > Metazoa > Arthropoda > Insecta > Mantodea > Mantidae > Tenodera > Tenodera sinensis. The sequence continues at coordinate 33,091,198 of CM060965.1, read as the reverse complement.
TTGTAAAATATTAAAACCAAGTGTCAAGTTTTATTTTACGAGAACTGTAAAGGAAACTTGCAATCATCAATTCACTATTCGCTGCAAATACAGATAAAAAGAATGATTAGTGTATTGCATTCAGCTAAAAGAAAATTATAGCAATTTTAATTTCAGATTAAGAATTGAGGGAGGGGCTTTTCTTTTGGATAGCATTTGTGTAAAATTAAAACTTTATTAAATTAATTGATTGGTTGCTCTCGATAAGTTCTGCCGACATGAACCTTGAAGGCCTTCACTTAAGAAAAAAGAAAGAAAAGAAAAAATCTGATGTGTTGCACTCACATGACTTTCTTTACTCTTGTACTAACCATTCTTACAAACTCTTATTCCTATATCTTCTTTGCGTTAGTTAAGATAAACATTTGTACAACTTATCTTATTGCTTATTTCTTTGTAGGTGCAAGGGGAATGTTAGAATACAGTAGGCTTTGTGCGATAGTCAAATGTTTTAAAGCTTTGAGATTCTGTTGTCTTTGCACACTTAACATATAAAAAAATGAACAACAATGATCCATTTCACGAAAGTTCTAAGTTGTCACACACATAACAAGGAATATCTCCAAAATGGTTCACACTACAAGAAACTTTATTTAGACATAAATTGTGTATTTTAATAAGGTCTACATTTTTTGTATAGTACGATTTGGTCTATCTCTAACGGTTTACCAGTTATGCAAAAGTCGTCCAGAGTAAATACCACTACAGGGGCTATGGAAATTCAAGATATACAGTTCATTTGTCATAAAAATGTCTCAAACATATGACATTTTAATCAAAATCATTAGAGCCATTTTCAAGAAAATAAAAATTTTCCATGTAAAGGGTAGTTTAGGGTGGGGCTATTTTCTTCAAAATCTTCATGTCGCATCCTTGAACGACATTAAACTTAAATACCAACTTTAGTTTTTAACCGACATTTCATTTTTGAGTTATGCTGTCCACAGACTGACACACACACAGACCTTTTTCTAAAAATCCTTTTTTTGGATTCAGGGGGCCTCAAAACATATATTTCTGGTGAAATCTCAACATAGAATTTTTGGGTGGAATACAATACTTCCCATACTTAACAGTAGAGAAAGTAAAATATCATTAACATAAGATTATATCTTAGGCAAACTTACCTTTTCATTCAGTTTATTTTTAACATTTTCTGTTTGGTTAATTTGAAATGATCTATATAAAAATCAAACATTTTAAAGGTGTATTTATTTTTCTCCAGGGCTGCCATTTAAAGAAATATATTAAATGAGACTTAAATGACATTTAACTGTATTAATTACTGAAACCAACAATTTAAGAAGCATTTCCAAAATAATTATCATTTACAGATATTTATATTCCTTTTACTGTTACCCAAGTAAGTGACAAAATCTTGCAAAGATTAAAGTTTTAAATTTATCTGCATATTTCAAGGAGAGTTTTAAAGCCATAATACCAGAGCAGAGGAGTAAAAATGCAAACAAACCCTAATGTCAAATCTGATTTTGCATGGAGTGATTATAACAAGCCACAGAGACAGTATTGAATAAATGCAACTGTCTTTGAAGTGTTTTTGTAGAATTGCTCATTAATCTATTAACAGCAATGATGACAGTAAAAATTGTTATTTGTGTGCTACTAAATATGAATGGATTTAAGCATGTCAGAAAGGTAAGAAGTAAACTGTTTATACTAAAAGGTTGAAGCTAGCAATGTGTTTTCATGTAAAAAGCTTTTTAATCGATAATGCACTCGGTAGTGATGTTGTTTGTTACTAGGCCTTGTATGGAGTGGACCACCTTCTTTCGTCTCAAGCAGTGGGCCATCTTCTCCAAATGGGATGTCAGAAATGTTCTCTTCATCCAGGGGGGGTGGTGGCACTTCAGAAAGCAGTGAAATGTCACTATCAGCCAGCTTGATCAGTAATGATGGGTATGTACATTTATACACTAGGTCATTTTTATTGTAATATTTTATCTACAATATCTCCTCATAGCACAACTTACATTAAATATTTTAGATAGTTAAAAATTTTATATCAAAGCAACTGTTGAAAATAAATGTTACAGACATGGCACAGTGTCACAGGTATCTAAGAGACAAGTGAGACAGCTCCATAGTAACTAGTGAGGCTCACATTTGGAAGGTCCCTGGTTCAAATTCTGCCAGGACTATCCTCCTTAACTGAGGTTTTTTTATATTTTCCTCAGTCATGCTGGGGAGGTAGCCTAATCTTAGGCGTGGAACATTTTCATCCCAAATAATTTTATTTCATATACCATCAGTGTCCACTACCTTTGGTGCCACACATAATAAGAGAAAACTACTAAAAAGAAAAGAAAAAGTGGAGTTGGCAAATTGCCACTGAATTGTGTATACCAGGAGCCTGTTGTGCAACTTATACCTCCTTTTACTAAACCCACTCTACAATTTATTTTAAAACCCCTCCCCTAAACCCTAAACAAAGCTAAACCCCAAGCACAACAGCCCATAAAGGGCCAAGGCTTACCGCCCAGCCACTGCATTCTCCACCTCTACCCACTACGGTGTCATGAGTGGGGTAAAACCCCCTCCCTCTGCCCCCAATTTTTCTCCTTAACTTTCCTTATCCATTTTTGTTCTACTTATTAGGAAACTCACTGACTTCTTATTTCTGCCTTCCTACTTGTTTGTTAACATTTTCACTGCAACTAAATTACTCCCACATTATTTCACTTCTTGTTCCAGATTTTCTCTCTTCATTTTTTAAATATTCACATTCAGTTAGATTTAATGTAGCTATACCCTATGATACTACCTGCAACACAGAGGGGTGTGTTAGTGGAAGGGGACAGAGTTCTTCCGGTTCAGGGTGCAGTAACAGACTAATAAAAACATATTTTCTGTTAGCAATGGTTGTGTAGCATCTCAAGAAATATGTTTTTCTCAACATGTTTATAAATTTTAATTAAAATAAGTAATAAAGTAAATAATAACTTGCACTTCAAGCATATCAACCAAACTTTTGAAACACGTAGTTGTTTCAGTAGTAGCCGTGCTACCAGATTTTCATCTGTTATGGCTTTTGATTTCATAGTTTTTATTTTCGAAAAGAACTGTTCACAAATATAAATGGACCCAAACACAGTCACAGTTGTGTTAGCAAATGACCTGAGATCAGAGTATTTCAGCTCCTAAATATTTGCATGTATAGCAATACCAACAAATCTTCACATTTCATGTTATATGTATCCATCTGCACATCTGCAGCTTTCATTTGTAAATTTAATTCAACTTTCGTTATGTCCACAGTAAAAGGTTTGGCAAATAAAAAAATCATTTTCCAAAGTTTTGAATTCCTTAAATCAGTGGTCAAAATAAGCTTCTAATGCATTCAATTTAACAGAATATTTTTGCAAACAAGTAAATGGCGGATTGGTAAGCAAGTTTAAACAGGGAAAATAATGTAATCTCTGTGCATTAGCTGTCTTCCCACAAATACAGTTTCAATATGAATTTCTTAATCTTATTGTACATTTCTACTATGTCCTCTTTCCTTCCTTGTACAATACAGTTCAGTCATTTAAATGCTTGGATAAGTCAATAGGGAAAGCCAGATCACTAATCCACAGTTGGTCTGTTGGTTCTGGGATTTACTGGTGCTGTAAAAGCACCAAAGTGAACAGTTATACACGAAATACAAGAAGTGACACAGTTTATGAAATCTAAATTATGTTATTGTTTCAGTGTTTCAAATAGGTTGTTTATTCTTTCATAGGAATTAAATTGAGCAAACATTCATGAACTGAGAAATCTTTCAGACCTCACATAAACACTGCCAATTGTGCAGTATTGCTAATGTCAGTGTTCTCATTTAAAGTCATAGAATAGGCCACACATTTGAAAATGTTAAGACTTCAACTCATGGTCAATGTGGAAATCTTTTATTCTTCTTCCTAGAGTTTGCTGATATACTCTAATATTTTTGTACTGGTCTAACTGTTTTGGGGATATTATTCCAGTAATTTCGGTTGTGCATTCTTCAACAAATTCTGCATCACTAAACAGTTTTAATGATTTTTGTAAGTTCCAAAGCAACAACATAACTAGCAAGATTTCGTTTTTGTTACATAATCTGAGTAAGCCACTCTCAAATCCTGTGGTCACCCTTTTGTCTATGTCTTAAATCTTCCAGTTGTTTGATTGTTCCAATCCTAAAATTCAGAATAATGAATGAACCATTAATGTGCAGTTGATGTTTAAAGGTTCCTTTATAGTTTCTAACGCCAATAGTTTGTAATTAATATGTAAGTTCGAAGTGGTGTTTGTGTCACAAATTGTAATGCTGTTGTATGTAGTTTCTGCATATAGCAATAAGAAGGTTAGAGAAAATAGGTTATCTCACATTTTCTCCTTCTGTAGAATAGAATGTTTCCTCTCATTCCATTTGGAAAGACTGCTTTCATGAATTATTTGACGATTATGAATAAGACATATTTTACACTAGCCAATCCACATTAATGAACCCACGTGCTTGCTTCTACTGATAGAAAAATAATGGTAGGGGGTAGGTTTGATGTAAGGGAAGAGAAGCCTGCAATGTAATTATGATCACCTGAGCAGCCACCTATGAATTAGGTAATGTTCTACACTTTCTTCACCTTCACGAAATTCACATATTCCTTTATCATTACCTCTTAAGCCACTTGAGAGTATCATTCCCATTATCATCCAAGGTAACCTTTCTTTTTCTTTCTTATTACACTGCTCTATATACTTTTCTCTAACCCCATTCCCTTCTTATTTTCCTGTAAAATTTCAAAATGCCTTTTTTACTTCCTCAGTTGGTGATGATGAGGACGACTATGATAAATTCCCTATTTCTTCCACCACTTTTTTCAACCTGGTTCCCCAACTATTCTCATTTTTTGTACTCTCTTATACCATACAAATTTTTAATATATCTCCTTTTTTGCCAAGCAGCTGTACCAAAATTTCACTATTCTCTTTGGCACTATAACTTTTCTTCTTGTGTTTCCTAGTTCTAATAAAGTGAATTCCTCCAGGGCCAATTCTAGTAGCCCTGTAATTCTGACCCACCTTATGCATTAATTCTTATCCTCCCTGTATTTCTACTCCATACAACATTCCTGTTTCTATCATAGCCACATATATCCTCTCCAACCACTTCATGAACACTTCCTATTTGTATTTACATGTTCTTATCCTTTATACTGCGAGCTTCTCAATTTCCACTACCACTTAGTCTCACCCCTAAATAATTGAATTCTTTGCCCACTTCCAGCTTTTTCCCACCCAAGCTCCAATGTTTGTCTTTTATTAACAAATTCTCTTACCTTTTATGTATGTTCTTCCTATTCAGTTTATTTTTATCTGTCGTAATAAAATGTTAGTTGCAACATAGCATCGATATAATCTTAATCTAACTAATGTATTTGTTACCTGTGCAATATTTTACCTTTTTTACTTCTTAGGGCTTGTTATGACAAAACAGTAATTAATTATGTCAGTATTACTTTGATTGAAAACTTGCTGGATCTCCTTGCATAATAATATTTACAATCCAAATTATATTTGCCTCATTTACCACCGAATATTCTGTAATTTTAAGAGAGTGAATTTCATATCTACTGCTTTTGTACAATGGTCAGTAAAGTTTTTTGTTACTTTCATTGGTATGGTGGGATATTTGTAAAGATATGATCAGTTATAGTTGCATGGTTGTAGTTGCCTCAGTAATTTCAGTTGGTTAATCAATTTTAAGATGCAGTTTATCAGTGATGAATTCAGGGGGTGCCCCAGAGGGGAAATCCCCCCGAGAATTAAAAAGTCCCCTCCCACCCAAGAAATTTATATCTATTTGTAAATGTTTATATCACTAACATTCTCTTCCCCACCATCAAGGTTAATATCTCCCCCAAAGGAATGTGGCTGTATTCATCACTGTAGTTTATACATATTTTCAACTAGTATTTCAAAGTCGACTACTTGTTGTGTTTAACGCCCGCTTTTACTACTACGGCACCGCAGGCCGCATCGACTACTTACGTCCTTATTACTTTCTCTACTGTAAGTAGAAGGAAGTGTTGTAATCCACCCAAAAATTTGATGTCGAAATTTCACCAGAAATATATGTTTTGAGACCCCCTGAATCCAAATAAAGCATTTTTAGAAAAAGGTCTCTGTGTGTGTGTGTGTGTGTGTGTGTGTGCGTGTGCGTGTGCGCACGCGCGTGTGTGTGGTTTTTATTGCATGCCCCATTCCATATGAATACTACATGCTTGAATTTATTTATTTACATACAAATTACATTTTATATATACAATTTTCAGTGGGCAGGTCAGATCTCCTAAATAATTACAAGAAACCATGTTTTTAATAAACATATTGTTGGTGATGTTCTATTTGAACATTTACATCTCTATTTACCTCTAATTTTTTATCTACCTTAGTCTAATTGAGTACTTCATAAATCTAGTACTTATCATATAGTGAAACGCAAATATTATTATACTCGTAACAGCAGTAGAGTATTGAACTGTGTTTGGACAGTGATACTGGTTGCAATTTTGGTAAGGAGTAGAAATTATATATATTTGAACTTAAGTCATTCTATTTCTGTGAATTGTATAGCATTAATGAAGTTAACGAAAGGTTGTATGAAATTGTTTCCAAGTTCTTCTTTGTTTATGGGCCAAGTAGCACCTTTACTTTGTATCTTCCTAATCATTGCATTTCTCTGGTTGTTTAGTATTTTGCATCAAAATATAATGTGGTTTACTGTTTGGTCCTCTTCTTCACATTTGCACATTGGGTTATCTAAAAATCCAAACCTGTGGCGATATGCTCTTAGCTTTCCATGTCCTGTTGTCACTGCTGTGAACTCCGGAGATATTGGTAACCGTTGCTTCAATCTTCTGCTCACGGATGGGAAATATTCTTTGGTTACTGCTCCTTTCCTTGATGCTGTCCATTGTTGTTGCCATTCTTCGAGTCCAGTTTCTTTCTCTCTAGTTACTATTGCTTCTTTTGATACTTTGTCATATATTATTTCAGTGTCTTCCGTGGCAGCTTGTTTTGCTAGTCTGTCCACAAGTTCATTTCCGTGTATTCCCGCATGTCCTTTCACCCAGCCGAAATGTAGTGTCCACTTTGATTTTGAAAGTTCAAGGATTTTGGTTTTGATTGCTTCTATCAGCTGGTTATGTTTTATGTTGTTCCTGAGCAGATCTAGAGTTATCTTACTGTCTGTGAATAATGCAGCTCGTTTTTCATCGCATTCTCCATATCCAAGCTCATCTAGTTTTTTAAGTATTTTTAATATTGCCAGTTGTTCAGCCTGGTTATTCGTGCATCGTGGATGCAACTTGAACTTTAATTTGTATGCCAGGTTGCCATGGATGAAGATGATCCCTGCTGCCCCAACTTTATCACCAGTTTTGCTACCATCGGTGTACATTTCAACTGCATATACATTGTTATCTACCTCATCTATTAGGGGTATTTCCGCAGGGTGTCTCCAATACCTGACTTGCAGCGGTGTGTCATATTCTTGATTGTTGACTTTTGTTGCCAGGTAGGTTCTTACATATTGTTCTATGGTTATTTGTAGGGGTGGAACGCCTGCTACTACGCATGATGCCTCGTATGAGAGAGTTCGGTAGGCTTTAGCAATTTTTATATTAATCAATCTTTGTATCCTTTTATATTTTGTTAGATTTTTTTATTTTTCTTAAAGCGTCTATCCACACTGGTGAGCCATATGTCCTGTGTGTGTGTGTGTGTGTGTGTGTGTGTGTGTGTGCGTGCGTGCGTGCGTGCGTGCGTGTGTGTGTGATTTCAGAGCTTTAAAACATTTCGCTATCGCTCAAAGCCTACTGTATTCTAATATTCCCGTTGCACCTACAAGGAAATAAACAATTAGATAATTTGTGCAAATGTTTATCTCAACTAACACAAAGAAGATACAGGAATAACAGTTTGTAAGAATGGTTAGTACAAGAGTAGAGAAAGTCATGTGAGTGCAACACATCAGATTTTTTGTATTTAGGTCCCTTAGAATTATTTTTTTGACCGCCTCTGTAGCACAGTGCTTGCCTTGATAGCCTGATGGTTAGCATGTCTGCCTCACGTTCACGAGGTCGCGAGTTCAAATCTCGCTTAGGGTATGTTACCCAGGTAAGGTTTTTTTCCGAGGTTTTCCCTTATCCTGAGAAGAGGAATGTTGGGTAGCTTAAAGCCCCATGGACCTCGAACTCATTTGAGCACCTGTTTCATTCATTCACCATCCAATATGACATTACGTTGGAGGACGTTAATTTTTTTTAAAAAAATCTGTAACACAGTGGTAGTGCACCTACCTGTGGTGCAGAAGACCTGGGTTTGATTGCAGGTACAATCGTGGGGATTTTTCCACTGGGAGGTCCGGCTCAGGTGCACTGAAGCTCATTAGGTACCGGAGGGGCCAACTGAGGAACTACTTTATAAAGAAATAGTGACCCCAGATCATGAAGGCCACATAATCAGCCTGGAGGGCTCGGGGTGCTGACCATGTCCCATCCTCTAGTTCTGCACCCCACTCATGATGCCTGTAATGGGCAGAGGTGGGGGATGCAGTAGCCAGGCAGTAACCTTTGGTCTGCAAAGGGCTATTGTGCTAGGGGTTATTATTTTATAGAATTACTTTTACTTTCTCTACCACTTCCTAAGAGGTAGTGGGAGCAGTGGTGCTGTCCACTCAAAAATTTGATGAATGGTTTAATTCAAATACATGTTTTGAAGCCCCCTTCACTCCTCCCAAACTAAGCATTTTTAGAAAAAAGGAGGTATGAGCATGTATGTGAGACAGAGAGAGTGAGAGATAGTTCAGTATCTTTCAAAAATACAACATTCAGATTTTCAAGAAAATCACCTAACCTTTACTTGCATAGCTGCTCAGTGATTTGGATTGTACTGCCGCACATTAAAGTTGTTTACATGACTTTCTGCAAATGGCCTGCAAGGTTGTCTTTGTTCGGAAGGAATTTTGTAAACTTCTGTGTAATTGTTAAACTGTAAGAGATAGACAAAAATTTGTTTAACACAAAAAAAATCTAGATATGTTTGAAACATGCAATTTATTTTAAAGTGCCTTTTCATAGTATCAGCTATTTTAAGGTTAAATTTATTTGCTTGAAATGTTTGAGTACTTTATCATATTCTAAGTGCTGTAACATTTGGTTGTTTCTTGTGAGGTTGTGGAAAGAAAATGGGCTGGCATATACAGACCTACTTTTAAACATTTGACAATTGCTTTAATTGCCTCTATCCCTCTTGTACCTACTGAAAATGTGTAATAAAACTTTTTCTACGAGTGTTTACCTCAGTTAACATATAATAAATAGACATCTCTTGAAAAGTTGCACTGGGAGTAGTATCTGTTTTGAGCTCCCCTGAATCTGAAAAAATGTTGTTAGAAAAAGGTGTGCACGTACATGCGTGCCTGCGTGTGTGTGCACAATTGATTAAATATTGAACTTAGTATTTACATCCAGCATCTTCCTAGCTTGTACATGGAACAATTTTTGAAAATTTTAGTTTTCTCATAAATGGCTTAAATGCTTTTTTGATTAACTTACCATATATTTAAGATAATTTCATCTCAAATAAACTGCATATCTTGAATTTTCTGGGAATAACCTCTGAAGTTCTCTTCATTGTGGATGACTTGCACATCTGGTAAACCATAAGTAATACACAAAAGTTTACTGCAGAAAATATTTAGATTTTATTAAGGCACACAATAAACTTTTTGTTTTGAGTAGTCAGAAGCTTTCACGGCCGGAGTTAGAATTAAGGCTAAAGATTTCTTCCGGGCTTAAAAGCCGTGGTCTGCTGGAGTTTTGACGTCCAGACGTTTCGTCCACACCTGCAGTGGACATCATTGGTGGCGTAGTCTGAGTCTTCTCGGTGAAGGTTCAGTTACAACAGAATCGTTTATGACTGGAGGTGCCATATTTATATGTGGGCGACTCACAGGAGATTGGCTGGGCTTGAGCGGGAGGTGTGTGTTAGGTGGACAGGGCTTCTCCATTCTGATTGCTGATTGGTTTATGTGCACTAATGCAGAGAAATCATGTACTATACTAATGCACAATAGTAAAAGCATTCAAACACTAACAATCAGAAGCTGTCCTTCTGACTGGCTGGAAAGTTTGTTTATAACAACAATTTTATAATTATGATATTTAGACCAGTGGTATTTAACCTTTCTTCTTTGCACTCTCCAAAAGGCAATTTTCCATTCCAGTCTGTATCCCTAGGTCTGGGCTGTAGGCCTAGCCCTAGAGTTATCCTTAATTCAGATAATTTAACCATATCTAAAATAGATTTAAAATGTTATAATTTATTGAATACTACAAAAAGTAGGATTATGCTATAAATGTGTAAAATAAATATAAGAACTGCATTCCAGATAGCACATGCACAAAAAGTATATGCATTTGTACATGTTTCTGACCTGTTAATGAGATGGCTGAGCTTGTTTTCTGGACATCAGTTTTTCTATTCGTGGCTGAATCTTAGTGGAATAGCAATGGTGATTCTGGATTCAAGCGATTTCTTGTTTCTTTTTTAATTCTGTCTTTGCAGTTCACACACATAAGTAGAAGAGAATGGAAGAAGGTGTGTAATGGCAGTGTCACCAAGTTTAGCATACTCTTTGCATGCATAACACCAGAAATCACCAATTGACATGTCTTTGATTTGTGTTTTTAGTGAACTGTGAACAGACATTTCCCAAAAGACTTCCTTTTAGTGTTACTGGAAGACCAGAGGAATTGATGGCCACGGTGCAAAATGGATTTGTAATCCATTCATGTGTATTATCGTCTCTCTCAATTTCTGGAAAGCATTTTAAAAACTTTAACCTGAGATTTTGTAGGTTGAATTCAATTATTTCCAAATGTCCATCAGCGATACTAACTAAGCGGTAGAGTAAGCAAAATGGATTCTTGAGCCGGGGGCAATTGAAATCTCTCTGGTTGAAATATTTTTCATTATTTGTGGTCATTCAGGGAACATGTTATACTGACTGTATGCTTATTTTAAATTTTACTATTTTTTCATTATTTGTGATAATTGTGGAAACATATTATACTGACTGTAAGCACATTTTAAATTTTTTGTACCCCCTAAGAAGGCTCTGCATTCCTCAGATTGAATATGTCTGGCTTAGACCAAACAAAATCTCAAAGTATCTCTTACAAACTGCATTGAGTGTACTGGTTCATTAGAGGGCAACAGGGATATCTTGAGCAGCCCCATAGCTCTGCCTAGATACTAAGTTAATTCCCCTTCAATCTCTCAGTCCCTCTCACATTAGTTTCTCAGAATTAAGTGTCAACAGAATATACTGGTAGAAACTTACTTTAAATAATTGCATCATACATCACATTCACTTTAGGAGAGTTTGAGTAAATGTTATTGAATGTTATTGATTTGCACAAACTGCTAAACCAGTTCTTAATGAGAATTTATGTAGTGGACATACGTTGATCTCTAAGTAAGGAAGGATATGTTAAAGATTGGGTTAATTTATACTTCCTTGAACTAGACGTCAAAAGTGATTAAGATTCACCATGTGTTTCAATGAAAAGAATGCTGAAGCAACTCCAGTTTTATTTATAGGTATGGAGACTTGACAGCTGCGCTTGCGAATGTGTTCCCTCCAGTGCTAGATCAGGATCTGAGCAATGTAGGCATACTGCTTGAAGATGATACTGGGTACATGTATCCTTCAGAAGAGCGTGACAGTGGAGATGTTACACCAGTGTCAGAAGCTGGATTACCAGATATGGAACGTAAGAGCAAAGCAACAGCAGGAGGGCTAGCCTCTGAGCTAGTGGGACAGTGGTTGCTACAGTCCTCTGCAGCAAATGAACGCTGGGAAGAGGAAGAACAACGTACAATCACTTACTCCATGACCACAACATCTCCTGCCCGTAAAAGTGTATTCCAAGTTTTTGGTAGCCCTCTTTCCAGCTCTGCTCCAATCCGAGAAGACAGCATGGAACAAATAGAAACTCCAGTACAATCTGTCATAGAAACTTTGCCAGAGCAACCAAGTGATGTGCAACTCGAAGCTTCAGAACAACCTCAAGGTCATTTGTACATGGGAAAGGATTTCAGACACTGCTCACCAGGTAGCAAACCATGTGGCTCAAGTCTGAGCTCCAGTCCCACACTTTCTACAACATCCCCTTGTCCAGGTACAGTATCTCTGAGTGAGAGTGCCACACTGACACCAGCTACTGAGTGTTCATCAAGCATGATTGGTGAGTGGCACGTCAGTAGAAAGAAGTTAATCAGTTCCTCTCTTCAAAATGAAGGTGCAGCTAGAATATCTGCTTCAGAATCCATAGACAGACATCATCCAGTCATAGCCAGGTCTTCCACATTTGGAGAAGATGCTTCTACTGCCCTTGCTGCTGGACTGGCTGAAGAAGGCTTTGGTTCATTGCAAAGATGTGATCTAGAACTATTTGAACCAACCCCTTCTCTTACCCTCGCAAGTAACCTTACCCACACTTCCTCTGTATCCAAAGGCTTTCACATTGATGAAAAAAATGATAGTAAAAATTGTAAGAAATAAGTACTACTCATAAAAGCATCATAACAGGTAGATTATTCTCTCTAAGGCACAAGAAGTAACTTCTTTTCCATAAAAGCAAGAGACGAGATTTTATTTTTTGCAATGGAATGAATAATGTACATGAGTCTAGTACTAGTTTTGCCATGGAGGCATTGTAAGCATGATTCATTGCATGTCTTAATTTCAGTAATGCATATTTTACAGTAACACATTTAAAGCAAGCTTTTGCATAAGCACAAACATAATACATTTCACACACTTTTTAATTGCATAAGCAACACACACACAAAGACACACAGTCTCGCTCCCTACCTCCCTCCCGCTCTACCTCCCTCTCTCTGTTCCTCTTATCGTCAATAAGAACAAAAAGAGACATTGTGTAAAAATAGTTTTGGAAACACTAATGCTTATATACAAATTCCTGTATGAAATACTGATGAACTTTTGACAGAATGACGCTTGGCAACATTAAATATCCATTTGGAGTGGAAAACAAACAAAAGTATGTGGAGCTTTAATGCTTATAAAGTACTTGTTTAACAGTGTTTGAATATTTGTAACTCTGTGATGTTAAATCAGAATGTCACTCGCATACTATTTGTGGTCACTTTAAGTTGTAGCCTAACATGCTAATGTTTTCTTATTTCCTTCTGTAATTTAGAAAAATAGCTACTGTTTAAAAATATTGTGCTTGGAAACTGCTTTAAATATGCATAAATATTTGATAAACTTTAGTTTTCAGACAAAAGTTTTGTAAGCCAATTTGTAATTCTAAAACAGATATAGTAAAATTGTATAGCTCATAGTGATTGTACTATGTTTTGTAGATAATGCCTTGGAATACATTAAATTGACTTCAAGTACTTAAAATCTGAAATCTCGTCTCTAGTAATAAATCTTAATGTAGATACATAATGTGTCCTGTTAAGGCATGTGTTCCTTGCAGTTACACACATCTCAAGACAATACTTTGTTTCAATACAGATGTTTATTTTTCCATGCCTCTTTACCACTGATCAGGTTGACAACTATTTTATTTTTGCAATGTATGACTTTGCAGGGAGATATAAGCTGGTTATGTGTTGAAGAGTTATACATATGACATGAACAAGAAAGCTCAATATTATTTAATTGTGCAGGGACTAAGAACGTTTCAAGAAGTGTGCACAAGGCAGCAGCGTCAAAAATGGTAATGGTGAAGAAACATGGGACTAATACTATTTTATTTTAGTATCATTCAGGAATTTGGAAATGTTTATTATAACATCGAGGCAAGCGCTCAACAAATATAGTGCTATTTTAGTAAAAGTTTTACTGAATTGGTTTTCTTCTTACCTTTCTTTTGCAATTTAGTGAAGTGTTCAAACAATGTTACTTCCATTGTACTGTGTTTTGTATAGTTGCAATAAGTAAAAGAAATGTTAAAACAGTCTCTGTCATTTAGAATGCACACTAGCATTGTTGTTCCAGAGCATAGCAATGTAATTATATATAACACAGAGTTCATAGTAGTAGCTAAATCAGATATACTGTAGTACACAAATATTATTTTTGTAGCACATGTGATATGGCAAAGGGTCAAAAGTGTAAATTGTTGTAAGCAGCTGTGCTTATAGAATTCAAGGGCTTTCTGTAAATTACATTGAATAATAAGAATATATATTTATTGAAGGTGTTAAACAGACTCTTATTTAATGATAATAATAGATGACAAGACTCCTCTAAAAGGTGGGGTATCACATGCAACTTCGTTTAATTCAGATAAAAATTGTTCCAAAACTTTGTAATTGATATTTTAGTGGTCCTTTTTTAAATTTTATTGGTATTTCTGATAGCTTAGCCATCAATGATTACATAATCAAGCTGAATGCTTAATAACACCAACAGCAGCTAATTAGGATCAATTTAGCTTGTCTTCCTAAAAACCTAGTTCCAGAGCATTAAAACCGGTCAAAAAAAGTAAAGTAAAGTTACTACGACTACATGCAAAGTCACTCTATGTAAGGATATCACATAAGCATATTGTAAAAATTAACCTTAGCTACTATTAGGCTGCATTTCTTCAGAATTCAGGGTTTTTATTCTTTCCTGGAAAACTTTTTACTTTCTTTACCAGTTCATAGTAGGCAGAGAAGGTACAGCATTCCACCCAAAACTGTTGTTGTTGTTGTTGTTTTCTAGTGCCTTGCATCTGGCAATGAAGCCATTAGCATTTGTGCTTTCCAATACTTTTGAACTGTAGTTTCTTCTGATCTTAATGCTTCACAGGTCTTCAAGTGGTCGTCATTCATTTCTGCTGAAATGAATAGTATTAAGTTTTCACTGGAAATACACATTTTCAGACTCTCTGGATCCAAAAATTGCATTTTTATTTGAGCAATAAGTTCTTAATGTTTGCAAATTGTGGTGAGGATTAAGACAAGGTTTCAAATTAATAATCCCAAATTCATTATTATTTATTTATTGTTTTTAAACCCACAAGCCGTGTGTGGGCAGTGTTTGAGAGGTAAAACTGGAACTTAAAAATTCAGTGCCACAGCTGGGATTTGAACCACAGACCCTCCACTTACTATGTGGGTGCTCTTACCATAAGGCTACTGTGACAACCTGCCACAATGACATTGAATTCTCAAACCAGTTCATATTTCTCCTGGTAAACCACAAAGGCAGTTTCACAACAGAAACAATTACCCCAATGGTGACTTACTATTGCAAGTACTTTATGTCGTGGGATTTAATAACCTTCAGATGGTAATTATTATTTATTTATGCCAACAAACCTACTGTTGGTGCTTTTAAACACACAAGCCGCATGTGGACAATGTTTGAGAGGTAGAACTGGAACTTAAAAATTCAATTCCACAGCTGGGATTTGAACCATAGACCCTGCGCTTAAGTTCCAGTTCTAGCTCTCAAATTCCAAATTCAGTTATGCATAAACTTGATATAATTATTTTAAATGAATATGTATAAAAAAAAGATGCCAATAACAAATGTAATTTAAATAATTTACTATGCCTGAAACTGTCGTATTAGATAATATACAGAGAAGCTGTAAATGTGTCTGATCTAAACAGATTTGTCTGATATATTTTCTTTTATACATAGTTACCATCCACATGGTGATGGGAAACAAAACATACTTGGCTATATCTCTGTAGTTTTATATAAACAAAGTTTAATGATGCTCATATAACTTCCATGTTTTTAAGAGGTAGAACAGGAACTTAAAAATTCAATGCCACAACTGGGATTTGAACCACAGACCTCTTAAACTTTGCCCACACACGGCTTGTGTGTTTAAAAACACCAACAGTAAGTTTGTTGGCATAAATAAATAATAATTCCATGTTTTTACTTTATCCGGTAAGTAGGGAAATTATTATATTCCACCCAAAAATTCAATGTCAAGATTTCACCGGAAATATATGTTTTGAGACCCCCTGAATCCAAAAAAGCATTTTTAGAAAAAGGTCTGTGTGTGTGTCTATGTGTCTGTCTGTCTGCCTGTGGACAGCATAACTCAAAAACAAAAAGTCGGTTAAAAACCGAAGTTGGTATTTAAGTTTAATGTCTTTCAAGGATGTGACACAAAGATTTTGAAGAAAATAGCCCCACCCTAAACTACCCTTTACATGGAAAATGTTTCGAAAATTTTGATATTCTTGAAAATGGCTCTAACGATTTTAATTAACATGTCATATGTTTGAGATACTTTTATGACAAATGAAATGTATGTCTTGAATTTTCTGGCTATAGCCCCTGTAGTCGTATTTACTCTGGACGACTTTTGCATAACTGGTAAACCGTTAGAGATAGATGAAATCATACTATACAAAAAATGTAGATCTTGTTGAAATACATAATTTATGTCTGAATGTATTTTCTTGTATGGTGGACCATTTCGGAGATATTCCTTGTTATGTGTGTGAGTTTCAGAAAACTAAAAACTTCCGTGAAATGGAACATCGTTGTTCATTTGTTTTTCATGTTAAGTGTGCAAAGACAACAGAATCTCAAAGCTTTAAAATATTTGACTATCGCTCAAAGCCTACTGTATTCTAATATTCCGCTTACACCTACAAGGAAATAAACAAAAATATAATTTGTACGAATGTTTATCTCAACTAACACAAAGAACATATAGTAATAAAGGTCAGTGTGTGTGTCTATGGACAGCATAACTCAGAAAGGAAAAGTTGGTTAAAAACAAAGTTGGTATTTTAGTTTAATGTCTTTCAAGGATGCGACAAGAAGATTTTGAAGAAAATAGCCCCACCCTAAACTACCCTTTACATGGAAAATTTTTATTTTCTTGAAAATGGCTCTAACAATTTTGATTAAAATGCCATATGTTTAAGATGAAATGTATGTCTTGAATTTTCTGGCTATAGCCCATGTAGTCCTGTTTACTCTGGATGACTTTTGAATAACTTGTAAACCGTAAGAGACAGACAAAATTGTACTCTACAAAAAATGTAGGTCTCACTAAAACACAATTTATGTTTGAATACATTTTTTTGTAAAGTGAACCATTTTGGAGATATTCCTTGTTATTTGTGTCAGTTTCAGAAAACTTAAAACTTTCGTGAAATGGAACATCATTGTTCATTTTGTATATGTTAAGCGTGCAAAGAGAATGGGATCTCAAAGCTTTAAAATATTTCAGTATCGCTCAAAGCATGCTGTATTCTAATATTCCGCTTACACCTACAAGGAAATAAACAATAATATAATTTGTACAAAAGTTTATCTCAACTAACACAAAGAACATATAGTAATAAGAGTTTGTAAGAATGGTTAGAACAAGAGTAGAGAAAGTCATGTGAGTGCAACACATCAGATTTTTTACTTTCTCTGCTGGTAAGTAGGGGAAGTATTGTATTCCACCCAAAAATTTGATGTCGAGATTTCACCAGAAATATGTTTGAGACCCCCTGAATACAAAAAAAAGCACTTTTAGAGAAAGGTCCGTGAGTGTGTGTTTGTGTGTGTGTGTGTCAGTCTGTGGACAGCATAACTCAAAGTAGGTTAGAAACCAAAGTTGGTATATAAGTTTAATGTCTTCCAAGGATGTGACGCAAAGATTTTGAAGAAAATAGCCCCACCCTAATCTACCCTTTGAATGGAAAATTTTTCAAAAATTTTGATATTCTTGAAAATGGCTCTAATGATTTTGATTAAAATGCCATATGGTTGAGATATTTTATGACAAATGAAATGCATATTGTGAATTTTCTGGCTATAGCCCCTGTAGTCGCATTTACTCTGGACTACTTTTGCATAACTGGTTAACCGTTAGAGATAGACCAAATCATACTGCACAGAAAATGTTGTTGTTGTTAGCTAATGCTGGATTTCTGACAATGAAGTCATTAATCCTCTTGCGCTCAGATATTTTTCACTGATGATATTGAAGAGAGCAATAGCAGTAATAATAACCGCTTTTTAGAGAGCACCATATTTTTATGTTTTGGCGGTCACATCGCTCTCTCACAACCTCCAGAATGTCTGGAGGTCTACACCTGTCGTTGGTTTACGGGTCTCACCGACCTGACCGGGAGAGTTATCAAAATAAATTCACTGACCATATCCTCTGATCACCAATCAGAGGACGTATTACATGCCATGACAGGTCAGCATGTTAGGGATTAAGATTTTATAGAGAAGTTAGAGAAATGGAGAGGTTGGAAAAATAAAGACTCCCTAGCCCTTGGGAACCCTAATAGCATCGGGGTCGGAAGAGAACAAGAGATGACCAAGGTAAGGCCAGATAGAAAAGTTACAGTGAGGAGCAAAACACCAGTTCTGCTCAGCTTGGGTGCCTTGTGGTCGCTATTCACATATCCCCTAGACGGAGACCCCTGATTCAAGGTAAAGGTTTATACATTCCACTCAAAGTATGAATAACTTTAATTTGAATGCTGCTAGAATGACAAAAATGGTTAACTCCATTTTACTCACAGAAATCCTTATGTATAACTTCATTACAAAAACGAAATCTGACAAACATTCACCGAAAGTTCAGAAAGCAGTTTAAGAGGTTTTTAACTGATCACTGTTTTTATAATATACAAGATCTATTTGAGTTCTTTAGCCACAAGGTACAGATACCAATGTAAATATGGCCCTTATATTACCTACTGTTTACCTGTTTCATTATGTATATGGTAGATAATGGGGGCTCTAATGACCTAGCTGTCGACGGGCCCTTAAACCCTAATCACTCACTCACTCACTCACTGGTAGATAATGTAATTATTAATATTTATGTATAGGATAACTATGCCTAGAAAAATATTTTCAAATAAATTGATTATTTGTGTCGCAAGGACTGCATACCTGCCCGGGAGGGTCTGGGGCACTGACCACGCCCCACCCTCCAGTACTGCATCCCACTCATGATGCCTGTAGTGGGCAGAGATGGGGGATGCAGTGGCCAGGCAGTAGGCTTTGGCACGGTAAGAGAAGTTGCATCAGCATTTAGGGCTTGTATTGTACAAGGGTTGCCCAATAAATAATGCCCCATATTTTTTTTTTTCCTCCAAAAGTATTTATTCCACAAAATTGGAGTTCATATATATGAAGGAGTAGTGTTTTGTCTGATCACTGTATTTTCCTACATAATCACCTTCAAGTTCCACGGCCTTTCTTCAGTGAGACATGAGGGCATGTATTCCCTGTCTGTAAAAACCTTTACTCTACCTGCAGAGCCAGGTTTTCATCGCATGAATCACTTCTTCGTTGTCTTCGAAATGTCTTCCATAAGTGACATTTTTCAGTGGCCCAAACAAGTGGAAATCTGAGGGAGCCAAATCAGGACTATAGGGTGTATGGGTTAACACTGTCCAAACCTGTCTGTCTCAAAGTGTGTGCAAGATGTTTCACCACCTGTCATAATCTAGGACAGCTTCAAAGTGTTGCAACAAATTGGAAGCAATGTCTTTTCTTTGGGATTTGTGATCGACAGTAAGTCACCAAGGAACTCAAGTGTTGACGAACCTAAAATCTAGAGTTACCTCTCTACTACACCATGCTCTAGAAACCTAGTAAATCACCCTACAACCATCCTGATAAACACATTTAAGGTCCCAAAAGGGCAGGTACTCTGAAGTCACAACTATACTCAGCACAGAAAATGTAGATGTTGCTAAAATACACAGTTTATGTCCAAATAAATTTTCTTGTTGATTGACCCATCTCAGAGATATTCCTTGTTATGTGTGTGAGTTTCAGAAAACAACTTTCGTGAAATGGAACATCATTCATTTTTTTTATATGTTAAATGTGCAAAGAGAACGGAATCTCAAACCTTTAAAAGATTTGACTATCACACAAAGCCTACTGTGTTCTAATATTCCCCTTGCACCTACAAGGAAGTAAGCAATAAGATAATTACGTACAAATGTTTATCTTAACACTAACATATAGGAATAAGAGTTTGTAAGAATGGTTAGTACTAGATTAGAGAAAGTCATGTGAGTGCAACACATCAGATTTTTTATATTCTGTTAAGTTTAAATATTATTCCAGTCATTTATGTGAAAATACATAAATAGATCAATAAACAAATTGGTAAACATAGCATTTTGCATTAAATATGAAACACAAATAAATATAAAATGTACTTAAACAACCGTTTAACCAATACAGCATATATAAATGCTCCCAACATTAGGATATCTTTACAGGCTCTTACAATTTTAATTAAATAACATACGTTTGATATTTCATGACAAATAAAATTTATATCTTCAATTTTCTAAGAATGTGTTCAAAAACCCTCTTCGGTTTGGATTATGTTTGCATTGCTGGTACATGAGGAATAGACAAAACCTATAATATTTTTGTTTTGTTTTGTGGAGGAACAATTTCCCTAATATTCTTTATTATATGTTTGAATTTTCCAATACTTATACTTTTTCAAATGGGAAATTATTCATTCTTTTATTATGTTATTATGTTTCACACATGCAAAGAAAATGGAATGTCAAAGCCATCAATCGCATAGCCACCAGGCCCTAAAAGATTTGACTATTGCTTTAAGACCTACTGTATTTTCATATTCCCTTGCACCTACAAAAAAATAAAAAATAAGATAATTTCTTTAAATGTTTATCTTGATTTACATGAAGTGGATAGAGCAATAAGAATTTATAAGAATAGTTTGTACAAGAGTAGAGAAAATCATGTCAATGCACAAGTCAGATTTTCAAACCCTGTATCTTCCCACCTACTTCTAGCTTCTGTTCTGCTTTACAAGTGTTAACACCTGAAAAATCAAAACCTGGAGTGATATGGTTGGTTCAACACCTGCGCAGAGTATAAATTAAATTGTACCCATTCCAAGCGCTGAAATGTGTAAACATTTGTCATCTGAACTGTTTAACATCCTGTGAACAGTTGGGTTAGACATATAAGTGGTGTGGCGGATCAGAGTATGGATGGAGCAGCAAACGTGAGGTCCATTTAATAGAGTAAACTCTTTTGTGCTCAGAGAATACCCAAAAACATTTTATGTTAATGGAGGCTGTTCTCACAGACTTTTCTGTTGTTCACCCAAACCGACTCATTAATGATTTGTGTGAGCATTACTGCATTAAGGTGAAGAACTTACAAGAAATGCTTTCAGCCAGTTGTACAAGGTCAGTTTCACAGCATTGACTTGTAAGTTCTGCTGAGCTCATCAAATCAGAGCAAAATTGCAGAAGGCAATATCCTAAACCATGACAATGACCCATCTGGGTAGATAATTGGTTAAGCTCTACTGGAGTTGCGGGTTCAAACCCTGCCTGCACAAAGTAACAGACTTAATACTTGTGCAGAAGTGAAAATCCTCTTAGTTCAGGAAGTACACCTGAGAGAAGCCCTACGACCAATTATCACTGGGATGCAGTGCTACAGGAGTGACAGACAGGACGACCACGAGAATCACACAGTTGAACACAAGGTCTGCGTCCCTCCAGCCCCTAAACTTGAAATCTCCAATGCACCACTTCAATTGTACTCTACATACTTCCAAATTGTCATATAGCAGATGCAGAATTGGACCATTTATTCTCCTCTATGGCACCCACCATGGTGGTGGGGACTCAATTGCAAACATACAGTGCAGAATTCCACAATTACTATCAGGAAAAGCAGCTCCTCCATTATATCGGATCCTGGGTGCTGTCCATTAACTCCCCTGCAATTCACTGCTGAGTTATAAAACCACCTGAGTGGCTGAACACCACCTTAATTAAAAACCTCTGTTCCCACCTGTGCCTATCCCAGCCTTATTCTCTGAGCACATTTCTGTGGTCATCTCTTGGCCCTCAAAACCTTCTCAAGACTGCAAACTCATTCCCAAATCCACACTGTATCAATTTGAAGAGATACGTGGGTCACTGCAAAAGTTTTGAGATGTGAGAAAATGAAAGTTGATCCACTCAAATTGGATGCAGGACGGGATAGCCCATCCATTATGACAAAACATGTATCAGGTAGTGACTCTCTCACTCCAGGAATTCCAGCAGCGCAAGGATGATCAATCCTTGGTGCACAGGTAGTCATGAGCTTGGAAGAGAGCATTTTTGCTCTTTCCAGGCATGCAATTCGTTATCGGGAACTGAAGAAAGTTACATGGGTCCAGGTGAGGACTGTATGGTGGGTGAATCATAAGTTTGACCTCTGTAGACTCCAGAAACCGAACGGCAATGTTGGCTGTATGTATGTGGACGCATTGTGACAGAGAAGGATTTCTCGCAGTATCCTGCATGGCTGCTTGAAGCTTGGCAAAAACTTTTGTCAAGTAAACTGTGATGCACCAATTAGCGGTAAACGTGCTTTGCTCCGCCAAAGAAATTGTTGCCACAAGACCACCCTTCAGGAAAAATGAGGCCACCATTTTCTTGTGGACACTTTGGCGACACTTCACCTTTGTCGGATTTTCATTGGAAAAGATCCACACCACTAATTGCCGCTTGGTCTCTGGATTAAACTAATAAATCCAGATTTCACCATCTGTGAGAATGTCAAACCTGTCTAGAGTCGCCTCCTTTGGATCTTGTCAGCATTTTTTCACATCAACACGGGCGTGTGTTTGTTCTATGAGGCACTCATCGGGATGTTACCCTCCTCACACGAAGTCATTCATGGAGGATTTTCAAAACTGCTGGCAATCCAATCTGCAATGCTGCCTCAATTTCTTTAAATGTGCGATTATTTTCGTGAAGCATTTTTCTGAGTCACTGCTATTGCTGGATGGCTGCCTCTCTCCTCATCTTTCAACGATATTCGGCACCTTTTAAATTCCTGAAGTGTCGGAAAATGTTTAGATTACAGTGATAAGGTGGCAATCTAAGGTCTTCAAACCCATGATCCTTCAAAAGTTTATCTGCAGTATACACTGGAGGTGGTTTGTTTGCTTTGACAATTTCTAAAATCTCCCTCTTGGTTAAATATTCTTCGAAGTTCAAACCATTATCCTTCAACCAAGCAACAATCTGTTCCTTCCGTAATGCCATTGTTGGAGCTTTGTTTTCCTGCACAGTGTGGCAAGTTGCATTATCGAGCACAACAATGCTATTGGGCGGGAGGTATGGTATAAGCCTTTCAATGAGCCATTTTCCGTAGTTGTTCATCTCACTGTGGTAATCTTCTGCTGTAGATTTGAAGTCGTAGATTAATTCTGCTTCTTTGATGAAACCCATCTCATCGCCAGCATGCACCACTATTGCTCTTTGCCCAGCAGATTTATTCACTAAAACTCCTGGAACATCGTCATGTTGCCAACACTTCTTCACAGATTAATGGGTATGTATCGGTATAAATTACTGGTTTCTTGGGTCCCTTTTCATTACTTCTTATAGCCCGTAAATAAGCTGCTCTGCGAGCATGAACGTCGGCAGACTTTTTTCCATGGGGGGGCCAAATGTTAGAATTTTGCAATCAGATAATATTAATTCATTATTTTGTTGTCAAAAGTTATAGTATTTGTTGCGGATAACCGTATAAATTTGCCCTAAATAGAAATTGTTCTTTACATATGAATTAAAATAATAGTTTAATAGTCAGCACATTAAGTTCATTAATTTCCAAGGGGGGGCCGCGGCCCTCCCTTGCCCCCCCTTTGCGACGCCCATGTCTGCGAGCCACTGTATCTGGCGTTTAACCAAAATCTGTCACATATTCTTACATTTTTTAAAAATTAAATCCTATTTCCTTTAGTATTCGTCAAAATGTTTTTTGTGCACCCACTGAAATTAATTTTCTCCTTTGCCTCATAGTACTATCTTTCACAAAAGTAAATGCCCATCTTCGGTGAGATGTGCGCGAAGTGTCACCTAATTCTCAGGCGCACTTGCATAGGTGGTATGAGAATTAAATTAGTCATATGCTTCCCTTGCTGCTCGGAGGACATGGCAGCCATGTCACCTAGCAACCCACCTCACCTCGTAGTTTTGAAACGTGATATTTCAGCAATCCTACATTAGCGGGCAAACATTGCAGATTCAACTTTAGGTCACCTGCAGAACATATGTTCTTATGGTGTTTCTATTAAGTTGTGGACTAGAACTAAAATTATTATTATTATTATTATTATTATTATTATTATTATTATTATTATTATTATTATTATTATTATTATTATTATTATTATATAATTGCAATTATTCAGTTTTGGTGCTTGACTTACACAACGTGAGTTTACTCAGTCAGACCGAACTCCGCTATTCGTTATAGCTGTGCTGACTAAGGCGTGTTGTTTCAAATGAACTGTGTGGGCTGACCTGGGTTTGAGCCCCATTTAACATATTCCTTTTTATTTCACTGTTTATTTTTCCTTTCTTAACGGGAACATTATTATTTATATAACCCGTGCGAAATATAAAACTATACAAACTAATGGAATCTATTTCTAATAAAGCTCCTCCTTTGGGTATTTTTATTCCGCGTACCATTGTAACCTTTCCCACCGTCTTATGAATGTTGTAGTATGATGGACATTTTACAAATGAATGATTCCTAAGATATCAATCGCTGAAAACGAATTGAAGTTGAATCTGCAATATTTGCCCGTTATTGTAGAAGGATTGCGGAAATATTGCTTTTCACCTATGCAAACACGCCTGAGAATTAGGTGACCCTTCGCGCACGTCTCACCGAAGATGGGTATTTACTTTTGTGAACATGAGCGTCGACAGACATTTTTCCAGGGAGGGGCCACATGTTTGAAATTTGCAATCAGATAATATCAATTCACTATTTTATTGACAAAATTTATAATATTCGTTGCATATAACCATGTTAATTTGTGTTAAATAGAAATTGATCTTTTAAAATAGTAGTTTAATAGTCAGTAATTGATTGCACATTAAGTTGACCAACTTCCAGGCAGGGGCCACGGCCCCCCCCCCCTTGCTCCCCCTTCGCGACGCCCATGTTTGTGAAAGATAGTGCAGCTTCTTCACAGTTGGAATTTCTTTACGCACCTCATAATACTCCAGAAATATTCCGCGAACGACGCATTTATCAAAACCGTCCATTTCAAACCTCTTTTTGCGATGCCGTTGTTTGCCAGGAGTAGTAACTCATGTACCTGAAATACTAGCCTTTTCAAATTCTTTAACGATCCCTTTTACTGTGATGTCACTTTTTCTTACTACTGTAGCCGTTCTAGCTACTGCTCTTTGTAGAGGAAGAACTAGGCCATTTTTCTTTTCCTCCGTGCAGAACTGAAAAACATTGTGTATACTATTTCTGCTTTGAGAGTTTAAAACTCTCCGCGGTGACTTTTTCGGAGTTTCCATGTTTAAAAACTGCTATTTGAGACACCCACCACAGAACACTGACACCCACTTTGTGATATGACGCTACACTGCACCACTGTAACAGTTCACGATAGATTAACAACTTAATGTGCAACCTATAGTCATTACTTGCAACACGCCTAGTCTCTATCACCGCGCGTAAACAAGTATCTTGCAAAATCTCCCGGGTAACACATGAAAAATAACATTTCTAGCCTGCTTATGTAAAAGTTTACGAGTTGTCTCGCAATCAGTACCACGCATACTTGTACTGGGCTTGTTAAACGACAAATTTATGGACTTCGAAAAACACGTCCGCATTAAAATATCACCAGTTTACTGAGTGCAAGTTGTAAAATGCATCAGCTGTATGGTGTTTGTCTTCACAGGTACGAACGAAATGAAATGGAATGAAAAATGTTAAGCATGTTTACAACATGCCCGGGCTGTTTAGGGAAATCCCTCTTCAGCCTAGTCAGAGCTTTTTTATTTGTTGTGTGAGGGATGCTTACGGCATTGGTGCGCATTTATTGTTTTTAATTTTGTGTTTTTGTTGACGTGTAGTGTTGTGTGTTGTGATTTTGTGTTAGTGTTTCAGTTTCCTGTGTTTCGCATCTATCGCTCCATAGACAGGCATCCACCCAAGAAGATCAGTGATTTTAAATAATAGATGTTTTTTTTTTAATATTTGCTGCTGCACTTCACCAGGTGATTTTTTTTATATTTGAAAGTTTTTGTATGTTGGTGTTTGTGTGTGTTTATGTTATGTGTATTTAAATGTTTTGAAAGTGTTGTAAGTGTTGAAGTGTTTCCTGTTCTTGTTGTTGGTATTTGTCGTAGACGTGTATAAGTGTAATTAGGGGAGGATTTTTATATTTTTCTGTTTCTTGTATAGTTCTCATTTTTTGTGCTGTGTTTATGAGTGTTCTGTAGCTTCTTGTGTATGCATTGCGTATGTATGTAATCATTTGTTTGGCTATGTGTTTGTCTATGGGAGTTGTGTTGGTGTATTGATATGTGTTCGATTTGAATGATAGTGATAGTTTTTGTGCAGTCATAAGGCACCTCCTCTCAAAAGATCTTATTTTGTTCATTTTGTCGGAGGTTGTTACTAGCATGGTGGCTACGGCTGCGTGTGTCAACTGTGGTCGTACCAATGTGGTGTATAGTTTGTGTAAGATGTGTGGTGTGAGTCCTTTTTTGTTTAATTTGGCCAGATAATTTAGAGTTGAGTGTACGGGTGTTGTTTTGTTTAGTAGTTTTGTATAGTGTGGTTTGATTTTGCGTTTGTTGTGTATGTGGATTCCTAAGTAGTTAATTGATTTTTGGCATGTGTTAAATGTTAGTGTAGCTGTTTTGTGTGATTATTTCATTGTTTTTCTTGTCACAATAGCTTGTATTTTCTGTATGTTGATCGTTATGCGCCATTTACGTGTCCACTGTAAGAATGTGTTCAGTTGTTTTCCTAGTTTACCTTTTGCTACTAATAGTGTTGCGTCTGTATCATCTGCATATTGGGCTAGGTGTATGTTTTTGTGTATAGATTGTGGTGTCTCTGCTGTGTATATGTATAGGAGGCCCGAGATAGCACTCACTTGTGGTGTTCCTGCTTGCATGTGTATGGTATTAGTTGTTTGTTGATTCTTATATGTCCTATTCTGTCGGTAAGCAATCTGGCTATCCAATGTACAATCCTGGGAGCAATTTTGAAGTCAGTTTGTAGAGTAGTCCGTTTGTCCAACATTTGTCAAAAGCGGATTGTACGTCGAGAAAAGTCGCTGTTGTCACAAATGCTCTGTTATGTGCGTCCTGTAAGTTAGATAGTACTCGTACCAGTTGGTCTTGTATTGTTATGTCACTTTTATAGCTAGCTTGTGTCGAGAGTATGAGTCGCTTTTCTGTGCCAATATGTTGGTCAGTTTGTGTGCTATTATTTTTTCAAAGGTTTTTGAAAATGTGAAGATTAGTGAAATTGCTCTGTAGTTTTTGTAGTCAGTTTTGTCTTTTCCGGGTTTTTCAAATGAGAGTATTCTTTCTCTACTTACCTTGTGAGAGTATGTGTGCTCGTTTCCAGTCTAGTGGGTGGTATCCGTGTCTGTACACGTAGTTGTATATGGTCACTAGGCGTTTTATTGTGTTGTCTGGAAGTTGTCTGAGCATTTCGTATGTGATGTTGCCTGGTCCTGGTGCTGTGTTTCTTGTTTTGTGTAAGACTGTTTTTTTTTTCTTGTTCTTGCGATTGGTCGATCTGTTTCGTCATTTGCGTCAAATTCTGTGATTTTCATTTGAGGTGTGAAGAGATTTTGGTGTTCTTATATATGCGTATTTTAAAATGTGTTTTGTGAAATTTCGGGTCGTTCGGTGTTTGAAAAACGTTTGTGTAATGTTGTCTGAATATTTCTAATTTTTGTGTTGTGTCGTGTATGGTCTGTCCATTGTCATTTATGGGGTATTGTGGATATGTTTTCTGTCTTGTAAGTTTTACTAGTCTCCAGAATTTGACTGGGTCGCGTTGATGTGTCTGTCATTTTGTCCAGCGGTGTATTCCATCTGTCTATGTTAAATATCGCAATGGTGTCTTTGACGTCTTGTAGTTTGTTTAGTATGCGTTTATCTTGTGAAGATTGTGTTTTTATGTACTGTCTATGTGCTTTCCTTTTATTCTTTATTATCTGTACTATGTGTTTTGGGAGTGGTCTGCTGAATGGGTTTATGTCGATTGTTTTTTCTGGAACAGATGCTTACGCGCTTGGTTATTATGTCTGTGAGTGTTGTGGCATACTCATCTATGTCATGCAATGTAGTGGGTGGTGTGGGTGTGATGTTTTTTGTTAGTCGTTCGGCTGTCTGTTTGTAAAGGTTTCAGTCTGCGTTTTTAAAGTCGTTTATAACTATGGTCCTGTTTGCTTGAGTGTACCAAGGATGTGTCCTGATTGTGAGTATTATTGGAATGCAGTCTGTATCTGGAGGTGTATCCCACAGGCACAGGTCGCACATTTCTTCTTGACGAATAACCTGCGAGGGCAGGTACCTTATCTTTACCTGTCTCCCGAACCAGATGTCCCACAAACATGAGGTTTGGACTGTCACCCTCTGAAAAAATAGCTCTGTAAAATGGAAAAAACAAAACAGCTCTGTAGTCAGTATCTTTGAGCGAGAAAAGAAAATAACAGTAGGGCTTGGCACAGTGGGCCTGTACGTATGTTTAACTGTACAAATTTGCACACATCTCACTGGCTAGTCAGCGATAGCCCAGCAACACCTAGCCCCGCCTTATATTCGTTCCTGTTCTGCAGTTACTCTAGGTAGTATATCCATTTAAGACCTAATCGTGAGCTGTCATGTGGTTGTTGTTATAGTGTTTAACACCCGCTTTTACTACTACGGCACCGCAGGCGGTGGCACTGATGACACATGGAATGAAGATGGAGCACCAGTGGAATGAGATGACGGGAGAAACCGGAGCACCCGGAGAAAACCCGCCCTGGCGCCGCTTCGTCCACCACGAATACCACATGCGGGTCTCTGGGGTCGAACCCGGGCCGCCTAGGTGGTAGGCGAGCCCGTGTCACGTGGTACTGCCCCCTTTCACTCCTCCAGAGAGCAGAACATCCCGCACACATTTTCTCGTCAGAGGCCTAACATTGGTGAGAAATTACCTTCTAGTTGACGTTCGTGTTGCCACGCAGCGCATTCAGTGCACTGTTGTACATTTACTCGTTTGCCGTCTGCAGAGACAACCAATATCCGCGAGATTTAAAAGACACTAAAATTCTAAATGCTATCAGAGCAGTACATTGCGTGAAATCTCCCGTAAATTTTCACTGAACCCTTAGCCATTGCAACACCGATAACGTTATGTCCCTGATGGAAATGCATTCTTAGTATATGTTTGGTCAGTGATCTAACGAGCCCCTTTCAGCTAATACACAACACACAAGTGCCGGAAGATAATTTCTCACCGACCGCAATATACGTTACGTTAAGTGTAAATGTCAAACTATTGTGAATGCTGCTATGCCAATTTCTACCGCAGAAGTAGAACGCTGTTTTTTCCACTCTAAAAAGAGGAAATACTTGCCTTAGAAGCACTGTCAGAGTTTAACGCTGGTAATGCTTTCAATAGAGCGGAAGTTTCTAATGACGATCAGTAACTTAACGTGTCAGCTTAGGTAGCTCAGTTGGTTAGACGCTGACCTGCTGATCCCAAGGTCGCAGATCCAAATCCGGCCCAGATCGATGGTTTTTTAGTGTGCTTAAAAACGTCAGCTTCGTGTCAATAGATTTACTCGCATGCAAAAGAACTCCTGTGGGACGAAATTTAGGCACACCGGCCGATGTGATCTTGGCAATTGACAGCGTCGTTAAACAATAAAATAATTTAAATTCAAAATAACTTAACGCAAGCGTTACAGGTCGAAGGCTAGAAGAGTACAGTCCTATACGATATGTATAAATAGGTGAGTCGGGAGCATTTTACATTTTATTTTAATCTCTACACAAACTAACTCGTAATCCTCCAGCCACCACTGGTCACCACAACTATTAGACTGCGTCAAATAGGCGCTGCGCAAGTTAATCCAATAAAGGTTTTGCTTCTGTTTTTGACGTTTTTACTTTCTCTAGTGGTAAGTAGAAGAAGTATTTTATTCCGATGTCGATATTTCACCGGAAATATAAGCTTTGAAGCCCCCTGAATCCAAAAAAAGCATTTTCACAAAAAGGTTCGTGTGTGTGTTCGTCTGTCCTTGTGTGTAGGTCTGTGTGTCAGCCTGTGGACAGCATAACTCAAAATCGAAAAGTTGGTTAAAAACCAAAGTTGGTATTTAACTTTAATGTCTTTCAAGGATGGGACAAGAAGATTTTTAAGAAAATAGCCCCACCCTAAGCTACCCTTTACATGGAAAAGCTTTCGAAAATTTGATTTTCTTGAAAATGGCTCTAACTAATTTGATTAAAATGCCATATGTTTGAGGTATTTTTATGACAAACAAAATGTATATTTATAATCTTCTGGCTATAGTACATGTAGTTCTGTTTAGGCTGGATGATTTTTTAATAACTCGTAAGCCATAAGAGATAGACAAAATCCTACAATACAACAATGTATATCTCGCTAAAACAGACAATTTATGTCTAAATATAAGTTTTTGTAGAGTGAACCATTTCGGAGATATTCCCTGCTATGTGTGTTAGTTTCGCAAAACAACTTTCGTGAAATTGAACATCGTTGTTCATTTTATATGTTAAGCGTGCAAAGAGGACGGGGTCTCAAAGCTTTAAAAGATTTGACTGTCCCTCAAAGCTTACTGTATTCCCATATTTCCTTTGCAGCTACAAGGAAAAAAGCAATAACAAATTTCTGTGAATGTTTATCTCAACTAACAGGAAGAAGATATAGGAATAATTTAGTAAGAATGGTCAGTACAAGAGTAGAGAAAGTCATTTGAGTGCAACACATCAAATTTTTGTATAGTAAGATTTGTTCTATCTCTTACCGTTTATCAGTTATGCAAAAATCATCCACAGTCAACAGGCTATAGCCAGAAAATTCAAAATATACATTTCATTTGTCATAAAAATATCTCAAACATGTCATTTTAATCAAAATATTTAGAGCCATTTTCAAAAAAATCAAAATTTTTGAAAAGTGTTCCATGTAAAGGATAATTCAAAATCTTCGTGTCGCATCCTTGAAAGACATTTAACTTAAACACCAACTTTGGTTTTTAACCGACTTTTTGTTTTTGAGTTATGCTGTCTACAGATTGATAGACTGACAGACACACAGATGGACCTTTTTCAAAAGTTCTTTTTTGGATTCAGGGGGTCTCAAGACTATATTTTCGGGAAATCTCTACTTCAAATTTTTGGGTGGAATATAATACTTCCTCTACTTAGCAGTAGAGAAAGTAAAAAGCGAAATAGCTAGTGGTGCCGCTTTTAATGCAGATTCTAATAACGAATTGACGGAAACAAGTAAGTTTGGACAGTAGTGATACAGGTGAAAGTATCAGTAGTGGTGACGATGTCGATAACAATAATGTCAGTACATATCTGACGACAACACAGGGAAACCACTTACTCGTTCTGAAGCTACAGGGCTTCATGAGTCACTCCAAAATTTAGAGACATGCTTACTGCATTACTGTGGAATGATATTGTGACTTTTTGGTGTGGGTGTGAAGTAAATACGACAGATGTAGTCGAGATCAAGAAACACTTTTATTTCCGTAAACAGTAACTTTGTACACTCGTTGCAACAGTAAGAAAGTCTTTTCCCATTCTCCAACAGCACGGCTCCGAACTCGTAACACAAAGAACTGTCCCTTCTCCGTCGGCACGACCTCTCGACGCTTCACATACGTCTGTCCTCTCCGTCGACACGACTACTCAACTTTCACATACGTCTCTGACTGTTCTCCGTCGGCACTACTCAACGCTTCACATACGTCTGTCTGTTCTCCGTCGGCACTACTCAACGCTTCACATACGTCTGTCTCACTCTTCTCACACTTTACCGCTATTTATATCTCCCGGGCACTCTTCTGGAAGCTTCAAGAACGTTCACTTATTGCGCTGGGGTACAAAGTAGAAGTTTCCAGTAGCCTCTATCCTTTTCTCTCTTTCGGCAAGCGCCCCAACAATGCGGCCATGCTCTGTCTCTTTCCTTCGGCTCCTTTGCGGTAGTGCCGACAATAATGCGATGCGTGACACTACGGTTGTCGGCAATTAGATGCGGCGGGCGCGGTGACACTGCTCCCTCCTCAGAGCTGGTCGTCCCGACCAGCACTATCACTGCGGCATCTCCCTTGCGTCCTGGTGGACTAACCCATCGAACCTCTTCTCCAGGAGGCACGATCCTAGGTATCGCTGTTGGATAGTGTCCCTTGGTCTGGGTAGGACGATGTATGCCATCCTGCTTCGAAATTCTGCAACAGTACCGCCGGTCTTGACGGTCCCTCGTCCAGTTGCCCTTCTTCCTGGTGTGTTGACGGGCCATCCTGCGCACTTGGAAACGGCTCACTGGGTACCATGTCCGCCGACCTCTCTGGCGCACCTTCGCAGCCACCTTGCTTCCGATGGGTCCGGCAACAAGCCCCGCCACATCCGCGCGAGTCGCGTCCACCACTGCACTCGTGTTCACTCGTGCTCGGCATGGCCTCTCCTGTATCCTGCCGTCCAAGATGATGTCCACCATTCTTTCGTTCACGGCACTATGCGTCAGGTGCTTGGATGGCTCCGACGGTCCTCCCATGTCACACGCCAAGTCGGTTCTCGCGTGTTGCTCGCCTGCTTGTGCGCTTCCCTGCTGATCGTCCTCCACGTCATATCCTGGTTGGTTACGTACCCGACACACTCCTCCAGGGGATCCTCGACGACGTCCCTGAACTGCCCCTTTGTCTTCCCCGAGACGTACACTTTCGTTATCTGAAACGGGCGCAACTGTCGCCTCGGCCACTAGGTGCTCCCTCCCCGGGTCTGTGCTATTCCGTCTGCCCCTGGCATCCAGTACTTTGACGCTCTCGTCAACTCTTACTACCAGGGCGCCAAGACGTTCCCCGTCGTCCTCCACGACGTCCACATGTTGGCAGAGGTCTTCCACCTTTTCGCCGAGTTCTTCCACGTCTTCCGTCACGCCAATCAGTTCGCCGAGTTGTTCCACGTCTTCCGTCATGCCAATCAGTTCGCCGAGTTGTTCCACGTCTTCCGTCACGCCAATCAGTTCGCTGAGTTGTTCCACGTCTTCCGTCACGCCAATCAGTTCGCCGAGTTGTTCCACGTCTTCCGTCACGCCAATCAGTTCGCCGAGTTGTTCCACGTCTTCCCTCACGCCAATCAGTTCGCCGAGTTGTTCCAGGTCTTCCCTCATATCATCCGAAACGGGCGCGACTGTCGCCTCGGCCACTAGGTGCTCCCTCTCCGGCTCCGCGCTATTCCGTCTGCCCCTGACATCCAGTACTTTGACGCTCTCGTCAACTCTTACTACCAGGGCGCCAAGACGTTCCCCGTCGTCCTCCACGACGTCCACGTGCTGGCAGAGGTCTTCCACCTTTTCGCCGAGTTCTTCCACGTCTTCCGTCACGCCAATCAGTTCGCCGTCAATTTTCGCCGATAGCTCCGTCTTCATCTCTTTCAGCTCGGCAGCGAGGTTGTCGTTTCTCGTCTTCATTTCTGTAGCGAGGTTGTCGTTTGCCGCCTTCATTTCTGTAGCGAGGTTGTCGTTTGTCGTCTTCATGTCTTTCAGTTCAGCAGCGAGGTTGTCGGTTGCCGTCTTCATTTCTTCTTTCAGCTCGGCAACGAGGTTGTCGTTCCTCGTTTCCATTTTGGCAGCGAGGTTGTCGTATGACGTTTCCATTTTGGCAACTAATTCTTTCATCATTGCCATCATCCTGGTTTCCGAATCTCCCTCCATCTTGGTTCTAACGTTGCAACTTCTAACGACGATGTAACGAAACTAGAAGCAATTCGACGAATCCCGCTTCTGACACCAGTGTAACTTTTGTGGTGTGGGTGTGAAGTAAAGAAGACAGATGTAGTCGAGATAAAGAAACACTTTTATTTCCGTAAACAGTAACTTTGTACACTCGTTGCAACAACAAGAAAGTCTTTTCCGATTTTCCAACAGCACGGCTCCGAACTCGTAACACAAAGAACTAACTCTTCTCCGTCGGCACAACTCTCCACATCGTCTGTCCTCTCCGTCGACACGACTACTCAACTTTCACATACGTCTCTGACTGTTCTCCGTCGGCACTACTCAACGCTTCACATACGTCTGTCTGTTCTCCGTCGGCACTACTCAACGCTTCACATACGTCTGTCTCACTCTTCTCACACTTTACCGCTATTTATATCTCCCGGGCACTCTTCTGGAAGCTTCAAGAACGTTCACTTATTGCACTGGGGTACAAAGTAGAAGTTTCCAGTAGCCTCTATCCTTTTCTCTCTTTCGGCAAGCGCCCCAACAATGCGGCCATGCTCTGTCTCTTTCCTTCGGCTCCTTTGCGGTAGTGCCGACAATAATGCGATGCGTGACACTACGGTTGTCGGCAATTAGATGCGGCGGGCGCGGTGACAATATTTTAGAAAGATCTAACAGTGTAAGCAAAACGCTACAATCCGTTTAGGTTGAACTAGAAGTTGCCATCAGTCTTTACAGTTAATTGGCAAATATATTGAGTCAAAAGAGGTATGTTTGATCCTTACGAGGAAAAAGTTATGGACCTATGTGAAGATATGTTCAATTACGACAGCACCAGGAAATTTAGACATAATTTGCAACATGGTGAGCAAAGAGAAAATTTTGCTTTTTCTTGCAAAGACAATTTTATTGCAGAATAAATGTTTTCACTGTTATTATTGACAGGCTGGATCACGAACTGAAACATGGATGTAATGCTATCAAGAATTGTTTGCTACTTTTGATTTTCTTACTAAGACATAAAAGAAATTTGAACGGGCTCAAACTTTAAGAGCGACCTACTCAGACGACATAGAGAAAGATCGGTGCTATATTAGCGACAATTTAGAATAAAAATATGACGTGTTTCACTCACATGACTTTGTCTACTCTTGTACTAACCATTCTTACAAATTCTAATTTCTGTATCTTCTTCGTGTTATTTGAAATAAACATTTGCATAAATTACCTTATTGGTTATTTTATTGTCGGTGCAAGAGGAATATGGGAATATAGTAGGCTTTGAGTGATAGTCAAATCTTTTAAATCTTTCAAATTCCGTTCTTTTTGCACTGTTAACATATAAAAAATGAATAACGATGTTCCATTTGACAGAAGTATAAGTTCTCCAAAACCTACACAAATAACAAGGAATACCTTCGAAATGGTTCACTCTACAAAAAATTTATTCAGACAAATTGTGTATTTTAGCAAGATCTACATTTTTGTGTAGTAAGATTTGGTCTATCTCTTACGGTTTACCAGTTATGCAAAAGTCATCCAGAGCCAATAGGACTTTATGGGCTATAGCCAGAAAATTAAAAAAAATATACATTTCATTTGTCATAAAAATATCTCAAATGTGTCATTTTAATCAAGATCGTTAGTCATTTTCAAGAAAAAAGTTTTAGAAAAATTTTCCATGTAAATGGTAGTTTAGAGTGGAGCAGTTTTCTTCAAAATCTTCGTGCTTGAAAGATATTAAGATATTAAGCTTAATGCCAACTTTGGTTTTTGAAAGCCTTTTCGTTTTTAAGTTATGCTATCCACAGGCAGACAGACAGACATACACACACGGATCTATTTCTAAAAATGCTTTTATTGGATTCAGGGGGCCTCAAAACAAATATCTCGATATCCAATTTTTGGGTAGAATACAATACTTCCTCTACTTTACTATACGTAGTAGAGAAAATAAAAAAGTAATTGCTCTATAAGAAACGCCTCTTGGATGTTTATCCTAATATTGGTGTAGTGCTACGTATATGTTTGTGTAAACCTATAGCAAATTGTTCGGCAGAGATCATTTTTAGTGCTTAAGACAGTTAAAAATTCGCTCAATACACCAAGAGAAACCGAACGCTGTCAATTCTTTGCATTGAGTCTGTTGTGCTTCGTCAGAACGACTTCGGTAGGTGTTCAATGCTCTCTCTGTGAGGAAAGTACGTAGGGAATCGTTACAAT
Source organism: Tenodera sinensis (assembly GCA_030765045.1). Classification (NCBI taxonomy): domain Eukaryota; kingdom Metazoa; phylum Arthropoda; class Insecta; order Mantodea; family Mantidae; genus Tenodera; species Tenodera sinensis. Next base: position 33,055,101 of record CM060965.1, on the reverse strand, counting down.
TTACCGTCGGTCTGGGTGGCTCAGTTGGTTAGACGCTGGCCTACGGATCCCAAGGTCGCGGGTTCAAACCCGGCCCAGGCCGATGGTTTTTAAGTGTGCTTAAAAACGCCATCTCCATGTCAGTAGATTTACTGGCATGTTAAAGAGTTCCTGCGGGACAAAATTCCGGCACACCGACGACGCTGATGTGATCCTGGCAATTGACAGCGTCGTTAAACAACAAAATAATAAAAAGTTACAATTTACAAGTGAAATGCATGTAATTTTATTCCAAATAATTTATTTTTTCCGAATTGCATCCTAAATTTAATATCGTTATCTAAACTCATAATGGCCTGTATAATAGCTGCTTAAATAATTTGGGGAAAATTGGGGGGCGGAATATTTTAGCATTGCATAGGGGCGGCAAAGTACCTAAATCCAGGACTGAAGATATCTCCATATTCTCTGAAAATGTTTTGGTGTAGTTCATTAAATACCCGGTATATGTATGATGCTCCTTCATGGATAAGTGACCTACAATATTTGCTCTAGCGACAGAGGCAAGGTCAAGGCACCTTTGAGGGGGACTTGGCGGCTCAAGTTCCGCAGGATGTCGAGGGAGATTTGTTTATTTTTTGTAATGTTTAACGCCCGCTTGTACTATAGGCGGTGACATTGATGATACATGAAATGAAGATGGAGCACTGGTGGATTAATTTGACGGGGGAAACCCGCTCCTGCGTCGCTTTGTCCAGCATAAATCCCACATGCTGTCCCCTGGGATCGAACACGGGCCGCTCTGATGAGAAGAGAATGGTCTAACCACTCGATCTTGGTGCGGCTTGCGAGAAGTTTACCATATACTATAACGATTCCATAGTTGCGTAAATGACTCGTGCATATAAGGTTGCATTTGATGTGTCATTCGTACCGAGCGGGATGGCTCAGGTGTTAACGCCTGTGACCCGCATTCGGTAGGTCGTGGGTTCGATCCCCGTGGCCGCGCACTCTGAAATGGTTTTTTCCGGCGCTAGGTGGCTTTTGGCTGGCCTTGTCCTCCGTCGGGGGGGGGGCGGAGACCATGGGCTTCATGAACGGGGGGCAAGGGGGGCCGCGGCCCCCCTTGGAATTTAGTGAACTTAATGTGCAATCAATTACTGACTATTAAACTATTATTTTAATTAAGAACAATTGTTATTTAGCACAAATCAATACGGTTATCTGCAACAAATATAAATTTTGACAATAAAATAATGAATTAATAATATCTGATTGCAAACTTCCAACATGTGCCCCCCCTCTGGAAAAAAGTCTGCCGACGCTCATGGCGGAGACGCTCAGTGCGACACCGGAATCGAGGTGTGATGGCTGCCTGGTGGAGCCTGGCGCCGTGATGAAGAGATCTCAACACTTGTTAGGGACTTCCGTGCGTCCATGTGGCCTGTCTAGCTACGACTCTACCTGGTACCTTCGGTTCCCTCATTTCATCCCTGCCTCCGGGGGATGGTAGCCACAATAGATCTGTGTACCTCGAAGTGAGCGAAGTGTCCCCTCTGTATCTATACCGTTTACCCTCTAAGAATTATTCGTCGAATGCTTTTACTTTATTAACCGACTGGGTGTCTGTCGGCTGTCGTGGTCAGTTACGATCAAGCATGCACAAACGGTTCTTCAGCGCTATCTAGTGCATGGAATTCACATAACATATAGCCGGGATTTATTTCGCAGAATTGTTCGTATATCTCACTGTAGTGTGCGTAGTAACTGTTAACTGAAATTATTGTAATTGTATAGATGTTCTGTGGTAATTGTGCTGTCGAGCTGACAAAATGATGTTTGTTTATTGTGGATCATCAATGATCTGCCCGTTCTCTTCTCCTCTTCATCGCCATGCTCTGTTCTTTAGTTGAAACATGTTTGAAACTGTGGTCTTGAACAATGACAGACGCATGAATCAAAAAGAGCGAATTAATAATTTTATTTAATGCAGTAAACGTTCGTAGAGATGTTCCATTAATGCCATATCCAACGACTTTAATTCTTTGGCGTTGGCAGCTACTAGGTATTCTGTGGTTGGCAGCCCAGGCCCTCGAAACTAGAAGATCCTAACAAGTTGCCCAGCTGATCGGTATGACAAAATGGTTGCATTGATTAGGAATAGAAACGGAATAATTACCACCACAAGTGTTGCTTTGCGGCATGGAGGGATCTGTGATGAAGGAGGATTTTCCCACAAGATGTAGTGGGTCCAGGTTAATAAAGTCGACAGTATCTGCTAGGTCAAATGTGAAGGAGACAGGGGGTCAATATGTCAGTAACAGCTGTGCCGTAATGGAGATGGTGAAAAAAGACGAAAATATTGTGGCGGTTTCAAATGGAAACAAAGAGCGCTCCGCTGTAAATACCACGCACTCAAATGGGTTAGACAACAGAACAAACAAGTTGAATCAGATAATTGAAGATGTCATTAGGTAGGAATGATTATTTTATAAGGTAACTTGTTTTTATTTCTTGATTCAGTTCAGTCGAGTGTTTCATTTTATTATTTTGATTCCAGTACTGAATCCCGGCAGAGTGTGATGAAAATATTAGAGCAAGTAAATGAGCTTTCAACGGCAGAAAAATTATTTTTATATCTTAAGTTACCAACTGGCAAGAATGGCAACTCTGACCCCCTGAGGCAGTAAGTAATTCAAGGAATACGCTTATATATTTTTTCCATACGCATAATGACACAAATAATTTATCCCACTCTACGCGGTGTCATTGTAGTAATCGTTATATAATATTTTGCAAAGCATTTATCCATGTACAACTTTTTTTAATTAGATGAAATCTTGGCATGCAAATATTAAAAGGAGGAACACACAAAGGTGCATGATATTGTAATAAACTTATTTAGCATTTTGAGCCTAGTTTCATAATTAAATTGGTGTTTTTCTTGCATGGAAGGACATGGTAGTTGAGCAGTGTTCATTACACAATTTGCACATGCAATCTTCAGTGGCAGTATGGTACGAGTTTGTGTTGCATATTTTGTGGTGGATCCTATGGAGCACTAGCTTGTTGACTATACGTCTCATCTGTTGGTCGGATTTTGTCCAGCTTCTGTTGGTCATGGTGCTTGTGTTGCAAGAGTGTTCACCAAATTCTTCTCTCATACATTGCTTCTATGTAACTTGTGTGCATCAGTGGATGGCAGTTACATTAAGCTCCATAGGTCTTCAATCAGAAAGGTTCTCTGCTAAGTATAGGTACATTCTTGAACAAAAAACAATGAGTCATGTCTGGAACACCAAAGTCGTGTAAGTCCTATGTGGCACAGTGCCTTGTTTACACCATCCACGATACAGTTGTGCAGTAGTAGTATCACATCATAAGTTCCAAATCTTAATACTACTAACCCATATGATCAATGAAGCCCCTGTGCCATGTAGGACTTAGATAAATTTGGGGTCCAGACATGACTCATTTTTTTTTTCTTACAGGGATACATATCTTGGCTTTGACATGCTAAGTTTTTTCTTCAGCCTGGAAGAATTCACTCTTCAAAATAGTTCCATTGGAGACTTTACTGAGATTTCTCTTATTTTATTTCTTTTATGCATTTAGCTGCTGCAACCATTCAGTTATGTGAATTCTGAAATTCATTCCTGTTGTTTGTGTTGTTATCGCTAGGTATTTGAAACTGTTAGATCTCTTTAGTTATCTCTTTATGTAGGTTACTATGCATGTAATTGGTGGCTTTCCTTATATTACCAGTATTTTGTTTACTTCTGCCCAATCTGTAAGTATATTCCATAGCTCTTATGAGATTTTTACTTTCTCTGCTAGTAAGTAGAGGAAATTCCACCCAAAATTTGATATCAAGATTTCACTGGAAATATGTATTGAGGCATCCTGAATAAAAAGAAAGCATTTTTAGAAAAAGGTCCATATGCGTGTGTGTGTCAGTCTGTGGACAGCATAACTCAAAAACGAAAAGTAGGTTAAAAACGAAAGTTGGTATTTAAGTTTAATGTCTTTCAAGGATGTGACAAAATAGTCTCACCCAAATTCCACCCAAAAATTTGATGTCGAGATTTCACCAGAAATATGTTTTGAGACCCCCTGAATTAAAAAAAAAGCATTTTTAGAGAAAGGTCTGTGTATGTGTCTGTGGATGGCATAACTCAAAAACAAAATGTTGGTTAAAAACCAAAGTTGGTATTTAAGTTTGATGTCTTTCAAGGATGCGACACGAAGATTTTGAAGAAAATAGCCCCACCCTAAACTACCCTTTACATGGAACAGTTTTCGAAAATTTTGATTTTCTTGAAAATGGCTGTAACGATTTTGATTAAAATGTCATATATTTGAGATATTTTGATGACAAATGAAATTTATATCTTGAATTTTCTGGCTACAGCCCCTCATGTCGTATTTACTCTGGACGACTTCTGCATAATTGGTAAACCATTAGAGATAGACCAAATCATACTACACAAAAAATGTTGTTGTTTTCTAGTGCCTTGCATCTGGCAATGAAGCCATTAGCATACAAAAAATGTAGATCTTGCTAAAATACACAATACAAATTTTCTTGTAGAGTGAACCATTTCGGAGCTATTCTTTGTTATGTGTGTCGGTTTCGGAAAACTTAAAACTTCCATGAAATGAAACATCATTGTTCATTTTTTTATATTTTAAGTGTGCAAAGAGAACGGAATCTCAAAGCTTTAAAAGATTTGACTATCGCACTAAGCCTACTGTATTCTAACATTCCCCTTGCACCTACAAGGAAATAAGCAATAAGATAATTTGTACAAATGTTTATCTCAACTAACCAGAAGAAGATATAGGAATAAGTGTTTGTAAGAATGGTTAGTACAAGAGTAGAGAAAGTCATGTGAGTGCAACACATCAAATTTTTTTTGTAGAGTGAACCATTTTGGAGATATTCCTATTTATTTGTATCCATTACGGAAAACTTAAACCTTTGTCAAATGTTTCATTTTTTATATGTTAACCATGCAAAGAGAACAGAATCTCAAAGCTTTAAAAGATTTGACTATCGCTCAAAGCCTGTATTCTCATATTCCCCTTGCATTTACACAGAAATAAGCAATAAGATAATTTCTGCAAATGTTTATCTCAACTAACACGAAGAAGATATAGTAATAAGAGTTTGTACGAATGGTTAGTACATGTGTAGAGAAAGTCATGTGAGTGCAACACATCAGATTTTTTATAACCTCTGATGCTATAGTCATGTCATCAGATGGATATAAATTCTTGCATCTGTTTCTTCTTTGGTCTTATCCTCTGTGTCTGCAGTGAAAGCATTAAAATGTACTGGAGTTTAGGGTCTCCTTGGAAAGCTCCATATTTTTTGCTTGATTCAATCAGATTTTCATATGTTGTCATAAGTTTTTATTTCATTTTTGTTCTTTCTTTCTTGAAGTTGAGCATCGTTTAATCTAGTAGATCATCCAGATGAATGAATAAAATGAAGTGATGTAGAAATGAGTTCAGAGTCCATAGATTTTAAAGTTACCCAACATTCATCTTCTCAGGACAAGGGAAAACTCCAGAAAAACCTTATCCAGATAACTCACCCTGTCAATATTTGAACTCAGGACTTCTTGATAGTTAGCTAGTGCTTGTATTTGATATTAGTGTTGTGAGTGTGTATTGTTCTATCACTTTATTCGGGTAATTCTTCTCCTTATTTTCTATTCTCCTGTCTCTGGAAGATATACTTCCTCATGATGACTCCAGCCAGAATATCAGGTCCTGTACCTTTTCCAGAGGTGTAGAAAGTAACCCTATCGTAAAAGTCTTTGTTTTGCCTTTTTTATTGTAATGCTTTGCATTTTACTTCTTCAATACTTTGCTTAGGTATCCCATTTCTTCCTCCGTGAATATAATGGAGTATACCTAAGAGGACTATAAATAAGACACAAATGTGCAAGTTTCTCTTTCATATTGCTAAATGAATGTACTAATTTTTAAGAATAATTAGCCTTTTCACAGTTTTGGCTGTTTGTGTATATAAAACTTACATAAGTAGCCAGATGAAATCCAAGAACAAAACATAAATTCCAAGTAATACAGAATAATTTAGCGATACAAATAGATGAATCACTGTAGTAAATACAGAAAATAGTGGAAGATTACAAACAGCTGAATGCATTCACTATAATTATTACTCACTTTATTTTGAGCTCTCATATTCCATCGTTGAACATGGCAATAGGACTTCTCATGTCTTTTACGCAGTTGTGCTTTAAATTATATCACAGAAGGACATGAATTGTAGTTTCAACACTTACATTTTTCATTAACCACGGCTGAAGAAAGGACTAAACACATGGCTCCTATTACTATTTACAGGAGTTCGCAGTGTCAATGCTGGACCTGCTTTAGGCATTCAATACTTAAAATTAACGTTTGAGTTTGTTAAACACAAAGGTAAAACACAAAACTAAACTGGTATGATAAGAGAACAGGAACAAAGGTAATGTGATGTGAAATTCACAAATGGTAACACTGTGTGTGGACTATACTGCTCAGTTGGCAATGTACAGGCTTTCTTGAATTAGACCACTCATATAACTAAATTCCAGGGCTCAAGATAGGGTATGAGTAGTATGAAATATGGGAAAAGCTTATTTGCATAATGTCCATAAGTCCATGACTAAATTAAGTACTATGGCACCTTTGGTCCAAATAATTTTGTGTCCTCTCCCAAAATTGGCAGAATACCATTATTACAAATAATTTCAAGAATTTTATTGCACTATAGGCACCATTCCATTTAAAAACCTTTCCGTAACTACAAGTATACACCGCTTAACAATACATTTTAAAAAGTCTTAGCAGTGATATTCATGAACTTTCTGTGTATATTGTTATTGTTATTATTTTTCATGTTATCAATGTTGCTATGGGCCAACTGCTTTTGCACTTTCTTTTTAACTAAGTGTTCTTTAGCTAATATCAAATTTTCATTTCACATTTTTAATATATTTCTTTTAACTAGATGTACTACCTAAATTCTCTTAACTTGAAAAATTCCAAACCCTTTAATAACAGTGCCATTATAACTCAGGTAAGAAGTAATGATATTTTCGTATATTAGAGGTATTGTTATATACAATAAACTTCCTTCATGTATGAAATTGGCAGAGATAATACTCTACTTTTGAAACTTTTCAACTACTTTTGAAAATGTTGTTGTTTTCTAGTGCCTTGCATCTGGCAATGAAGCCATTAGCATTCGTGCTTTCCAATACTTTTGAACTGTAGTTTCTTCTGATCTTAATGCTTCACAGGTCTTCAAGTGGTCTTCGTTCATTTCTGCTGGATCGTTACACAGGACACATATTGGTGAGGCTGAGATACCTATTCTGTAGAGATGACTTGCCAAACAGTCATGATTTGTCAATAGTCGGAAGGCTGCAACAGCTGTTTTCCTTGGTCTCTGGGGGATTATATCTGGATTGGAAAGTAGTGTAATCCATTTTTTATCTTTGGCATTTGTTTCTATTTCTTGTAGATATGAATGACAAAAATTTTTTACGATCAAGCGTTTTATTGAGGAATATGAGAAATTGAATTTAGACTTTTGTTTTATTGTTGTGCCTTTCTTTGCAAGTGAGTCTGCAGCTTCGTTCCCCATGACTCCACAGTGTGCTGGAATCCATTGGAGATGAACAGTCTTATTAACTTTTTGGAGTTGTGTTAACATTTTGTAGCATTCTCTAATTTTTGTTGACTTCTTTGTAGTATTTGAACATATTCCCTGAATTGCAGCTTTAGAATCTGAAAGAATTACTGCCTTGTTAAATTTATTTAAGGGAAGATTTAATAATTGTCGGAGAGCAATGTATATAGCCTCTATTTCTCCATCATAATTTGTTGTGTCTCTGCCAACAGAATGATAAAAGGAAAAATGTGAACATGTAACTCCAGCTCCAGTAAGGTTTTCCTTGGAGGATCCATCAGTATATATGTGCAGCCATTCTTCTGTGGGATACCTAGTATTGATTGTTTCCAGAGCTAGAAGTTTTTGTATTTCTTTTGGTGTGTCTGATTTACTTATTTCCTCTATTAATTCCAAATTGAAGGTAGGTTGCAATAATTCCAATGGACTTTCTCTTATAAGTAGATTTTCTCTGGTGTTAGGAATGTTCAATTTGGATTTAATCTGTGTTACCTTTTCTAGGAAAGTACTATGAGTTTTAAGGATTGAATGGGGGAGGTTCTCTTCTTTCCATTTAGAGTTTGGCAGTCGTAACATTTTCTCGTGTTGGAGCAATGCTTGTTCTTCTATTTTTGTTGTTATTGATGGGGTCCGTGTTAAGGCAAGCATGGCATCAATAGGTGTGGATTTAACTGCTCAGGCGAAGAGCCTGATTTTGTATTTGTTCAAGTTTATTGATGTTAGCATTTGCTGCTGTTATTAAAGCTTCAGAACAGTACAAGAGGTTTGGTTTAATATACATTTTGTATGTTGTGTTAAGGACTCTCCTTGAGCAGCCCCATTTAGCATCAGCTAACCTTTTCAGGATTTGCAATTTCTTTTCAACCTTTTCTGAGATGTTTGTTATATGTTTTTTCCAACTTAGTTTTCTGTCGAAAGTGATGCCTAAGTATTTGGCATCATCAACTGCTTTGAGTGGTTTACCATTATAATTTATGCTAACATTAACTGGTTTGTATTTTAGTGTAAATAATTCATAATTTGTTTTTTCCACATTGATAGTCATGAGGTTTTTGGAGCTCCATTCATGTACTTTGTTTAGGGCTGTTTCTATTCTGTCTTTAATTAATTCAGGTTTTTTTGAAGAGCCTGAAGTCCAAATGACTACATCGTCAGCAAATAAAGCAATTTTGGTTTCTAAAGTTTTTATTATTGATGGAAGGTCATTTATATATATGTTAAAGAGTGTTGTGCTCAGAACAGCACCTTGTGGAAGTCCTCGGTGTGTTTGTTTATATTTGGAAATGTATGTATTATATTTTGTGGCACAAAATCTTTGTGAAATAAACTGAGTTATCCACTTAAGCATGTTACTTTTCACACCTATTGATTGCAACTTCTCAACTAATTTATTTCTCCAGACTGAGTCATATGCTGATTTAAAATCAATGAATATTGCCAAGGTATCCTCCTTTCTATTGAAAGCTTGCTTGATGTCTTGGCTTATTAGGAGTACATTTTCACTTGTACTATGATTCTGTCTGAAGCCGGTCTGTGAACTATTAATTAAGTTGTAATATTCTAGAAACCAGTTAAGTCTAGATGCCACCATTCTTTCCATCACTTTTGCAATAACACTGGTCAAAGGTATTGGTCTGAAACTATTAATATTGCTTGAGGGTTTGTTTTTCTTTAAAATCGGGATGATAATGGCTTTTTTCCAGTCGGAAGGTACAGTCATTCTCCAACACGTGTTATACAGTTTAAGTAGGATTTCTTTTCCTTTCCTGCCAAGGTGTTTAATAAACTCTGGGTGGATCTTGTCAGGTCCAGGAGATTTTTTGTTCTGTAATTGTTCTATTGCTAAATCCAGTTCTGTTTCATTAAAATCCTGAATAAAAATATCATTTCGTATACCTTTTGGCTTACTAGTTTCTCTGATAGTTTTTTGGATAGCCTTATCTTGTTTTTTATACGCTTGGGGTATTCTTTGTGACTGAGCATAAAACTTGTTAAGGGATTCTGCTATTTCCCTATCTGTAGTTAAGCTTTTGTTATTATATTTTAATGGTTCAGTTGTATTTTTTGATAATTTTGTTTTATTAAGGAATTTGTATATTTTATTTCCATCTTTCCTATAGTCCATATGTTCTACAAAATTTGTGAAACTGGCCCTTTTTGCTGTAATTAATTCTTTCTTAAAAATGGCTGCTTTTCTTCTCCAGTTTTGTACATCTTCTGGACACTTGGTTCTTTCGGCTTTGACTCTTGCTATATTTCTTTCGTGTTTTAACTTAGATAAAGATGGAGACCAAAAGTAGCTATATTTCTTTAACTTTCGTTTGGGGATATGTGTTTTGGCTGCTGTCAATAATATTTCACAAATTTTTTTATTCATTTCATCTGTTGACTTGAACTCTGATTCTAACAGTATATTACACTTCCCTTCTATCTCATTTTGGAAACTGGACCAATCTGCTTTTTTAAAATTCCAAGAAGTTTTAACTTTTGGTTTGTTACTTTTATTTATTAGACCTCTTATGGAGTTTATGGTGATTCTGTGGCCTGAACCTGGGTCTTCTATTATTTCTCTTTTTGTATTGTCAATTATGTCAGATGACACCATCAGAAGGTCAGGATTTGTACCCGAACCATTATAATGAAGGTAAGTGGGTGGATCATTTGGATTAAATATTAATTCCATTGTTGACGAGTTTAATAGGTCTTCTATGACTCTTCCTGCTGAATTTATATCTCTGTAGCCCCACCTAGGGGAGTGTGCATTAAAATCACCTATTAAAATACTTTTGGGTTCTATGGGAATAGAATTTAGATCTAGTGTATTGTCTGGAGGATTGTAGATACTGTAAATTCTATACTTCCATACTTCAATTTTAACTATTTCTGATTTATCTTGTTCTTCCATTGTTTTTTTGATTTGGATAATAGCTTTCATATTTCTTTTAATTCCTGTAAGAATACCACTTGCTATTTGACGAGCCTTTGGAAGTATATGTGCAGTGTACTGATCCATTTCAAAGTATATTTCCTGTTCTTGTGATATATTGGCTTCTTGTACTGTGAAGACATCTATATCTTGGTCTTTTAATATTTTCATTAGCTCTTGTTTTTTAGGCTGGGACATGCCTCCTGCATTCCATTGTAGAATTCTTAAAGTATTGGAATTGTTGTGATGAAATTTGCCTAAAGATGTCCCCACCCGGAGATCCGATTGGGGGACAGTTATAACTCCGGAATGTTTATCTTTAGGACTCTTATTCATGTATGTGGCTTTCATGTAACTGTTTTCTTAACGGGCACCAGTTTTACAATGTGGCAGTTACATCACCCGACTTAAACCCCCATTTTGCAAGGGGGACCACACCTATCGTTGGTCAACGGGTCCATCGGACCTAGCCGGGAGGACTAAATAGATGATATTTAGATCCACCGACCTTCCCCTCATGTGCCTCTGAGGGACGCTGTTGTGCTGTGATAGGCCAGCACATATGTAAATGACATTTCCTCCATTTTAGATGAAACAGTTATACCGCTGTGATTTGGTCCCCAGAGCCTCATCTGTTAAAAGCAGGGTGCACCACGGGCAGGATGAGGATGGGAATTGGGTAGGAGAGGCTATAGGAGGCGCATCACTACCCCTTACTACCCCATGTATGAAATTGGCAGAGATAATACTCTACTTTTGAAACTTTTCAACTACTTTTGAAAATGTACCTCATTGTAAATGCTTATATACTCTAAATGTATAAATAATCTATAACTATTGTATTTATCTATTGTGTATTATTTGTAACTCAGTTAAATAATTTGTAATATTGTAAATGTACTTCTTAACTGTAATATGTTTTAGATTCTGACCACGTCTAAACTTTATATCTCACTTGTGTATATGCAATAAAGACATACTTTTTTAAATTTAACACTCCTTCTCGAGCAACATCGCCCACATTAAGAAAGAAATAAAAAGAAATACACAGCTTTTATTATAATAGAATTAAACAAACAAACAAGAATAAATAAGGAAATAATTAAGCTATTAAAAGTGAAGCAAGAAGAATCTAAAGTAACAATAAATTAGAAACTAAAAGCTTCACTTATCTTAGTAATATTGCAAGTTGTTTGGTGCTAACAAGTTTCGAGTTGGAATATTACTAAGATAAGTGAAGCTTTTAGTTTCTAATTTGTTTTTACTTTAGAAACAATAAGAATAATATAATGTAGTATAATAACCCATTCTTTCTTTCTTTCACTCAGTGTACTTGAAGAATGTTAGGACAGTAAAGCAAACAATTCTTATGAATATAAATAAATAAAACAAATAGAAAGCAATAATATATATATAATAAAAATAATAATAAACCTAAGTACAATATAAAGCAAGTTACAGCATAAAATCCACCTAATTTCACCATACTTCAAAATTGATCAGTTACCAAATTTAATTTCTAATACATCAAACAGAGTAACAAAATTTATTATGAAAATATTGCTTAACTAAATTTCTAAAATGATCAATTTTCTTTAAACTTCTTATTTCAGTAGGGATTTCACTTTGTATTTTATTAACATATTCCTTACTCCTGTAATTCCATATTTAGTCGAACTGTGACTAATATAATGATAATTTTTGTCTTGTATTAAATTTATGTATATCCTTATTAAATTTAATATTAAAATTACTATTGTGTGAGAGGTTGTGTATTATCTTATAGACATATTATTATTATATTAAACGTTGTATTTGGATGACCACATGAAGTGGATTTATAGCTGTAATCTTGTACAGCAATTGGGTATTAATGGGTGAAATCCATATATTCTTTTTATCACACGATTTTGGTTTACTTTAAGTGGATTAAGAATCTCTTTAGTGGTATGTTCCTATATAGTACACACATGATTTATATGACAGTGAATTAGAGAATTTTATATAGATATAATGGACAGTGGTGGAAGTATGCCCTTCAGGCTTCCAATAATGCCAACTACAGGAGCTACTTTCTTACATAATTAAACGGCGTCAGGGCGGGTTTTCTCCGGGTACTCCGGTTTCCCCCGCCATCTCATTCCACCGGTGCTCCATCTTCATGTATCATCAGTGTCACCGCCTGCGGTGCCGTAGTAGTAAAAGCGGGTGTTAAACACTACAACAACAACATAATTAACATGGCCATTCCATGTAAGATGTTGGTCAATTATCAATCCAACAAATCTGGGATTAGCTTCCCTTTGTATTATATGGTTATCTATAGCTTGGCTCACCCATAGGTGACAATATGGAGTTAAATGGGATATATCTGTCTCTATCTAGTGCATACAAGTTGCTGTTAGCTTCGTCTTTTTCTACTGTCAAGCTGTTGCCAGGTTCCTAATAGCATGGTGTAAATATTCATTTGTTATAAATTTCAGGTTTGAACACATTATCCTATGCAGAATGTTTTTCTCTATCAGGTTATATCCTTTTTAGAGTCATTATACATTTCTATAGGCCCAAATTTTTACAGAAAATGTTCTTCTAAAAGTCCAATATTTGCTGTTTCTGTACTCATCACACACTAATAGACTAACTGCTAGAATATGTTTATATTTTTCCTTAGCTGGAGTAAACTATGATGCTGCTACCTGCCTACCTTGAATTCTCTATGTTCACTCAGTCAGTGTTACAATTTTTTAAATTAAATGTTTTCAGAAATTTTTATCTCTGCGCACTGCGAAAGTTACGCAGTGGGAAACTTTTTACTTTCTCTACTGGTAAGTAGGGGAACTATTGTATTTCGCCCAAAAATTCGATGTCGAGATTTCACCGGAAATATGTATTTTGAGACCCCCTGAATCCAGAAAAAGCATTTTTAGAAAAAGGTCAGTGTGTGTGTTAGTCAGTCTGTGTGTCTCAGTCTGTGGACAACATAACTCAATGTCTTTCAATGTCTTTCAAGGATGCAACACGAGGATTTTGAAGAAAATAGCCCCACCCTAAACTACCCTTTATATGGAAAATGTTTCAAAAATTTTGATTTTCTTGAAAATGGCTCTAACGATTTTAATTAACATGTCATATGTTTGAGATACTTTTATGACAAATGAAATGTATATCTTGAATTTTCTGACTATAGTCCCTGTAGTCGTATTTACTCTGGACGACTTTTGCATAACTGGTAAAGCGTTAGAGATAGACCAAATCATACTATACAAAAAATGTAGATCTTTTAAAATACTTAATTTATGTCCAAATAAATTTTCTTGTAGGGTGAACCATTTCAGAGATATTCCTTGTTATGTGTGTAGGTTTCGGAAAACTTAAAACTTTCGTGAAATGGAACATTGTTGTTCATTTTTTTTATATGTTAAGTGCGCAAAGAGAACTTAATCTCAAAGCTTTAAAAGATTTGACTCGCACAAAGGCTAATGTATTCCCATATTCCCCTTGCACCTGCAAGGAAATAAGCAGTAAGATAATTTGTACAAATGTTTATCTCAACTAACAGGAAAAAGATATAGGAACAAGAATTTGTAAGAATGGTTGGTACAAGAGTAGAGAAAGTCATGTGAGTGCAGCACATCAGATTTTTTTGTTATTGAGTTTACATCGGGGACCAAGCGAGAGCAAATGTTGAAGGGGGTTAGAGGGTTAAAATAAACCAGAAGCCTGTAACCTCTTGCTTTCATTGTGTAAGGCAAACAAAAGGTATTCACCTATTTAGCTAAAAGGCGTCAAGCATGACACAGAAGGCAGCAGTAAAAGTTAACATCAGTTCGCAAAGAAGCGTATGTGTTTATACTTTGTGGAACCTTTGAAGTGTTATGTTATTTAACATTTTCCATAAGTATTTGTAGTTATGGAGGGGAAAACTAGGAAGAGACGATATATTGGTAAATTAAGAAATAAGGAACACTAAATAATTATGAATCTGTTAGATTATTTTTCAAGTCAAATGAGTATTAATAAGGCAGTAAAAGAAACAGCTAAAACTATCGGGTGTCCAGAAGCAGTAATGTACGGGATTAAAAAGGAACTAATGAAAGGACCTCTAAGAATGCCATGGAAAAGAAAGCAAAAAGGGCGGCACAAGAAAAACGCTAGTTTAACACAATATGATGGAATATTGCAAAGTGAAGTGTGGTGAATTTTTCATTCTTTACTGTTTGAAAATATTTCACCCATGTTGACCTTTGGTTTATAACAGCTGGCACCATCTTCCAGAAGCCAAACTCCATGCCCCTGTTTCTCCATTGTTCTGGGTCCAAATTTCTGGATGCTAAGACTGCAGGTACATTATCCAAGTTGTCATCGAACATCCCCTTTTTCTTCTTTCTTCTGGTATCCATTCCAGTATTTTCTTTGGCAGTCGCTCCTCTGACGTTCTTTTAACATGCCCATTCTGCTGTAGTCTTTTCTTCTCTATAATATCCAAAATATCTGGTTCTTCTTTTACTCTCATAATTTACTTTATTTTCTGGTTTTTTATTCTTTACAATCTTGATTTTCTTGCAGATCTCCTCAGTACCTCCATTTCTGTAGCTAGAATTATATTTTTTTTCTCTGGTTTGGATTTGCGATGCCTCTGCACTATACATAAGGATACTTTGGATTATTGTTTTTTTATAGGGATGGGTCAGTACCAGTTTTTTCTCAGTACTCGATACTGATACACTGCATTTTTCACAATATCCGATACTTTGATACTGTAATTTCTACTTCTAGTTTCAATACAAAATAGAATATTGGGAGAACTGTGTAATGCCAATGAAATTAGGTACACATGTTTAATGAGACATAATTTAAAACCATTAGCTAAGTTATTTTTAAACTCTAGATTAGACATTTAAAAGCAAAATGGTTTTGAAACAGTCCACTTTTATCAGATTTTGTTAAAAAATACTAGCATTCTCACTCTTTTGGGGTCAAGTCTACTTCTTTTTCTGTCACATATGGGTCCTGCTGTGCTAAATAGTCCTGCAGAGAAAACTGTTGCAGGTGGAATACACAAATATTTCGTGGCTAATCTTTTTAGTTTTGGAAATTTTGAATTTGTTTTCCAGTAGTCCAGTGCACTAGAAACAGGAGGTGACAAATCGTCATTGAGACATGCAGTGATCTCTTCTTGGGAAATATTAACTAGCAGTGGATTTGATACACGATTATTTTCTTGCATAATGTTACTATACAGGTACCACATTCCTGACAATTTCTCGGGCTTTGCAACAGGTGACATCTAAAATAAAATAAAAGTTTGTGAAAACAGATCCATTTTTATGAGTATGTCACTATTACACAACTATCCCTACATAGGTATCCGAAAATCTGAAGGAAAGAAAATTCTAAATAAATTTTACCTGATCATTTTTGGATGAAAGAAGTCTGTTTATCTGTGTTGACATTTCTGCTTATCTCCAGACAAGAAGTACTTCCTAGAAAATTCAACTCAACATGTAATTAGTCAGGTTCTTGCTTGACTTGCAGTGAGGTAATCAGATGTTTGGGTTTGCACTTTCCACTGTATAAGCTGGACTTGAAGGAAGGCTCTTCCTAACCATATCTCCATCTTCATCTCTACTGTTCATGTGGTCATTGTGACCACTTTAAAATGTTCTACTGGCAGCAATAATATTTTATGACTTTAAAATAAAATAAAAATTTCAGAATCACCACTAAAGATTCGAAAACGTATCGAGCGAATATTCTGAAGTATTGTTCATGTCGATACCATGCAAGTATCAAGGTATTGCAAGTATCAAGGACCCACCCCTAGTTTTATAAATCTGTAATTTCCTATTCTTTGTGATATTTTTTCACCGCCAAATAGAATTTAATGTGTTTATTGCCTTACTTGTTTTGGAAATTCTGTTTTATTTGTGTTATAATTTTCCCTGACTGACCAATTTTTGTCCTTTATTCTATAGTCTTGTGCCAATAGCACCTGATAATCTGCAAAACTTAATGAGTAAACATATGTGTTTTGTACTGGTATTCCTATCCCTATTAGTCACCTTAGGTATCCTACCGCTCGACTTGCTACTGGCTTAGCCATCAACACCCAGTGCGAGCTGCACAAATTGCAGGAGCTCCAGTACAAGATGAACTAGATATTAGAGAACGACTTATCAGTGAATGGCAACATGAATGGGAGACGAGCACCACGGGTAGGAGAACCTATGACATTTTCCCAGATGTTGCTGAGAGACTCCGCATGAGATACTTCAAGCCTTCAAAAGGATTAATTCACTACATCACGGGAGATGGACCCTATGGTGCGTATCTCATGCGGTTTGGTCTGAGGGAGAGCGGCAATTGATGCTGTGATGCCGTAGACACGCCCGAACATGCGCTATGGGAATGTCCTCTGCGGACGTCTGGGAGGGCTACAGCCCTCTCATACCTACAGGACAGAACTATTTACTCGGTGGTACGTTGGCGAAGACTGTGGATGTGGCTAGATAAACTAGCGAACTCCGTTTCCACAAGAGAGGCAGCCAAATTTAGAAGAAATCCATGACCACAGAGAACACAACACTGGATTTGACATTCACCTGATTGGATCTACTGGACATGACATTCGTAGTTATAAGCTTAGTTAGGACGTAGGTTAAACATTAGTTTAGATTAATATACTGTGTATTCTGTTTTCAATTGTATAAATTGTGGTATTGTTCAATAAAGATAATTCAACTGGGGCATAACATGTAGCTATATAAATGGGATAACATATAATAAGTTATGTAAAATATAATTAGGTTATATATTCTTAATATATGAATTGGTAATGTAATTGTATTGCATATTTAAAACTGTATGTAGCACTGAAATCGTGGAATAAATATGAAAATAACTGGGTGGGGGGATAACATTTAATTAGGTTATGCGTAGACATTATGTATGTATTAGTATATTCATTCCTTCCTGTAATATAAATTATTGCAACATTGTAATTGAGGAACCAATAAAGATACTCAGATAGTTCAGAATATAAAAAAGACACCGAACTAAAAAGATACAGGAGCCCTCTAGCCTGCAGTTTTTTTTTTAAATCCCTTGACATTTACTTTTACAATTCCTTAATATGTGCTTCAGGTATGTTTTAAACATAGTTGGTGATATGCTTGTTGTAATCCTTTGGCGACTTGATTTATTAATTTATGTTAATTTATTTCCCACATGTATTGTTGATATTGATCCTTTATATAACGATTTGATTGCTCTTATTAGCTTCCCATATTATGGCTTTCAATTTTTTATTGAATTTTTCCATTTCTTATGTATTAATACTGATACTGCTCTTCTAGCTCTCTTATGTTTCTTTACTCCACTATACATATGTATATAATTATTTAATATTTCACTCTCTGCACCCTTTCCTTTGTTTCAGTCAAAACAATCATGTCTATTATTTATTTATGCCAACAAACTTACTGTTGGTGTTTTTAAACACACAAGCCGTGTGTGGGCAAAGTTTAAGAGGTAGAACTGGAACTTAAAAATTCAATGCCACAACTGGGATTTGAAAGCGGAAGGTCTGTGGTTCAAATCCCAGTTGTGGCATTGAATTTTTAAGTTCCAGATCTATCTCTTAATCATGTCTATATTTATTATTTCTATTCTTCCATTTTATTTCTGCAGCGTTGCACATTTCTTGTTCTAAATTTCATGGTCCTTTTCTTTTGCTTGGATCATATATTAAAATCTATTTTCTTTTTCTGAGGCTTTGTACTTGACTTTTTAGCATTTTTTATTTTTTTGGTTAACGAGGAGCTAGCCAATTGCACTAACCCCCAACTTGGAGGACCAGGTAATTTTTAAACAAGGTTTTCTTCCTTTAGCCTTTGGTTAACCAATATCTAACTGCAAGGCAGCAGTACCTGTTGGTCCGCAGGAGGTATTTCATTTCATTTCTACCACCCATATCTGGGAGGCATTTCCCTATCTGCCACCTGGGGATGCGCCCTTTAGTGGTTGCAGGTTACCATGAGGGTTGTAAAATTTGTAAGAAAGTAATTTTTGAAGCTAAGAAATTAAATGATAATAGACATATATTAAATGCTCAAAATAAGAACAAGGCAATCTGGGATGTTGTTTGAAAGGAAACTAATGACAATTCCAATGCTGGTATAACTGAAATTTATATAAAATATCAGGGAAGGGTATAAGCGATAAATCAAAATTAACCATCATCTTCAGTGATTATTTTACAAATATAGTGGACCAATAATAACTCAACAGCCACAGCATACAACCTCATTGGCATCTCTTACAGGAGACAGTTTATTTCATGGTTTTTGAAATTATAATGGTTGTAAAAAATCGTCAAAATAAATTCTCAAGTGAACTTGATGATACACGAGATGCAATAGTAAAGGCAAGTGCACAACTAGTGGTTAAACCCTTTGCTGATATTTGCACTGCATTGGCCCTTTTGCTGAAAATTTAAAAGTCAAGCCACATTTAAAAAGGGGGAAAAGAAAAGGATTGAAAATTATAGACCAGTCGGTTATCAGTTTTCTCAAAGATCATTGAGAACTTGATGTACACCAAATTAGTAACTTTCTTGGGATCGCATTTCTTTATTTCCAGTTCAGAATATGATTTTTGAAAAAACAAAAACAGTAATAGTGCTTTGTTTTCACGTTTTGCTAATATCTTCACAACAAAAGGTCTTAAAAAAAAATCACTCATTGGGTTTATTTTTAGATCTGTCAAAAGCTGACTGTAAATCACGGATTGTTGCTTGAAAAACTTAATTCATATGGCATCAGAGGAATAACAAATCAATGGCTTCAATCCTATCTAAAGAATAGGAAGCAGTTTCTGGAACTAGAACCCTATAAATTTAACCAAAGGCCTATTGATCATGGCCTCCCGCAAGGTTCAATTTTAGAGCTCCTATTATTCATAATTTTATATCAATGATGTACTCAGTTATCACATAAATCCTGTTGTTTGATGATGACACAGATTTTACATTCAGTGGTAAATACCTAAACATTCTCTAAGATGACAGTAACAGGACAGATACAAAGTTAAGTACATGGCTAAAGAATAATAAACTAGTTAAATTAAGCAAACTGACACCACAAAGTTTCTAGGAGTATGGATTGATCCTGATCAAACCTGGAAGACTCGCATATATTTTGTAATTACAAAGCTCAGCAAATTGCGCTATGCTATAAGAATCCTTATAGTTTTTCTGTAGTTTTAAAAGTGGTCTATTTTGGAAGCACACATTCGTTACTTTCTTATGGCAAAATCTTCAGGGGATCAACTAAATCAATACATATATTCGTACTACAAATGCACATATAAAAATTATGAGACATGTTCCTATAAATTCAATAACAAAACCAGTGTTCAGAGAATTTCATGCTACCGTTAACTTGTATTTACACTTTCTAGACTGTTGTTTTCATTCATAAGAATATATCCTATTTTAGCAGCAATTCCGACCACCATTTCTATAATACCAGGGTATCACAAAACTTCCATCTCAATCACCAAAGCAGTAAAATCTGTCTTCAGAGTATGTCATACCAAGGATTATCTCTTTACAACAAGCTACCTGGTAACTGGAAACAGTTTAAACAAAAAGTTAAAAATCATCTCTTAACTCACCTGTTCTAAAGTGTTAATGAATTCATGATTATCCTTTGTTCTAAACTATTTTAAGTTTCTGTAATTGTTCATATTAACTGTAAGTTCTATACTAGAAAAATCTGATGTGTTGCACTCACATGATTTTCTCTACTCCTGTACTAACCATTCTTTAGTTGAGATAAACATTTGTACAAATTATCGTATTGCTTATTTCCTTGCAGGTGCAAGGGGAATATTAGAATACAGTAGGCTTTGAGTGATAGTCAAATCTTTTAAAGCTTTGAATTTCCATTGTCTTTGCACACTTAACATATAAAAAAATTAACAAGGATGTTCCATTTCACAAACGTTTAAGTTTTCCAAAACTGACACAAATAACAAGGAATATCTCCTACATGGTTCACTCTACAACAAATTTATTCAGACATAAATTGTGTATTTTAATGAGATTGCATTTTTTGTACAGTAAGATTTTGTCTCTCTCTTACGGTTTAGAGTTATTCAAAAGTCATCCAGAGTAAATAGGATTACATAAGCTGTAGCCAGAAAATTCAAAATATACATTTCATTTGTCATAAAAATATCTTAGACATATGGCATTTTAATCAAAATCGTTAGCCATTTTCAAGAAAATCAAAATTTTTGATAAATTTTCCAGTAAAGGGTAGTTTAGGGTGGGGCTATTTTCTTCAAAATATTTGTGTCGCATCCTTGAAAGACATTAGATACCAACTTTGGTTTTTAACCGACTTTTCGTTTTTGAGTTATGCTGTCCACAGATAGACAGGCGCATGCACACACACACACACACACACACACACACACACACACACACACACACACACACACACACACACACACACACAGACACACACAGTGAAAGTAAAAATGTATGTTGTTATTTGGTGAAACCATTAATTTTTTTAATTCTTTTGATGAATAAATTAAATATTGAATGTGCATTCATAATGTTAGGATTCTAAAGGCAAAAATATACATTTTTAGTTGCATTGTAAGCTAATGACAACCTATTTTCTTGATCAGTATGAAGGGGCAGTTAACATGTCTGAAAGTCCTTAGTGGTAAATTATAAGCTTAAGTGAAAGCACTCAACTTAAATAGTTGCATATTTGTTTTTATTTATTTTTCTAGTTTCCGTGCACAAGAATGTAAGATACCACTAATTTCCTAATTATGGAGTAATTTTTGCTAATTTGATATACAGTTATAAAATAAAGTGTTTATGGGAATGTAAAGAGAAGTAATGCTCTCTTTTACAAGTGTTAGAATTAATGGATTTGTTCTATAGCTTAATTACTAAATGTTGACATTAAAAATTAGTTAAGCGAGGAATGTTTTATTATATGACTTAATATGCTCTTTTATTCTCAGGCCGCTAAATCCTTTGGGCAGTAGATTTGAAATTCATCAGACTATCACATGGATAAAGACACATTTAGAGGAAGATCCAGATGTATCTCTGCCCAAACAGGATGTTTATGATGAATACCTGTAAGTTATTCGTGATTTTTGCATCATATTTATTTATTTTGAATAGGCATATTGATTTAAAATGGTTGCTGTTTCCTGGAAATTCTATAAGAAAAAACTTTCTAATATGATAAATCACTATGTAGTAAAATTAGAATATTTCATTAGCACATGCAGTAAAACGAAAGTACTACATTCAGTAAACAATACATTTAAAAAAATAAGCATAAAATGTGCACTACACTAATTTTTTAAAGTTTCTTTTGTGTTCAGCTCAGCAATTTTACACCACTATTACAGCATCTCCATGTGCATTGAAGGAGTCACTTGATATGCATTATAATTCAAATCCCAAGCGTTGTATATGAAATGCAGTTGTAGATTGCTTTTTATGAAAATGGGACAAATATTTGAATCAGTTTTAAGATGAACTAATTGCAGCTTTATTTAAAATTTCAAACATGTTTCAATGGTAACAATACAAACATACCAACTTGCTAATGAATTTGGATGATTTGCAATATGCCCAGAATATTCCGCCAGTGTGCAATCTGATTGCTATTAATAATAGACTATTAATTATACATACATAAATGGTTCACATGGTGATATCAGTGTCTCTTGCCTACTTTGTTCTTGTTACGTTAGTATTTGAATTGTAGTTTTCATTTTGACAGTGATTCTTAACGTTGGCCATACAATCCATATGTATACAGGATGGAACTGAAGTGATCCATCAGATTTTAACAGCGAATTTCTCATGTTGTGAATAACAAGAAAGTCTAATACCAAAACGCTAAAAAGTTTATAGTTTTCTAGAAAAAAATATTTTTATAAAAAAAAATTTGTCAACATCTGACTATTATTGACTGAAGGTTCTTGATTTATGGCTATATTCATGGCAAATTAAATAAACGACAACTTTTTCTTTTGACGTATTTCAATAGATTCAACAGTTTTTGTGTAAATTAAATTTTAAAAACCCACAATTTGTTGTCTTCTTAATTTTGGTAGAAGTGGCAACATTGCATCACCTGTCTACTTTCTTCGCATATCAGTATGGCCATTTTTTGTTTCTAATGCTACCACGTAAATAATGGTTAGTCCATGACTGGAATTCACCAAGAGCGAACACCACTGTCAAATTTGTTTTACTACATTTCTTGAAATATTTTGATATCTTTTGCACATACTCAAGCGCACAAATATTGTCAGAAATTTTGTGTTGCAAATTTCACTATCTCAAGTTCCTTGGCATTCATAAGATTCTTGTTAAAACTTACTGGACTAATTGTTTGAAGCGAATGTGCTTCCAAAAACTTGTGCATCACGTTACACAAATTCCTGTTTTTAGATGTAGGTACATACTGGTATATGGCCTCAGGGGTCTCTGTCTAGGGGATATGTGAATGGCAACCACAAGGTACCCAAGCTGAGCAGAACATTACTTCCACTTACTGGTGTTTTGCTCCTCACTGTAACTTTTCTATCTGACCTTACCTTGGTCATCTCTTGTTCTCTTCCGACCCCGATGCTATTAGGGTTCCTGAGGGCTAGGGAGTCTTTATTTTTCCAACCTCTCCATTTCTCTATAAAATCTTAACCCCTAACATGCTGACCTGTCATGGCATGTAATACGTCCTGTGATTGGTAATCAGAGGATATGGTCGGTGAATTTATTTTGAAAACTCTCCCGGTCAGGTGGGTGAGACCCATAAACCAACGACAGGTGTGGTCCTCCAGACATTCTGGGGGTTGTGAGAGAGCGATGTGACCGCCAAAACATAAAAATATGGTGCTCTCTAAAAAGCGGTTACATTTACTGCTATTGCTCTCTTTAATATTATTATGAAAAATATTGGAGAGCAAGAGGATTGATGACTTCATTGTCAGAAATCCAGCATTAGCTAACAACAACATACTGGTATATAATACTCAGGGGTCTCCGTCTAGGGGATATGTGAATAGCGACCACAAGGTACCCAAGCTGAGCAGAACATTACTTCCACTTACTGGTGTTTTGCTCCTCACTGTAACTTTTCTATCTGACCTTACCTTGGTCATCTCTTGTTCTCTTCTGACCCCGATGCTATTAGGGTTCCCGAGGGCTAGGGAGTCTTTATTTTACCAACCTCTCCATTTCTCTATAAAAATCTTAACCCCTAACATGCTGACCTGTCATAGCATGTAATACATCCTCTGATTGGTGATCAAAGGATATGGTCGGTGAATTTATTTTGATAAGTCTCCCGGTCAGGTCGGTGAGACCCGTAAACCAACGACAGGTGTGGTCCTCCAGACATTCTGGGGGTTGTGAGAGAGCGATGTGACCACCAAAACATAAAAGTATGGTGCTCTCTAAAAAGCGGTTACTATTACTGCTATTGCTCTCTTCAATAAATATTGGAGAGCAAGAGGATTAATGACTTCATTGTCAGAAATCCAGCATTAGCTAACAACAACATACTGGTATAAAGCACATTAGTCCCATTTTAAATCAGGTATATAAAAAATTGAAGAGAATTGCACACTTACCGAGCTAAACGTGTAAACAGTTGCACATTAATTTTGTTTAAACATGTTGCAGTGGAATGTAAATTTACGTTATAAACTATGCTTTCCTAAAAGTTTAGCAATTACTAATATCACATTCTTAAATTCAGTACGGCATAGTAGTATTACTAACGCAAGAGGTGTTTCACGCAAGAGTGACATAACCTTTGGAATGTTCAATGCATATTAGGAACATAATGTAGGTGTAACCTAACCTCCAGCCATTAGCTGCCAGCCTCAGCAGCGCAAATACTTCATACATACATCTTACCGACGATATGAAAACTGCATGTGTTCACGACATGTGTCAGTGTTAGAAACAAACTACCTTACTTAAAGAAAATGAAGCTATTAACAGTGAAGCAACAAGATTCTAAAGTAAGAACAAATTAGAAACTAAAAACCTCACTTATCTTAGTATAGTATAGCTTTGAGAATGAGTTGGAGTCAACTTGAAACTTTAGTCAGCAATTTGCATGAAAAACTTCCAACATTACTAAGATAAGTGAAGTTTTTAGTTTCTAATTTGTTTGTAGTAAGGTAGTTTGTAGATACTACCTTACTATTTATTGTGAATATGAATATCATGTTAGGTCCCTTCATTCGGTAAATAAAGTGAATAAGGCAACTCATTTTTCCTCAACGTGCATGTGCAGTAAGTAGACATGGAGTTAGCGTGTATTCGTTTCATTTCAAGTGAATTTATGCATTTCGAACTGATTAGAGCATATTTAAAGTTTCTTTTTTAATGTTTCTGTCACATTTGTGACTCCCTAATGGATGTAATACTGCAACTGCTGTTGGAAGTTAGTAAACAATTTTGCATGGCATTCAAAAGAATAATCCAATTCCAAGTGAGGTCATTATCTCATCATGGCATAAGCCCCTTAAATAAAACAGGCCAGATATTCAAACCATTAAACATACCAAATAAAATATTTGTAATTATGCAGAAATGTAAGATTTGAAGTAATGTTTTCATACAGGGTAATCAGCCGTAACCTTACTTTTTCTCATAATTATCTGATGTCTGGCACAACACAACAAAACATCTGAATTCAGTACATGGCTAACGTTATTTAAATGGTTTTTTAGAGCATTAGATTAGTTGATTGATCTGCTGAAAGAAGCTGAGTAACCAATCACGTTGCCACACACACTCACTTTCGAATGCAATTATCTATTTAATGGTGCATTTAATTAAAAATAATTCTCAGAATTTTTTGTTAGTTTACATCCACTCTCTCAAATCTAAATTCAATTTCGCATATTCCTCAATAAAACGCTTGATCATTAAAAAATTTTCTCATTCATACCTACAAGAAATAGAAACAAATGCCAAAGATAAAAAATGGATTACACTACTTTCCAACCCAGATATAATCCCCCAGAGACCAAGGAAAACAGTGGTTGCAGCCTTCCGACTATTGACAAATCACGACTGCTTAGCAAGTCATCTCTACAGAATAGGTATCTCATCCTCACCAATATGTGTCCTGTGTAACGATCCAGCAGAAATGAACGAAGACCGCTTGAAGACCTGTGAAGCATTAAGATCAGAAGAAACTACAGTTCAAAAGTATTGGAAAGCACGAATGCTAATGGCTTCATTGCCAGATGCAAGGCACTAGAAAACTACAACAACAACATCCACTCTCTCACCTCCCTAAGTCTGGGGGATTATTTCACTTCCATCCTGTATATATTAGAAGTAGGAATATATGTTAGAAAGCACTTAAAACAATTTGAAATTAATTCTGAAAAACATAAATATGACATAAGTAGCAAACAACAGCTAAGTATCATCAGTTATAATACAATTTTATTTACTAAAAGTAGCAAACATGCTGGTATTAAATTACATAATAAACTGCCAGAGAAACTCAAACTTGTCGCCTCAGAGACTATGTTTAAAAGAAAGGTAAAACAATTCTTACTGCAGCAGAGCTTTTATTCCATAGAAGAATTCTTATCTTGAAATTGAGAAATCTGACATTTCCTTGTAACAAAGATGTATACTGTATTTAATTTAAAAGGTGAGTTAATTAATAACACTGAACAACACTTACAACTAGTTGTAAGTTGTAAGTTGTAAGTAAGTTGTTAGTTGTAAGTGTTGTTCAGTGTTATTAATTAACTCACCTTTTAAATTAAATTAATTACAACAACACTGTTTTCAAACTTTTATGAAAGAAAGATAATGTATACTGTATGCTGCTGATATGTCATATATCATGTATATGATCTACAGGACTAATAAACTAAAACTTAAATATGTAATTTAATGGTTATGTAAATTTTGAGGTTATTTGAGAGGTAGAACTTGAACTTAAAAATTCAATACCACAACTGGGATTTGAACCACAGACCTTCCGCTTACCAGGTGGCTGCTCTAACCATTGAGCTATTGTGACAAACTGCCAGAATGGCATTAAATTCTCAAACCAGTTCGTATTTCTCCTGGTAAACCACACACGGCTTGTGTGTTTAAAAACACCAACAGTAAGTTTGTTGGCATAAATAAATAATAATTTGAGGTTATTGTTTCTCTTGCACATAGAAATACATTGAATAACAAATTCATACAAATTATATAAGTTAAATGAATAACAGACCATTCAAACAGCATGTCAATGAATATATTCAGAGGACATTTCTTGTAAGCCTTATGTTTACTGATACAAATGGCTCTTATTATGTTTTAAACTTTGTCTTGTTTTTGTGAAAGGAATTTCAAATTTAATCAATAATAACTCCTCATTTTTCAATACTATTTATCATGTTATATCTCTGTTCTGTTGAATACTTTTGCCCTTTTGAATTGGTATGTTTGCTTATATGTTTCACTTGCAAACTTTTTTGATGTAATTATATATAGAAGGTGTTAGGAGTATGAGTGTGCAGAGTTTAACAGTGCCATATTGATGTTAAGCTGGAACATAACATTATTTGATTTAGTTGGTACATATATCAGTAAATATGAGCATTAGGATCGTGCACTTTGATTTTTGTTTGTTCCCTACTGCTTTGCCGTTCATTACATGCATGCTGTAATAGGTTTGAGCAATGATTTTTATGTACCTGAATATGGGCCTACTTCCTTTAAGATGCATTATACACCATATCCAGATTTTGTTGCTCCAGTCTAAAGAAACCCCAAAATCTTTCATAAGGGACATCATTTATCTGATAGCGAAACACAAATACTAATTTTGTCTACACAGGAACATCTGTGGTCTCATCAGTCATTATTGCTTCAATTGTTCCCTTAGAGCAAGTTCAAATTCGCCACAAAACTTGATGCAATCAATTATCCTAGAAAGTAGATACCCATTTCTCTTCACTTGTCTGTTATGTTGCTCTATCTGTTCTTGATAAGCACAACTTAGTTGTGTACCAATATTGATCCTAACCAAAGCACTGAGGTCTAAAACATTAATCATATGTTTCACATTTTCACTGTTTTTTAATTAACACATTTAGCTGTCCAAGATTACTGTGCACCCACCTGTGTACCACCTATGCACCATGCATCATTATTGCCAAAATTTAGACAGAGCCTTCATGATTTCCCATCCCTTTCGGTCAAATTTACAAGTGCATTTAATCAAAAAGGTGAGTCAATAACACTAAATAATACATTTGTAATTTTCTGGAACGCGTTTTGGAGGCTAACTTTCCTCCATTATCAACCGGACAATGACTGGGTTTCCATGGTGCGGATGGCAATGCTTCTTCTGATGTTTCCTCTGGTGATGGTTCAGGGAACTTGCTGAAAATATCTTTCTGGGGAATGTCAAAATTAAATACTCTGTTTCTAAATAAGGAAAATTGAAGCTATTAACAGTGAAACAACTTGAAACCCTGGGTCAGTTTGTGCAAAAAGAATGTGCAACATTACTAAGATAAGTGAAGTTTTTAGTGTCTAATATGTTCTTACTTTAGAATCTTGTTGCTTCACTGTTAATAGCTTCAATTTTCCTCTGTTTCTATTTTTTAAAATGAAGATTTGTTCCCTTGTGGACAGCTCTTGTTTTCCAGTTATGTGCTTGAGGAGTTTCGGTTCGCCATCCACGACCTATGATCAGCAGAAGAGAAAGCTGTACAATTCATAGACAACTTCCGGGGATGGGCAGCAGAAGTTCTGAATGTGATTCAGACAGTGGTACCTGGAGACATTTGGGAGGCTTTTGAAGAGGGGTTCGAAAACCACAGCTTGGCCACAGCCTATTGTAACCAGCTCAAGTTAAATTATTATTTTGTTGTTTAATGACACTGTCAATTGCCAGGATCACATCAGCATTGCCGGTCTGCTGGAATTTTTGTCCCGCAGTTCTTTTACATGCCAGTAAACCTACTGACATGGAGCTGTTGCTTTTAAGTGCACATAAAAACCATCAGTCTGGGCTAGATTTGAACCCACGACCTTGGGCTCAACAGGCCTGCATCTAACCAACTGAGCCACCCAGACCAACTAGCCAGCTCAAGTCAAGGGTGTAACAGCCAGGGGAAATGCTGCAAGAATTTGCCATGGCCATTGAACAGCTGGTGAACCTCTCAACTGGTTACATGTTTCAGGAAGCTGCCCACTCCTTGCAGGCAGGGTGTGTGATGCTAAGATATGACAGCACCTAATACTCAGCCATTACAAGACCATTTGCAAGATTCTGATGGCCATGTTGAGGATGAAGGCGGAACAACTGCTCCTACCTGAAGACCAGGATCAGCCAATATGATGGGAATAGAGGATCAACTCAGTGACATTGACAGAGATCTTCCAGTTATGTTTGTTGGGGATGTGGCCAGGCAGGACACCTAGTGAAAATGTATGTATACCAGGCCAACAAGCCTGCAGGGGACAAGTGAGTACCAGCAAGGCGAGGGGCATGTCAGGCTGTCATCGCCAACCCCGAGTAATGCTGAGTACGTTGTGCAGAAAGATGCACGACAGCCTCATCATGGATGGATGGGTACATGGGATGCAATACTGAACACTGGTAGATACAGCTGCAGTGGTAACTGTGATCAAACCTGATGTGACGAAGAGCTTGCCATCAAGGAAACTGAATCGGCCGTATCAGCTAGTGGTACTGTCAGACAACATCCTGCCTATGGGGAAAGAGGCCTTGTTGGAGTTGACCTTAGAGGAGAGTGCTATAAGTCTGTGATTGTTCGTTGCAAGGGTGGCTGAGGAAATTATACTGAGACTAGATGCTCTCAGAAGCTGTGATGGTTAACATTGACAGGAGGGTCTTGCAATTTGGCCAAGATGAAGCGACACTCTGGAGTCCCAACAACATCCAGGGATCTGCACTATGATGGAACAATTGGTAGTGCTCGCAAGAAGTAAGGTCAGAAGGCACACTGGAAGAGCAGTGGTCAAGAAAGCTAAAATGGGACTGGAAGACACCTTTGTATAGATATGCATTACCAGAGCATTGTTGCCTTTCAGGAAGGACGACCCTATGAGGCTGCTGAATCGATCAGACACTGGTCAGGATATACAGAGCTGGGAAATGTGGGCCAGCTGCAAGCATATTGTTGTTTGATGGGCCCATGGAGCCAGCACCATTGCAAGATCTTAGGTCCCGGCTGTAAGACTTGATGATGGCGACCAACTTGATGCATGAGGGATATACCTGGAAGCCGAAACCCCCTCCCCCCAAAACAGGGGAAGGCGGCAACCAAGTATCCATTAGGTTCAATACCTGGTTTCCTAAAAAAGCCCTTCCCCCCTGCTGTTACATAGGAGATGAAAATGTATATGCCACTTACGCGTGTCAGCCCATCCGGGAAGACTACCTATAACCTAGATGGAGCCGCTGGATTACCTAGCACTCCAGCTACTATTCTAGGTGTTTGGGATTTTATCCAGATCTGGACACTTGAGAAGTCAACCCATTTTGTTATTAGTTCTGAAGTAGATTCCTTAAGAAACTCACTGAAGATCCCATCAAAGCCTGCTACTGTGTGTTTGTCTTTTTATTACCCTGAGAACTTCTTGTGTTGTGATGGTGGCATTTCATGTGTAGGCAGCTTTATTTTCCACAGGCTTTTTCTATACTTTTAGGTTTAGAATTGACTGCAAGTGTCCTCCTGTTAGATATTTGGATTGTACTTTGCTTTTGTTTTTTTAAGTGCCACAAATGGATGCCTCACTTTACTGTCAGTAACCCTATTTTTCTATGTATTTGTCTTGTTTTTGCCTTAGGAGCAGTTTGTACTTCCTTCTGGATTCTGCATAGTCTTTTAGGTCCTGGTTCTTGTTTATCAATTTGACTTGGTGCAGTATGCCGAGAGTTTCAGTGCTTTGACTGTAGCATGCTAAGCCAAACCAAAGTTTTGCTTTTCTCTGGTTCCTTTGTACTGCTGCTATAGTAGATGCTTGATTTTTTTCTATTCCTTGTCATATCTTCTTGTGTCTGATAATCTTTATTGATTAGATTTCCTATCCTAAGTCTTTTAATTTCTGTGTGTTTATATTCCTTAATACTTTGGTGTTCTGTAGCGTTACTTTATTCTTTATTTGTTCTGTTTCAATTCTAGTTATGACTGGTATGTGTTTTCTTAGTGTTGTGAGCTCTGATTCATAAGGACTTCCTTTCAGGAAGATCAGGTCTATTGTAATGCTGCCATTATGGTGTTGTAGGTTTTCTGGTCTGGTTTGATTATTAGCTTCAAACCTTCCTGTATTGATTGTGATTCTGCACATTTGGTTGTTTGTGTGCAGTCTGCAGTTAAAATCCCCTACTAGTATGACTGTTTCTGCACAGTTCATGTATTTGATGGTGTTCATCACTGAGTCTGTGGCTTCTATGATATCTGTGTTCAGGTGAAGTATAGTTCAATTATAGCGACAATGTTAGTTTTGACAATTACTATGTTCAGTTTGTGTTCTAAGTTATTCTGTCTCATACTTGGGCGGACATTCATTGTCTTCCTTCTGTTCCTTGTATTGCTGGTGTATATGAGGAGTACTTTCCTGATATCTTTATTGGTTTCGTTGCTAAGGTTTTTGCGAGTACAGCAATGTTAGATTCTTCTAATATTGTTTCTGGTATTATGTTCATTACATTTCTTTGACCTTCTAAGTCAATGTTCTGTTGTCATTAATACTGATGAGATTTCTGCTGATATGCTTATTTACATATGCACTATGTATGAGTCTGCAATTTAAAAGCACCATTTTGATCTGTGTGTTGTGCAGTGAACATGGTTTCATTACAACTTCCAAGCGGTGATAATTTATGGAAACAAAGAGCAAAGTTTGGACCATTTCTAGTACTTAAGGATAAAAGCTTAGAGTATTTAAAAACAATTCATTCAGAGGGAGCTTGTAGTCATACATTTGCTGTTTTCTCATAAATGGATCACTTGTAAACTTACATTACCTAAGACTATTTGTTTTTATGTTGTGTACCTTCAATTATTTCAGTTTGCACTTATTTTGTATACATTCGGTGAAGTACAAAGCATCCATCACATCAGTTTAAGTGCATGAGAATAAGAATGTACATGCAGTTGCTTTCATTAGCTGCCATAGCAAAAGCATTACACCTGGAGGAGGACTGTGCCAGCCTACATTTTAAATGCTCTGTTTTACTCTCCTGATGTTATTGTTTAATTTTGCTGCCAAGGTTTTCTGTTTTTTATTCATTGCTAAATATATTTATTTCAACCTGATGTTAAAAATTTCTGCTCCTGTTTTGTGCATAGTTGTAAACAGATTGTACATCGTTAGCAAAGTATCCTTTACACTATTTCATCCAAAGATGTGTTAAAATGACATTCCTCTGTTTTATTTATTTTACAGTGCATATTGCAATACTAATAACATGAAGCCATTGTCAACGGCAGATTTTGGCAAGGTGATGAAACAGGTCTTTCCTTGTGTGCGGCCACGTCGACTTGGAACAAGAGGGAATTCTCGATATTGTTATGCAGGAATGCGTAAGAGGATGAAATTGGAAACACCACAGTTACCGGATCTCAGTAGTGACCCAAAAGTAAGTCTTCTGATCTGTTTTTTGTGATAGTCATTTGTTTATATATTAACTATATGCAGTAACAATCTTTGGTTTACTTAAAAATTAATATTTGGGAGCATCTAAATACCTTGCTCACAAAGATAGTAAACTTGATGCTGTATTTGGAAGCTCAATTCTTTTTGGTTTAAATGGAATAAAGTTGTTGGAAATGATATCATACTGAACTGTTGACTGATGTTTTATTAACAAAGCTCTTTAAAACTACTATTCAGTTATGTGAAAAGAGGTAGGTTGCTCCATTAAAAAAAAGTTGTGTTATATCCAATAGAATTATTAGCTTTGTAAAATAATAAGTATTTGAATGGCTTAATTGTTAATTTGTAAAATCATCAAGTATTTGAGTTGCATGGCTTAATTAATAAAATCCTGTATGCTAGTTTCAAGAACCTCGCTTATCCAGTCATTAATTTGGATTTCAGATTTCTCTGTGCTTCCATTGATAAGTACATAAGAATGTGTAAGATTGTAATGTTGGCTCTACAGGGAAGTAAAGAATGTTGCTGGTTGCACGAGCCAAGCAATAAAGTACTCTTGACAAGAATTTTTGGAAAAAAGTAGAGATCCTTTGACCTATTTCATTTAGGAACTTGATGGCAACTAGAAATGCCTTCCATATCCAATGAATTAGTTACATAATGGTCCTCCTCTTGGCAGTAACTTGCTTATCAGAGCACTTAACTTTCCGCATAGAGAACGTTTTTCAGGTGCAGTAATGACAATCAGCTGCTGACTAGCTTATGACTGCAAATGATTGATAGCTAAAAGGAAGCAGTTTGCCATAAAAAAACTCATCAGTACCAAACCAAACTGTAGGCCAAGTACTTATCCAAAGTTCTACACATCTCACATATTTGAATGTCAGTGTGGCTCTGTCCCCAGAGGCTTAAGAAGTACAAATTGTTTTGTTATTGTTCACTAAGGCTTGATATTATAAACTTAGTTTGACTGGCAGTTTAGTTAAACCAAACCACAAGGCATTCCAATAATGGCTGAATAAAACGTTTACTATACTGAGTAAGTGGGTACATGATGAGCACAACAACACTTATGGCCTAATTAATAATACTAAAATGGCCGATAACTAGCATGTTTGTAAGATTATGCATATTTGCAAACAGCCAGATGATGGTGGTTCATGCTCAGAAGACAAGTTAGTGGCTGAGGCATCTTGTCTTATCCGAGAATGGGCAGAAAAACTCCTCGGAGTGAAATTTGAAAGCCTTTGTGATCTGGCCTGCCATCTGGTGCAGAACTTGTGTGTTGATTCGCGCTCTGTTTCTGCATTTACACTGCTGTCTTCAGGAAACAAAGTTTGCTCTACTGGAAAAGGTAAGCTGTATTATTATTTGTGCTTGAGATCTCCAAAGGATCATATTTTGACAAAACTGTGTTACATGAGTGCTGCTAGTTTCATCCTACTAACCACTGATTAAGTTAAAAAGCAATGAAACACTCTCCTCCATTATTTCTTTTTCTGAGAAAGTTGTAGCTGTAATCATTGTTTGCTGTATTCCTTTTCAGCTCTTAAAGTTTTGACTATTACAAGTTGATTATTAATAATTCTGTTTAGTGGGTTAGCTTAGACTGACAAAGTAAGTGGACTGTGTTCTATCAGAAATATTAGCATCAAATCATTATTCTAACTTCACATCATAGAAGTGTCAATTACTCTTTTGTCTTTGTTGCTTTAGCATTTTATTTGGTTTCCATAATAGATTCTTAGCAGTTGACATATCTGTTTAAAGCTCTCATGAAGTGCAGTAAACCATTTGAAGCAGGTTCTTTGCAATAAGATAAGCTAAGAAAATAAGTTTTAGGTAAAAATCATTTAAAATTGTTTCACTTTATAATACAGGTATGTCATTAATATTCTACAGGGTATTTAAGAAAATCATTATTTCTAACATTCACTCAAGCTTTGCTATGTTTTGGCAAATTAACTTCAGGTATATGTTTTTGAGGTGTTACATCCACCATCAGCTGTGATTCACTGCTGAGTTTCCTAGTGAGTCTGCAAGTATAATATTTGAATAGATGTATTTGGGGTTGAGGTTATTACTAGGGAAGCTGAAATTAGTGGTCAATTTTTTGTATCAATAGTTTTACCAACATTTGACTATTTAACAGTTTGGATAAAACTGCAGATAGAGAAAAACAGAAACCAACTAATGAATTTCAGTTTCCCAATTGCCAATGATTTCATTCCCAAATACACCTAACTGCAACATCTGCTGCCACATTAGAAAACTCCTTAGTGGATCACAGCGCAGCTGGTGACAAAGAAAGCCTGTGTTGGAAGGCAATCCTCCAAAAAAAAAAAAAACAACTTTTAGTGTTAAATGCATTCATTGTTTTCAGGCATTATTACATTTCACTATGCAGTTCCCAACAAGTTGTTATGTGAATTCTACAGAGTATTTAATGCAGACTTTCTATAGTACTGCCGAAATAAGAAAGCCACTTGAAGCACACAAATGCTTATAGTGGCTGTAAGCACTTGACCACAGTGAAAGCTCTGATTGGTTCGTGACTTGAGATGGGAACTTCCATGTATCTATAATTGTAATTATCGAACCAGAACGTAAATATAAGAAACATAGGTTTAAGTATAATTTTTGTATGATGAAATTTGTAAAGTGAAGTTGCCTCTGGAACGTATGTTAACCTGGGTGCCTTTCTGAATGCTATATATCGACAGAGGACAAACATCCACAGCCAGCCTTAAAAGTCTGGTGCTGTTTTTATAAAGATTATTACATAGCAGCAGGAATAATGTTCTTACTAAAAGATGAAATACTGTGATAGCAGACGTGATTCCTATCTTCAGGGTTGTGGTAACAGAATGGAATGCATAAATCAATGTTCCTTTATCACAAGATATTTATTCATTAACACTTCGTTATTTTACACTCTCAGCACCATATTAATTAGTCAAAGACTTTCACAGTTATGATTTAGTAGAATCTACACTGGATAAAAGTTTGGTGAAAGTTCCATGTTCACACACTACCAAAAAACACGTCTTATCATCTTGAGCATACAGACGCTAATGAAAATAGTCCTTGGCGTCTCTCTGAAGCAACACCGCCATTTTTTTTTGTATTCATCTGCACAAATAGTTTTTATTGGTTGAACACAAAGTGACAAGAAAACATTGGCTATCCTGAATATTAAAAATAAGTTCCTGATACACCCAAACAAGAACTAGAAATTTATACACTTGTATATGAACGATTTTCTATTGGTCAATATTCTGTCTCATATGCCCCTTGTTTTGTTTTTCAAGTTGTCACCTATATTTACAATCTTGAAACACAATACAATACTTCTCCCTACTCCTATGATTCAACCACTTTGTACAATCAGTGTCCTCATCTGTCTTTGTTGGCAATGCTCTTTGTGGTCGATATAGCCAATGACTATGTTGATTTTCTTCCTTGTTGTAATTCCTAATCTGAACATAATTTTCTGTAAGTAACCCATTAAAAATTGTTATCTTCCTTCATCTCTACTACTCCTGCCTTACACATTCGTTGGCAAAGACTATTTGGTCCTTTCTTTGTATGGCTTTAATTTATTTTTATGGTATCTTCCTACCAACCTGCCATTTGTATTCTGTAGCTCATACGTGTGGTCACCCAGCTGTTTTGTTATGACCAGTGGTTCCATCTCTCTCTTCGTGTAGCCATCATGGTGTCGATGTCAATTGTAAGTTGCTGAGATTTTGTTGTTTGTCATTCACTCGGTTGGGACGAACTTAGTTGTTGTAATTTCCCTGAGTGTTGGTGGTGGTGGTTGTTTCTGTATTCTGTGCAGCATCTGCCCTATTTGGCACATTTTCATCTACTTCCTGCTGTCTTATGTTGTTAGTGTACCATTGGTCTCTGCCCCTTTGGGTGAACCTCTGTCATATGACGGTCTGTGGTTGTTCAAGTGTTCCCTACTGAATCGTATGTGATTCACTTGATGGGTATGGTCTCCTGGTCTTCCACGATCATATGTATATGTTCTGTATCTCGATTCACCATTCGGTATTGTGTCGTGGTACCGCTGTCTTGTGTTCTCCATCCTCTCGCCATGATTATGTGGTTGTGGGAAATGGTGTGTCCCTCTCCCCCTTTCATGGGTGCTCCTAGTATTTCTATGTTCTCCCTCACTCTGGTTGTTCGTAGCCGTGTTCCGGTTTAGGATGGGTGAGTTTGGGTGACCGTTCCTATGTCTATGCTCATTAGGCCGACCATTTTATGTTTCGAAGGCTGTCAGCAATTCTATCATATCTGCAAAATCTACTGGCCTCGCAACAATTAACCCTGTTCTCACTGTGTCTGGGAAATGCCTTGTTATGCTGGTAATTAGTTCTGCTTCCGACAAGTTGGGGTCTAATAGCTTTCCTTTGTTGGCTACTTTCATAAAATAATCGACTAGCGACAACCCTTTGATTGGATCGTATCTACCTGTCGCTAGCTCTACCCTAGTTTGGTTTTGCTTAGCTGGGCCCCAATACCTTGATAGGAATAAATTTCTGAATGAGCTATACGACTCATGACCAGCTAGTGTTAACCTGAGCCATTCTAATGCCTTGTTTTTTAAGCTTTTCTTAACTATCATCATCCTAAGCTCGTTTGGTATCCTTTTCACTTTAAAATATTCTTCCATCTCTTTAACAAAGAGTTTTGGATCGTCTCCCTTCTCCTCGTCAAATGTAGGTGGTGTGATTTCATGTAATATGCTGTTGGTGTAACATGTGTTATGTGTTGTGTCATTGTTTGGTTGTGAACCTCTTTCTCTGTATGGTGAGTCAACATTTTGTACATTATTCAAGTAACTCTCATCTTGTACATTACTTACATCTAAATCATCTTGCCTTTGTAATGCATTCACAATATCATTTACATTAGCCAAACTTTCTTTCCCTTTTTTCATTTCTTCACAAATTGATTTTAAATCATTCTTTATTTCTAAGTGGCTTTGTTTCATATCATTTATAGCATCCTGTTGTGAATGCATCACATCATTCATTGTCTTAATTTTTGGAATTACAATTTGTTCTACAGTTTCATTAATAATGTCTTTCCTTACTACCTTAA
Source organism: Tenodera sinensis (assembly GCA_030765045.1). Lineage (NCBI taxonomy): Eukaryota > Metazoa > Arthropoda > Insecta > Mantodea > Mantidae > Tenodera > Tenodera sinensis. The sequence goes on along the minus strand of CM060965.1, from coordinate 33,017,649 downwards.
TCTCTTTCCTTAATTCCTCAGTTATTTCTGCTTTTACATTTGTAATCTTACAGTCTACACTTGTATTACATTCTGTTATTTCCTCTCTACACCTAACAATTTCTCCTTCTAACACAATCTTATTCTCTCTCATCTCTGATTCTATCTTTCCCATCCTATCTCCTACGATTTCTATCCTAGCTTCTAAGGCTTCCTTTGTTTCATTTAAGTTTTTATGTACTAATTTTAAATTAGTTTCCATTACTTTCATATTTTCTTTACACTCCTGTCTTCCTAATTCTATTTTCTGTTCTAAGTTCTGTCTTCCTAATTCCATTTTCTGTTCTAAGTCCTTTCTCACTTCCTCCATTTTCTGACCTATCTCTTCCTTATTCTGTTCCAGTTTCTGACCTATACTCTGACCTAAACTTTGTTCCAGTCTTTCAAACATGATCATCATTAACCTTTGGTCTTTGCTTATTTCCACCTGTTCCTCACTTTCTAATTCTACCTGATAACTAGGCCTATCTGCCCCTTCCCCCACTCCTGTTTCTATCTCTTTTCGCGACATTTTAATTTCTTTATTCAATTCACTTAAGGTTGAAAGTCCCACTACTTTGCCGCTTCTCAGTAACATAAAAAATGGAAATAAAATGTATGTGAAAACAAAAAATTTTATCCTACTTTCTTTTCCGTTGGTTCCTCGTCCAGTTATTTACGTCTCCTGGGTAGTTGGCATCGCTAGATGATCTCCGGTGTTTTTCCCACGTTGATTCTCCGTGTATCGATGTTCTGACGTATCGTTGATATCAAACGATGGTCTAATGGCGTCTTTTTCCTGCACGATGGGATGGCGTCATTTGATATTTTATCGTACTCGTAATTTTGCATTCCATTCTAAATTCGAGTTCCACGTTGGGTAAGCCATTTTGGTGCTGTTTTTATAAAGATTATTACATAGCAGCAGGAATAATGTTCTTACTGAAAGATGAAATACTGTGATAGCAGACGCGATTCCTATCTTCAGGGTTGTGGTAACAGAATGGAATGCATAAATCAATGTTCCTTTATCACAAGATATTTATTCATTAACACTTCGTTATTTTACACTCTCAGCACCATATTAATTAGTCAAAGACTTTCACAATTATGATTTAGTAGAATCTACACTGGATAAAAGTTTGGTGAAAGTTCCATGTTCACACACTACCAAAAAACATGTCTTATCATCTTGAGCATACAGACGCTAATGAAAATAGTCCTTGGCGTCTCTCTGACGCAACACCGCCATTTTTTTTGTATTCATCCGCGCAAATAGTTTTTATTGGTTGAACACAAAGTGACAAGAAAACATTGGCTATCCTGAATATTAAAAATAAGTTCCTGATACACCCAAACAAGAACTAGAAATTTATACACTTTTATATGAACGATTTTCTATTGGTCAATATTCTGTCTCAAGTCCAAGGACACAGCTGGGGAACAATATAACCCCCCGCCCATAATGGGACTAGAGAAAGCTGCGTGGGTGAAAAATATATAAATACGAAAAATTCAATAGGATCCAGAGTCAGTCTGTCGTGTTCTTGCTACGGAAGGTCAACCTGTAACAAGCATATGTTTAATTTCGCACAACTAAAAAAAGACGTCGCAGTGTAAAAAGTGACCCGAGATTAGCATAAGGATGATGTAAATAGCTGGGGTGATACTAGATGGTTAAAACACAATAACAGAAACTCACCCAGGTCTGTTCTTCAAGGCATTTATGTGATAGAAAATAAATCAGAAAACATCAGTGCTGTGTATTTTGTCATCTAACCTCGCGCCTGGGAAGTATCCTACTCATGTGTACCTAAATCCCATACAAAATCAACGTAGCGACATACAGTGCAGAGGTGGCTATACTGCACTGGATGAGCTAACAAGGCATCAAACCCTAAGTGAGTCGCCACCAAATTGGACGACCAGCCGGACCCATTACAAAACTGGCGTAACCAATGTGGGCCATTACAGACTGAAGCTCTCTTAGGAAGAAAACTAAATAGATGTCATTTTTAATGATACTACTGTTTTACTGCTGTTTTTTTACAATAGCAATGTTCATTTTAAGTGGCTTTCTTAGGCTGGATATACTGTAAATGTCAAGTAATTGGAGAAAACATCTCTGCAACTGAAGTCACTAACTGTATAATGATTGAGATTTTCAGAATTAAAATTGCAATTAAAATAAGCACTTGCCTTACCTCATACACTTAACTGGCAACTTTGTAGAAAATTTATTTTCATGCACATCAGCCAGGGTGCCATGAAAGCTGAGGTGCATTTACGATTTCATCATCCTGTAATGGAAGTTTCTCTGAGCATCAATACTAGTTATTCAGTATTGAAAGAGTGCTTTAAATGTAAGCATATTTTGTCAGAGAAGATAACTAAATTTGGATTCACCTGTCATTAGCATTCCTCAAAATTTACTGACTCTCATCACATGTGAGCATTTAATAGATAATAGTAATTATTTATGGTTTCATAACAGGAACATTATGAACGGAGACGTTGACCTGCTCATTAAATGACATACTTACAAATTTTTTACCTAAAGCAGATTTTCTGGCTGCACTTTGTGTGCTTCACAGTGTTCAGATGCTCTACTAATTGGAACTTCTTGTCAGAGCAATACTTCGTTCACATGATAAACAAAATAATGCTTGACCATCCTCACTAAAATTATCACTCCTGAATCCATTACATATTTACATAACACAGATGAACATAGCAATTTTACCAGTGGTATAACAAAGTAAAGTGTTTTTCCTCCATACTCTTACTTCTGCAGTGTGATTGCAACTGCAAGTAAATGTAACCAAACACATCCGGTAAATATGATCTTACATCATACCTCAGATGACATTATCACACTATAAAGAAGGAGAACCCCAGCTTCTTTTGCAACATGGGTAAACAATTACCTCATACAAGAAAATCGCACACAGTCACTAGTCGTCATTTCAAGAAAATAAAGAGAAGTATTACATGTGTGAACCAACTAGAATTTTTATTTAGGCTAGAAACAAAAAAATATGCCACTACCTATTAAATTTTAATAAATATGCATGCAAAATCAGTTTTTCCCAAAATATGCAATTATATGCATTTTAAAATTGCACTAGTGACTTCTTAAAGGTGAGATCGTAAAGTAATGCATACATTTAGACTATTAAAAAACTTCATTTTGCATACAAATCCAGGCTTGTTGTTGTTGTTATTATTATTATTATTATTATTATTATTATTATTATTATTATTATTATTATTATTATTATTATTATTATTATTATTATTATTATTATTATTATTATTATTATTATTATTGTTGTTGTTGTTGTTGTTGTTACTATTGCAATTGAATATGGTGTAATACACTATTGAATCCAGTCAAAGGTAAAGTAGTACATGTAAGTAGCAAAAGACAAAATAACAAAACAATAATAATAAATACAATAACAATATACAAAGAACTGATTAACCAAGTAGCAGAGACTATGCACAATGAACTATTAACAGATTACAAAATACATACATAACATTTATTTATGCCAACAAACTTAATGTTTACAGGTTGTCACATTGTAGCTTAATGGTTAGCGCACCCACCTAGTAAGCGGAGGTTCTGTGGTTCAAATCCCAGCTGTGGCATTGAATTTTTAAGTTCCAGTTCTACCTCTCGTACATACATGACATTGACTTTTTGATTACTGAACTTTTAACCTATTTAAAAATTCCTCTAGTGAATAAAACACATTAATTAAATAAGTTTGTAAAGCAGATTTGAATTTAGTGTAGTTTTCACACCTTTTAATTTCTGCTGGCAGTCTATTGTAGAATTTTGCACCAGCGTAACTAGGTAGCTTTTCAAACTGGCTAAGTCTGTGCATTGCAATAGCCAAAGCATTCTTATTTCTTGTGTTGTGGTCGTGTATATCTGAATTTGTTTGCATTGGAAATTTGTATTTTATCATGTATAGTATAGTTTTATAAATATACAGTCTAGGCAGCATTATTATTTTATGCTGACGGAAAGCTTGTCTGCATGAGTCTTGCGTTTTTAAGGTCGAAATATATCTGATGGCTCTTTTCTGTAAAGTAAATATTCTATTTTGGTTTAATTTTGAAGTATTGCCCCATATTTCTTTACCATATGACATGTGTGACTGAATGAGAAAGAAATAAATTATCCTATTAGTTGCTACTGGGACGTAATTCTTTAGACACTTGAGAAGAAATAGAGTTTTACTTATTTTTAATACTAATTTGTCTATATGCTGTGTAAACGATAGTGTTTTATCCAGTGTGACACCAAGTAGCTCTCCCTTGTCAACACTGTTTACTGATTTGTTGTCAATATACAATTGTAGAGGCGTATTAAGTGTTTTGCTACCAAATGTTATCAATTCACATTTAGTTGGGTTTATACTTAAGTTTAGCATTGAGAAGTACTGCAATAGTTTGATAGCTATTTCACTTAGGTTTTCTTCCAGCATTAGGCTAGAGGAATGGCTGGCTGTGACGCTAGTGTCATCTGCAAATTGTACTAATTTTGTACCTTTAGGTATATAGTCTGTTATATCGTGCATGTTTAGGACAAACAAAAGTGGACCGAGAATTGATCCCTGAGGGGCCCCGTGTGTCAATTCTGTCGTAGTTGATATAGCATCACCGTTTGTCAAATTCACAGCTACGTATTGTTTTCGGTTTGTCATGTAGGATTCTATTAATTTGTGTCCCAGACCTCTAATCCCCAGGACTGAAAGTTTGGTCATTAATATTTTTTTATCCACACCGAAAGCTTTAGTAAGATCTAATAAGAAAGCTGTTGCATATTTGCATATATGACAGCACAGATTGTTTATCTATTGTTTACAAAGCCATTGTGATGTTTAGGTATTAGGCTGAACTTGTTGAGAAAACTCATTAGCCTTTTGTAGAGTACTCTTTTGAAAATTATTGAGAGCGCTGGTAAGATTGATATTGGACGGTAGTTGTTCAATTCTCTTTTGTCGCCTTTTTTAAAGATTGGTATTACTTTCACAATTTTTAGTTTATCTGGGAAAGTTTCTTGTTCTAGACACGAGTTTATTATATCAACAAGGGGATTTACAATTTCTTGACTGCATGCTTTCAGTAATGACATGGATACCATCGACACCAATACTATTTTTTGCTTTTATTTGTTTGGTTATATTTAGGATCTCATTTGCATCAGTTGGGTACATATACATATACATACTGATGAGTAATGCCCCATCCATCAGTGAAAAATATTGGAGAGCAAGAGGATTAATGACTTCATTGTCAGAAATCCAGCATTAGCTAACAACAACAATACTTGATGAGTTTTTTTTATATTTATCGTTTATAGCATTGGGGCTTCAGTTAGTGGAATTGATTTTGTTGAGATTATGTATCTTTAAACCTATAGAGACAAACTGGTCATTAAAAGCTTCTACCACTTTTCCTGGGTCATCTGTTATACCTTCTTTCGTCTCTACTACAAAATGGTTAGAATCAGTGATGTTTAAGGGTTTACAGATGTCGTTGATTACTTGCCAGCTAGATTTACATACACTTGCAGAATTTAGAATCTTATTACTAATGCTTTTCTGTTTTGCATTTATTACTGCTTGATCGTAGGTATGTTCTTTAGTTCTGTTTTATTAAATTCAACGTTGCTGCTGTTTGCCTGAGAGATTGCATATTTTAATTGGAGTCGCATTTGTTTAATCTCTGATGTAATCCAATGTATGTTGGTTACTATTTTGTTTTCTATTTTTGACTGCGATTTGGGGACAGTACATATTTATATTATGTTTTAGAATTTTAAAAAGTGAGTGGAGTTTTATGTTTGGATCTAACTCAGTATATGTATCTCCGCAATCAACATTAGCAAGGGCTTTTTTTAAGTTTAATAGATTAGTTTTGCTAAAGGAATTATAGCTTCTTTTTATGGCTTTACAGCCATTGGAATATTCCTTTTCAACTATTTCTTGGAAGCTAATTTTTTGCGCAGTATCATCATCATCATCATCATCATCATGGTTGTTTTAATGTTTACAACTGTTTGCAATTACGTTAATACGATGCAGATTAATCAACTTGGAAGTTGATCATATGACTGTTTTTGAAATGACATGTTTAATTTCTAGAAATGTTCTGTGAAGCATTCTTATGTGATCTAATTTCTACTGTAATATTTGATAGTCTGCGTATTGAACTGTAGCCCTTTATGAAACACTGGCTTAAAAATCATTGGCATACAATAAAAAATTAGGGCTTATGATGGAACCTTAGAACTGTAAGTTTTACTTCTTGTATGCTTCAGGATCATGTTTAATGAACCCTTTTGCTGTAAAGGTAATTTCTAACACCTAATTTGTTTCCTTAAGATATGATTTAATCCGGCACAATTCATGACTACACAACAACAGAATCCTCTCTCATGTTGGACATCTTAACTGGTTACTAAAACCTATCTTTCTCTATTCTTTATAAGACTCATGCTTTTCATCACACCATATGTTCAACTTACTGTTCATTAAAATTTGCATGCCATGGCAATTTTGAATTATTTTATCAGTGAAAACCATTACAAGGTAAGAACAACAGTAACTGAGTAGAAACTTCTCCAGGTATTGTTATTTTTCTTATGCCAACAAACCTACTGCTGGTGTTTTTAAACACATAAGCCATATGTGGGCAATGTTTAAGAGGTGAAAACAGGACTGAAAAATTCAATGCCGTGGTCGGGATTTGAACCATGGATCTACCACTTCACATGCAGCTGCTCTAACCACTAAGCTACCATGGCCAGCTTTCTCCAAACAATTCGTACTTTTTCCTGGTAGACCACGAGGGAATCTCACATCAGAGATAAGTACCCCAAGGATGACTTACAATCCTAAGTACTTTATGTCCTGGTTTTTTAAAGAACCTTAGGTTGCAATTGTTATTTTTTTTATGCCAACAAACTTACTGCTGGTGTTTTTAAACACACAAGCCTTGCGTGGGCAATGTTTAACCCTTACCGGTAGGATGTCGACACTATGATTCATGTGTTGCTGTGAATCGGTTGAGGAATTAGTCATACTGGCAAGTTGGCCATGGTAGCTTAGTGGTTAGAGCAGCCACATGTGAAGTGGTAGAACCATGGTTCAAATCCCAGCTATGGCATTGAATTTTTCAATCCTGAAAAACATTGCCCACACATGGCTTGTGTGCTTAAAAGCACCAGCAGTAAGTTTGTTACGGCGTAGGGAAGTGGTGACCCCCATCGCCCAGTGGGAAACCACTACAAACAGCCTCCTGAGTATTAGTGGGAAAACCAAAACCTTTCGGGCTTGGGAGGAAATGCCCAATCCCTACCTCAAGAACTGAGGATCTACGCGAGTACCCTGGGGATAAAACAGGGACCTTAAGCGTTGGGCTGATCTGCCACCTTAAGTAAAGTCGAATTCAGAAAGAAAATGTGAGCCTTGGAAACTGCGCGAGAAATATAGATTAAGAATTGGAACACTTGGGACCATTCAATAGGCTAGTAGAGGATAGGATTAAGTTTAGGATATGGATCTGAGGTAAACCCCTGACGCCACAATAGTGGTAGAATAGCAAAGTTGAGGAAGAAGAAGTAAGTTTGTTGACATAAAAAAATAACAATTACAACCTAAGGTTACTTAAAAACCTGGGACATAAAGTATTTATGATTGTAAGTCGCCCTTGGGGTATTTCTCTCCAATGTGAGATTCCCTTGTGTACTGAGAAAAAGTACGAATCAGTTGGAGAATTTAATGTCATGCTGGGAAGTTGGCTATGGTAGCTTAGTGGTTAGAGCAGCTGCACATTAAGTGGTAGGTCTGAGATTTAAATTCCGGCTATGGCATTGAATTTTTCAGTCTTAATTCCACCTCTTCTCTAGATACTCCTATTCCCAGAGTATGGTAAATTTTCAGTGTGTTCACAGTTACTGGAAACTTACACATTCTTTCCCATTTATTGAATGCTTCCAGAGTAGTTCCAGAAGATGGAACGCCATTTTCAATGTTAGGATACACATTTTCAGAAACCATGATAAAATAAAAAGTAGCGTATTGTTTAGTACATCATATGTCTTTAATAGGTAACAGGTCTATCCCGAGAATATGTATTTTAAAGCACTCTTAAAGCATTTAGTAATCTAGACTTTGTTTTTTAAAGCCTTATTGGTTCTCTGAAAACAGTGGGAATGAAAGAATACAGTAGGCTTAACCGATAGTCAATTTTTAAGTGAATGCTCACATTTTAAAATGTGTAACTAAGCTTTTTCTTCTGATAACCATTCCCAGTTTATTGTGCAGTAGCCTTTTTACTTTCTCTACTGGTAAGTAGGGGAAGTATTGTATTCCACCCAAAAATTTGATGTCGAGATTTCACCGGAAATATATGTTTTGAGACCCCCTGAATCCAAAAAAAGCATTTTTAGAAAAAGGTCTCTGTGTGTGTGTGTGTGTGTGTGTGTGTGTGTGTGTGCGTGCGTGCGTGCGTGCGTGCGTGCGTGCGTGCGTGCGTGCGTGCGTGCGTGCGTCTGTGGACAGCATAACTCAAAAAGGAAAAGTTGGTTAAAAATCAAAGTTGGTATTTAAGTTTAATGTCTTTCAAGGATGCGACACAAAGATTTTGAAGAAAATAGCCCCACCCTAAACTACCCTTTATATGGAAAATTATTCGAAAATTTTGATTTTCTTGAAAATGGCTTTAACGATTTTGATTAAAATGTCATATGTTTGAGATATTATGATGACAAATGAAATGTATATCTTGAATTTTCTGGCTATAGTCGCTGTAGTCGTATTTACTCTGGACGACTTTTGCATAACTGGCAAACTATTAGAGGTAGACCAAATCATACTGTACAAAAAATGTAGATCTTGCTAAAATACACAATTTATGTCTCAATAAATTTTCTTGTAGCATGAACCATTTTGGAGATATTCCTTGTTATGTGTGTCAGTTTCGGAAAATTTAAAACTTCCGTGAAATGAAACATAGTTGTTCATTTTTTTATATGTTAAGTGTGCAAAGAGAACAGAATCTCAAAGCTTTAAAAGATTTGACTATCGCACAAAACCTACTGTATTCTAACATTCCCCTTGTACCTACAAGGAAATAAGCAATAAGATAATTTGTACGAATGTTTATCTTTACTAACAATAAGAAGATATGAGAGGTATAACTGGAACTTAAAAATTCAATGCCACAACTGGGAATTTTTAAGTTTCAGTTCTACCTCTCAAACTTTGCCCACACACAGCTTGTGTGTTTAAAAACACCAACAGTAAGTTTGTTGGCATAAATAAATAAGAAGAAGATATACTCGTAGGAATAAGAGTTTGTAAGAATGGTATGTACAAGAGTAGAGAAAGTCGTGTGAGTGCAACACATCAGATTTTTTATAACAAATTGCAAGTTCATTCACTAAGTTATTTTGTTGAATGAAAAAGAATCTCTGTATAAGTTTGTAATTTGTTATACCTTTTCCTCCAAACTTATGCCAGTCAAAACCACAAAATAAATAACTTAAGGAACTTGCAATAAGCAGGATTGTTGGAGTAAGTTCTTTATAAGTTAAATAAGGAAAAATTAAAGCTATTAACAGTGAAGCAACAAGATTCTAAAGTAAGAACAAATTAGAAACTAAAAACTTCACTTATCTTAGTATTATTTGCTGACCCTAGGTTTCAAGCTGTGTCCAGCTCATTCTCAAAGCCATATAAACAAATTCGTTGCCAAGCTACAATCTTTTATTTTTTCCTGAAAAACAATTACTCTTATTCTATTTTTATTTACCAATCTCTGAAAACAAAAATTTATAAATACAATCTATAGATGGTAATTCAAAGTTCATGACATGGTTCCTGCTTTTTAAAATAAAAATTTTTTCCCAAACCATTAAATCTATTGGATTACTTAATTGCTTTAATAGTTTAACTTCTGGATTAATTTCATGATTAAATGACCAAAAATGATCTGCCACAGCTGATGTATCAGTTTGTTTATATTTAATATTTCTAAAATGTTCCTTTATTCTGGTTTCTAGATGACGTTTAGTTTTACCAATATAAACTTTATCACAATCTAAACAGCTAAATTGATAAATGCCAGATTTTTTATAATTTGGTATTTTATCTTTTTTTGAAAAATTAAGTAAATTTTGTATATTAAATTTATTTTGAGGGACCAAATTTATTCCATAGTCTTTAAAAATCCTTGTAAATTTTTTATTAGCCCATGGATGGTAAGTAAACTTTTTAAAAATACAATTATCTTTTATTTTTTTAAGGGTTGAAACTTCTTTGACAGCTTTTTGATACTTAAATTCCTCTATCCTTTTATGTATAAAATCTGTATTAAAACCATTAATTACTGCAGTGTTAATAATGTGTTTATATTCTATGTCAAATTCATCTTTATTAAGGGGTATATTTATTAACCTATACATAAAAGGATAGAGGAATTTAAGTATCAAAAAGCTGTCAAAGAAGTTTCAACCCTTAAAAAAATAAAAGATAATTAATTGTATTTTTAAAAAGTTTACTTACCATCCATGGGCTAATAAAAAATTTACAAGGATTTTTAAAGAATATGGAATAAATTTGGTCCCTCAAAATAAATTTAATATACAAAATTTACTTAATTTTTCAAAAAAAGATAAAATACCAAATTATAAAAAATCTGGCATTTATCAATTTAGCTGTTTAGATTGTGATAAAGTTTATATTGGTAAAACTAAACGTCATCTAGAAACCAGAATAAAGGAACATTTTAGAAATATTAGATATAAACAAACTGATAAATCAGCTGTGGCAGATCATTTTTGGTCATTTAATCATGAAATTAATCCAGAAGTTAAATTATTAAAGCAATTAAGTAATCCTATAGATTTAATGGTTTGGGAAAAAAATTTTATTTTAAAAAGCAGGAACCGTGTCATGAACTTTGAATTACCATCTATAGATTGTATTTATAAATTTTTGTTTTCAGAGATTGGTAAATAAAAATTGAATAAGAATAATTGTTTTTCAGGAAAAAATAAAAGATTGTAGCTTGGCAACGAATTTGTTTATATGGCTTTGAGAATGAGCTGGACACAGCTTGAAACCCAGGGTCAGCAAATAATACTAAGATAAGTGAAGTTTTTAGTTTCTAATTTGTTCTTACTTTAGAATTCTTTATAAGTACTTAGAATTCATTATACTACATAATTCATTAAAAAGTTGTAACCCAAACTTATTTTATTTTTCAGAAAGGTACTTTATTTTGAATCATGCAACATTATTTTTAGTAGGTAGTCATTATTACTTAAGTTTATTTAATGGGTTTGTGGTTTCTGTGAAAGGTCCATCCCATCCAAATACTGCTAATGGTGCAGCAGTGAGCAAACACCGTGAAACACAACTTCAGCTTCAGCGCAAGTTGCAAGAACGAGAAGTTATTCGTGAACAGAAACGCAAGCTTCAGGTATTTGTCATATTTCTGTTTTGCGATATCATGATGCACCAAGGTAAAACCTCTTAATGAGGTAAGTGATGTAAGCTGTTCTTGCTGAAGTTGCTTTTTGCCGCTATCAATATTTAAACATTTATTATCTACCCATCCCATATCCACAGTCTAACTATGCAAGTGTTCTGAAACTTGCTTTCTGTGAGATTAATATTAATTACAAAACTGTTAAAGTAGTTAGATGTAAATGAAGTAGCTGCTTATAAAAAAACAAACTCCACAAATCTTTTATGTATTATTTCAGGTTTTGTAGGTTCAGGTTTTGAAATAAATTAACTAATATATACACTATTACAGAAAAAGTAAATTGCGTTTATATGAATGACAATACAGTGTTCATACAATTTTTGAGTTTATGAGGAAACAAGCTCACTCAGTGAAGATAATAAACAATTAAGTGGTAAAATGGCATTTTAGTACTTGCTGAAAGCTCTTTGAAGAAATAGAATGTAAGATGGGAAAATTATTGAGGCTTTATTAATAAACATTATACTTTTATTATTTTTCAGTATTTGCTGCTTGCTGCATAACCACTTATATGAAAGGACAATTCACATTCCATAAAATAAATTTAGATATAGATGAAGAGCCAAAAAGTATTTGAGATAGTACGTCAAGATTAATGTTTCATGTAAAATTATTAATATGTTAAATTGATTTGAAACACCAGGTGATTTAATATACTACAAAATTGCCAACAATATATTACATTCTTATTTGAGGTACAAAGCATCCTAACTTTTGAACTTTAAATTGTAATAAAGCATACACTTGTACATTAAATTTTATCTACAGTTGGCCATTTAATAAATCAGATTCAGATTAGATTTATTCACCAAGAAAATTCATACAGAATGTAGGCTTTTTCAAAAAATGTTAAGACGGACATATTTACATATACATAGTTTAAGAAAAATTCTCATTGTCAAGTAAATATAAAAAGCTTTATCTTAGAAAATGGTGCTTTGTGTGTTCCAAAAATGTTCAGTCTTTTGGAAAGCAAATTTTACAAAATTATCCTCTGTTATAATTTATTCATAAGTTTCTTCTTCCATTAATTTATATTTCAATGTTTTAGGATCAACAGACAGCAGTAGCTGCTACATCGAAGAAACATCAGCCCAAGCGCACTAAGTCAGAGCATAAGAGTACAAATAATACAACTCAGGGAGACAGGGAACCCCTTCAACAAGGCATTATCTGTGATAAGGTGAAGAAAAATAATGAAAGGACCAATGAAAAGCCTATTCCAGATCCACTAACTCTAAAGAGACCACTGCCTCCCTGTTCAAACTTGACATCCCACAGTACAAACAAAGCTGTAGTAGGTCCTGTAACCGCAGAACAGGACTCTCAGTCAAAATCCAGCGGAAAGCTTCCCATTCCACGATTGAACAATGTGTGTAGCAAACAGCAGCAGCAAATGCACAATGTCATCATTTTGCCATCTCTCACTCAACCACAAGCACAGAAAAATAAGTACAAACCAATCCAACCCAAGCCAATGGAAGAAGATAGCAATTCACAGGAGCAAGAAGAATCTGAACTGGTACGCTATTTCCAGACCAGTGATGAACCAGATCAGCAGAAGCTATCACAACTCCGGCTGCTATTGGAGCGCAATCTTAGTCAGCCACCACCTGCACAGATGAGCCAGCCAGCTCCTTCAACAGCACATGCATCTTCAATGAGTTCTCGTAATGGTCGTGGTGGAAAGGCAGGGTTACGTCGAGTCAGTTTTGAAACCTCAGTACTTGAACATCAGCAGCAATCATCTTCTGTGCCTCCAAGCCCAAACACCAGACGCCGCATCTTCAGCTTCACGCCTATTTCACCTGGACCCCACTCCCCTCGTGCAGCTTCCTCCAGTGCAAATGCTAGCCCTTTTGTCTCTCCAAGAAATACCCCTATTCCACGATCAAGACATAATTCTGGGCAGACAGCAGCTTCATATCTTGCAAGACACAAGGTGGTGCGTTCCAATTCTGTGAACACACCTCCGCAGTATCAGCGCACTCGGCCTAATATATTGTTTGCTGTACCATCAAGTGAACCAAATGCACTTCCACCGATGTCTCCAGTGTCAATATCTGCACCACTGTCACCTATGATTCCCTTCCAAAGCATTACAACTAACAGCAACATCTTACCTGAAGCTGATCTTGGCCAGAAGAATCTTCTGCAAGTCACACAGACACCGAAGTCTGAAGCTTTTATGCAGGATATAATGCATCCACATATGCCAGGTAATATGGATCCCTTGGCACAAGAGGTAAGCCAGTTTTTTGCAGATGAGTTGGCAGGTATATCCGATCAGCAGAGCTTGTCATTTCGCTCACAATCTGTACCTCTACATCACAATGCCACTTTGTCTCCTAAACTGCACTTCAACTTCTTAGCAGCATCTGCTAACAATTCTGTTGCTGCTACTCCTGTTCCAAGTGAATTTGCAGACTTTGGTGAAACAGGTACAGCTTCAACTGATCTCATAGGGGCAGAGGACACAGAACTAAATTCAGAGAATTTAAGTAGAATTTTTAATCTGTTAGATGATGTTCAAACGGTCCAGACACTTTCTATAGATATGCGAGCAGGCCCTTCATCTCGTTCTTATCCAAATACACCACTTCCTTATTCTAGAGGGGGTGATCCAATAGTAGCTTCATTTTCCACTTCTGTACCATCTACATCAGATAGTTTTGCAACATCACGTTCCTACCCTTCTACACCTATGACTGGCTTAACTGATGATTTTCATTTAGGTGCCCGCCGAAATATTACAGCATTGTTGGATAACCCTCCAGTGTTGCTGGACAACACCCCAGCTACATTTGCAGATGATGTGGACCTGGCGCTAGATGTTCTGCAGGATTGTGATACATTCTCTCAATTCGTTCAGGAAGTGAATAATCCTCCAGGCGACTCGTAACATTTGACTTTGCCTTTTGTCCTTAAATCTGCCTAAGTTGAAGCAGTAGATGAAGTAGTATACTGTTGAAGATATACTTAACCAACAATATGTGTGTTCTAAAATTAATGTAATTACATTTGCAAACAACTTGTTTGCGCTCAGCAATGAATTTTAGAATTTTAACATTTTTATCATTAATGTAATGATGGGTCAAGTTGGTAAAAGCTTAGAGGAGAAACCTCACTTTAAAATAATATAAAAAGCCCAACCTTATTCATGGCCCTGCAATTACCTTGCTGTATGACCATAAATATAAAATGAAGCTTCTGACATCATTGTGGAACCTCGATCCATCGTTTTTCAAAAAGAGATCGTGGGAAAAATAAATATCATAAACACAGGAAAATCTGGTAGAAAAACAAATAAAAGATGGTCATTTGTACGAATGATTAAAAGTAAAGTACTGCAAAATGCAAGCTATTTTTGTTGTTAATTGCTGTTCATAGAAGTTGGAAAAGCTGTGCAGTTTAAATTGCAGCTAAGGACATGTAATTTTGTTCTTCCAGTAAAGTGAAAACATCAGTTATGATTATTTAGTTAGAACATGAGAAGGTATAAATTATGTGCCCACTGCAGTGTCTGTAGGAGTTGTGTTGGTACTAAAACTGAGCAGTACCAAGTGAAATGTATGAATCATAAATGAATTATGTTTATCAAGATTCCCCTTTCTTAGCAGAACTTTGACATGGAGCTGTTTAATACCTTTTGGTAATATTGTTGCAAAATCCTGAACACGGTTGGAAGATAATGTTAAGCAAAATGTAAGTGATGGTCTTGGGAAGAGCTACTGGGGAGAAAAAAAAGTATTTTGAGAACCAGAATGTTGAATTCAAGAAGTAGAGTAAACGATGGAAGGTTAATTGAAATGTAAAAAATAATAATTTAAAAACTGTTTAGAATTAATACTGTGAAGTAATATAATAATTCAAAAAAGTATATACATTGAGTCAACTGACACTCTATGCTTCACATACCTTGAATTTATTCTCAATGTGTTTCGCGTTCTCTGGAAGACATAACTTCTTGATAATGCCTTAAGTGAAAAGGCAAAATGTGTTAAGAAAAAATTCAAGGTGAATTATGATGTCTTAGTTGACTGAATATCTATTCTTATAATTTTTTTAATTAGAAAAAATAATATTACATAGATGGAACTCTTCTCGGGACCAAAATGGTTGCAAACAGTAAAGCCAGGCAAGCCAAACACATAGTAGCAAGATTTCTGCATTCATGCGGATTCAAATCCTATGTTGCTCTGCCTACCAGAGTTTTTTCTTCAGGTTCTCACTCAATCTTTAGGATTAATATGCGGAGCTTTAACATTTAGGTCTGTGAGCTCATAAATGCTTTAATACTTTCAATTGTATGACTTATCCAGTTGAAATTTATAATTAATAAATTTTATAAAAAGTGGTTGGAAGAGAGTGGCATAAATGATGTATCGAAGTTCCACTACAATATGAAATTATACTGTGCTCAGAAGCAGAACTGTGTTTATAACAATACTAAATTAACTGTTTCATATGAAGTTTAGCTTCATAACAAAAATTATGAGATTGTCAGAAGTCTTTCTGTTACATGCATGCATGTCATGTATTTTTACTTATAGATCAAGGTAAAAATAGTGTTTTATTCATTGGAGTAGCTCAGGTTATAAGGTGCCTGACTACAGAGTTGATAATCTGGCATTTTATCGCTGATAGTGACAAAAGATATTTTTAGCCGTGTGTCCAGAGTGGCCTAAATACATTTGGCTGCTATCCAATTGAATATATGGGAATATTCATTGAAGCAGTTACCTAGATATGTCAAGTTAATTAGACCATGTTATTTCCATCTCAGGCTGTAGTGAAGAACCAAGGGATGCCTTACCATTCCAGGTCCCTGTGTTGCTAGGTCTGTGCCTTAGTGTGGAGAACCAAAACCTTCCAGTAGGGTTTTAGAGTATTTAACTACAGCAGTCATTAGCACCTTGAATGACTTAAAATATCAACTGAACATAAAATGGAGTGTTTCATGTTGTTGCCTAAACAAAATATTTGTGATATTAATACATCAGTTAATGTAAAAAGCAGACATGTCAGAAATATACAGGGTAAAAGTTTCATAACAAATTTGTACTCGCTGCTAAGTAGCATTGCATCACATGCTTCTTAAAAAAACAAGGAAAGTGTAATTTGGAAAAAAAAAAGAAAGAAAGAAGACAGGAAAAGAAGCATGCACTTTGGAAAGAAGCTTAAGGGCCAGTTTCACCAACCGGTGCTAAATTTTAATATAATGTTAAGCTAATTTAACATTGCAATTAAAATTTTTATTTCATTGAACAATGTTAGTTTGGCATTGGTTAAACTTTGTTTTACGTTAGTATCCTGTACCTCAGTGTTATGACATTTTATAACAAATATTAAAAGTTGTAAAATAGTGGCCACAAACTAACCTGTTTGTGGAAGTTTGCTGTATTTAACATTTTAATGCCATCCTAATGGATGAGGAGCCATGCATCATAATAAATTTGAAAACCTGCAAAAGGAGAAATTTTTAAATTTATTACAAACTACCCAAAGTGACCATGAAAATGGTTTTATAGGGAATAAAAGAGGTTGGAATACTACAAACATCGGCAGCCTCTTTCGCCCATACAAGTGTAAATTAGATTTTATGAATTGCTACTTATCATTTAATGGTAGGTGATAATGCTGGTATTTCCAAAGCTATCATTTGTGGGTTTATTTGGAAGGTTTCCAAAACAGTTGTTTTAAGTAGCAAACAGTATTTTTATGGGAGTCTGCTTGATACTTAATCAGGGATAACCACTTTCATCCATGTTAGTATTAATGTACCAATTGCTTTCAGTTTGAAACCATTATATGCTTTTGCATCTGACATTTTTGGTGCTGCATATCATTGGGGCAGTTGTTTGCTGGACACGGAAGGAAAACGTGCATTTTAATCAAATTACTCATAGATTTTCTCCCAGGCTGCATCTTTATACTTGAACATTAAGTCCTTTAGCTATTTCGCTCTTGATAAAACCTCTGCTCTTAGTCCATCCTTCATTTAATCTTAATGTCAACACCACAAATGTACCAAACCGTCAATGCTTCTCAAAACATTTCCTTCTACTGCTAATACAAGAACTATTACATATATGCAATATGCATGGTATGAGTTGGGTATACGAAGAGAGGTATAATTTTGTTTGTTATTTACCTAAATGTGAAGTGTTGTATGGTGTATATTCTTACATTCTGAAAGAACTTACATAGAATGCCAGTCACTGTCAGAGAATGGAATGATGCCCTCCAAATTGCTATCTGTATCAAGGATACTTATGTCATGTCACTTGGTTTCACCCACATTGTTTGCTAAACAAACCACCACTTGGTCACAAATAACATCTAAATCCCACACTTTTTTCTCTTAGGAGATGCGTAATCTATAGACATGGCTATCACTCAATATGTATACTCCCACCCCTGCAACCTGACATACCTTGGCTAGTTTGAGTATCTTGTGTTCCCAAGGAATTCCAGAAAAATGTCATACCAAGGTTTAAAAATTTTAATTCAATATTTTATATAAGGATATATGATTCCTCATACTCTGAGGTACCTTGTTCAATACTAAAGTGTAACTCGGAAAGACCACAGTAATGTAATGCTAAAGATCTTGGTGAATGCAAAACAAAACACACATCAAAATTTTTGTGTAAATTTTACAAGGTAAGCATTGGAATAATCAGACATTGGGTCTTCCTTGATCCACAGTGATAAGCGCTTCCAAACATAAGCATTTCTGAATAGGCTTTCTGTCTTCTTTTATACATACTGCACATCAATGTCAGTCTGTTATGCTAAAAATATCTAAGGTGTTGTAGACAATAAAATAAATTAAGGATTAAAATTTCCTTTTTGATCCTGTGTTAGCATCACATTACCAACAAAATTGTATCCTGAGTATTTTCTTCTAAAGTCATGGCTAAAACCTCAGCAGAAAAACATCATGAATCTAGATAGCATTTAAGACCACTAAGCCCTATACTCAGCAAGTCTAAAAGAGGAAAAGAACTGATTCAGGCAAAGAACAAAATGTGCAAATAAATGCAACAAACTAGGCACAAGATGCATGGAAAGCAGGAAGCAGAGATGTTGCCATTATTAAGACACATTTAGATCTAGACTGCATTTTAGAAAGTGCAGAAAATATATTGCGAAAGCACTTCCCATGGCTCCATGGAAGAGTTTGCAACTGATTGCTGACTGCAGGATTAACAGTTGCCAAGCCAGGGAAAACAGCATCAAAGCATAGACTTTCAGAAGATGTTAAAGCAGCATTCCAGAAGTTCTATGAGGATTACTCAAAATCATATGAGACTTCAGGGAAGATGCACTCAAAAGAATCCGGATTGATGGCGAGGTCAAAGAGGTCGAGATCAGATATTTGGTGGTTACATTGAAAGAGACACATGCATTATTTATACAGACTGATGAGGAAATATGTGTTAGCTTTTCTCAGTTTGCAGAATTACGTCCTGTTAATGTGTATTTCCAAGGTAACACTCCACACAATGTACGAACATGAATTGTACATGAAAATGTTAAATTTTTTTTGGCTGCATTGCACAGGAATCAGATACCTGCTTAAACTGAATTTTGTGAGTTTATATTTCAAGTGGTTTGTGACAAGAATGAAGAATGAATGGGATTGGGCTATGAAGAATATCCACTTCTGAGTAAAATAGACATTGCTGATGACAGGCCAATTCACTATGTCACTGGAAGAGCTCAGATTGAAAAACAAGAGGTACCTACCATTGACAGAGTTGCACAAGAAGTTGGCAAGCTCTTTAAATCATGTTTACATTAAAAGACAGCAAGCAGTTTACAAGTGTGTTTGAGAAACTAACCCAATTAATGAGGCAGTGTTACAGATAGATATCTCCGAAAACTATACATGCAAGCAACAAAATGAGAATCAGGCTGCCCATTGGAACAACACACAGGTTTCCATCTTCACTGCTCTATGGTTTAGAAAAGAGTGTGGTGGAGAGATTCACAAGAAGTCTTTTGTTCTGATGTCTACCTTGCACATGATAAATATGCCATTGATGTTATGTATTTTCTCAACTACTGCAGATTCTGCCCTACTTCAAAGTCATCATAATCTTTTCTGCAGCCACTTTAAACAGAAGTATGCTTTAAGCAATGTGACACTGCTTTCCAGGATATTTGAGAACCAAATTAAAGTAGAATCTTTTTTAAATTTATCACGGGAAAGGTGCAGTGAATACGATTGGACAGCAAGTAAAAGGGATGGCATGGATGGCTGTTATATCTAGAACTAAAGTGCAAAATGCACAAGAGTTTGTTCATGCCGTGTAGAAGAAAAACAATTTAGTGATAAGGAGATATCCCAAAATAACTTTGAAGAACTGACAATATATCCTGAGGAATGTTTTCAACATCTATGGTTTTAACAACCTATTCCAGCCACTCATAGAACTCATTTTGTAAAAGTACACACATGTGCATTTCTCCAAATCAAGTGAATCATATAACTTCAGATAAACACATTACGAGAACTGATTCATATAGTTTATTGTGCACAGAAAATGAAGCAGAAGAAGATAGATTTCAAGTCATGAAAAGGTAGATAAAGGCGTCTTTTCATTTTTGTTAAATTTAACTTGCTTAATGTATTATAGCTGCATTATTAAGAACATCCATTTTATTATATAAATTTAGACAACTGTTTATATTGAAAGCCTGCGCACAGTATTTTGTGACAGGTATATGACAAATTTAACATTCTTACCTTGTATCTACCTAACTTGAATTTTTGATAAGCTGGAATTTATTTTGACATCACCCAACAATTCAATATGTTGAGATTTGATTGTATTTGTGGCTGACATAGAGAGCTCTGCAGTGAATAGACAAGTGCATTGGAGTATGTCTAGAAGCTGCGTAGTTCGGTCACCACCTTCTCGAAAGCTTCGGTTCATAGTTTTCTTTGACATTGATAGGATGTTAACTAACAATTTGCTGTAAAAGCTTTATGAAACACATGAGTTTTAACCTTGTGTTAAACTTTTAACATAATGTTAGCAAACATAGTGTTAAGAGTATTTTTAACATCAGTTGGTGAAACAGGCCTAAGTAAGATTATGGGAAACTTAAAAAACATTGCAATATAAGATTTTTTAAGTCATAATTAATTCAGCAAGTTCAGGATATAGGGAAAGGTCTAGCCAATTAATATTTAATGATGTTACTTGCAAATACTTTCATCACCATCAGTATAAACCTTTCAGTCCCCACACAACCAGTCTGAGCTGTACAACTTGTGATTCTGTAATGTTCCTCATTAATGAGAAAAATGCTGGATTAGAATGTCCTTGGAATTTCAAAAAGCAGTTACAAGGTCTTTTATTCTTTTCATTTCTTTTTTCTTTTCTTTCTCAGCACCTCCCGATCTTTCAATGCTTTTCCATATTTCTTTTTAAAGCATTTCTTGTCCAAGGTGTGCCTGGAGACCTCTCACGTTTTTTTTATTATTATTATTATTATTATTATTATTATTATTATTATTATTATTATTATTATTATTATTATTATTATTATTATTATTATTATTGTTTTGGTTGCTTTTTTCAGGAAGACTCTGTATGATAATGCACTTTTGATTGGACATGTTCACCTCTTTTTCACTCATGCTGCTGACAAGAGACAATTTACTGTACATAACCAGAAGCGAAACAGGCCAGGCCAGGTCAGACATGCCATACACTAGTTTTCTTACATTTAAGTTGCTGGAGAAAAATTGCAGCTTATATTTGATCTTTCATTTTCAAATCCACACACTGATCTTGGATTTATTTACAATTGTCATAAATTTGTTTTACTTTTGACATATATTGAAAGCTTCCTGAAAATTTCTTGCAGCATAAGACAATTTCCGCAACTTTGTAGCATGAACTTACATTGCCAGTCCTTAGTACTAAGCATTGCATGCATTCTCTTTTAAGAAACAATGTTGGCTAGCTTGGCAGGCAAGCAAGACAACTAGCAGAAGTATTATCTTGAATCAATCTGAATAGCATCAAGTTAAAGCTACTCAGTTGAATCTGTCCATGAATACGATCCTATGCACTGTAATTTCCTTCATGCTCATGCTTCACTTTAAATGTGTTTTGAGCTATGGACAGAACATGTGCTCTTCAAAATGTATTTACTCAAGAGACCTGCAGTGAATTGACATTTTTAAAATACTCTGCAACATTAATGCTCATAACAGCAATGATTTCAGCTGAGTGTCCAGTAGAAAGCCATCTACTCTTCCTGCTCATCACGAAACCTGTTTGTTCAAACTTTGAAATAACTCTTTTTACACTTCTGTTTAGCACATTTTTTTGCACAAACATACCAACAATATACATAGCACACACTATTTGTAATTGTGACTTGTAATATGCTTGTACAATGTGTATCTCTGTCTCAGTTAACTATGAACAAAAATTTGATTTACTACAAGGCTTCAAAGAACTGTGCCAACCCAAAGAAAGGTTCTGATGTGTTACATGCACATTACTTTCTCTGCACATTCAACAAACTATTATTACGAAAGCTTATTCTTCTATTGATGTCGTCAACAGAGATAAACATTTGCATAAGTTGTCTTATTGCATATTTGCTTGTAGGTACAACAAGATTAGGAGAATAAAGTAGGCTTTAAGTGACAAGTCTTTTAAGAGCAGGTTGCTGTGTAATTACTTTCAAATTCCATTCCCTTAGCATGATCAAGAGGTAAAAAACTACATGGGAGTGTCAAAAAATAAGCAAAATTCTCCTCATCTTTATTCAGATTGTTTTACAAGCCTTCAAAGTATTTTCCCTCAGACTCATTACAACGGTTCCAGTGTTCTGTCCATAGTTCAAAAAACCTCCTAAAGTAAGTGTAATTAACATAAGCCCTAATTGTTGCTTTTTTAATGATAGAATAACTTATGTTTTGGATATCAACTCACTTATTTCATGTATTTTCTTTTAGAAATAAAAATACCTAAAAATTCTTTATTTGTTTCAAAAGAATTCATAGGTGTTTTGCTAGAAAAGCAGACAATGCCTTCCGTGCCATATTGAACATCTGTTTGTAAAATTTTTCATGAAGGTAGAATTGTGTTACTTCAATGCAGAAGGTTAAACTTGCACACTCGTGGGCCATGGCCGCTTCCAAGTCTACAGATGTTGTTGTTAGCTAATGCTGGATTTCTGACAATGAAGTCATTAATCCTCTTGCTCTCCAATATTTTTCACAATGATATTGAAGAGAGCAATAGCAGTAATAGTAACCACTTTTTAGAGAGCACCATATTTTTATGTTTTGACAGTCACATCGCTCTCTCGCAACCCCCAGAATGTCTGGAGGACCACACCTGTCGTTGGTTTACGGGTCTCACCGACCTGACCGGGAGAATTATCAAACTAAATTCACCGACCATATCCTCTGATTACCAATCAGAGGACGTATTACATGCCATGACAGGTCAGCATGTTGGGGTTAAGATTTTATAGAGAAATTACAGAAATGGAGAGGTTGGAAAAATAAAGACTCCCTAGCCCTCGGAAACCCTAATAGCATCAGGGTAGGAAGAGAACAAGAGATGACCAAGATAAGGTCAGATAGAAAAGTTACAGTGAGGAGCAAAACACCAGTAAGTGGAAGTAATGTTCTGCTCAGCTTGGGTACCTTGTGGTCGCTATTCACATATCCCCTAGACGTAGACCCTTGGGGCCAGTCTACAGATGTTAACCATTCCATTTCCCATAATGTCTTGAGAGGTGAATGGGCTATGACGTTTATATGTCATCCTAGGGAGCAGGCTGGCAAGGAACTGACCTCTGGTCTTATCTGTTAGGGAAGTAACTCTGTTTGTAAGCAGGATTAAGCACTTCCATTACTATTCTTCCAATTAGATTATTTTCCTGGACCAGCTGAGTAGGCAGCACTCCAGTATCAAATTTATGGTGAAAAGTAGAGTAAGACAGTTCATTATCATTCCTCAGTCTCCGAATACTCTGGAATTCAACACATTTTTACTTTCTCTACTACGCATAGTAGGTAGTGGAAGTATTGTGTTCCACCTAAAGGTTACATTGAGATTTTGCCGGAAATGTATGTTTTGAGGCCCCCTGAATACCAAAAGGAAATCATTTTGAGGAAAAGGTTTATGGGTGTGGTGGGTTTTTTTTTTTTTTTTTTTTTTAATGTATTCTTCTTCTACATGTTCTATTACAATATGCAATACTACATATTCTTTAAAATAACTTTTTACAATTTCTGTTTTAGTTGGTGGCCATTTTCCTCTTCTTTGAAGTATTTTTCTTTGCTCCTCTAGATTTCTGCAGTCATATAATACACGGTCTGTTGTTTGTCCTCCATTACAGGGACAGTTTGGGTCTTGAAACCTGTGATGTGAAACCTGTTGTAGTATGCTTTGAGTCTTCCGTATCCTGTCACTAGTGTTGTAAGATTTGCCATTAAATTTATCCTTAACTTCATTCTCTACAACAGTAGGAAAGTATTTCTTTGTTTCCTGGCCTTTAGTTGTTTTTTTACCATTGTTTTTCCCAATTTTGTAGACTTTCTCGTCTTAGCATTTTCCTAACAGTGCTCTTTGGAATTCTATTATAGCAGTATTCCTCTTCATTTATAGCTGTTTTCTTTTGCTAGCTGGTCTGCAGTTTCATTTCCTTGTATTCCTATGTATTCTTGGATCCACCCAATATCTATATTCCAGTTTTGTTTTTCTAATATTTTTATCGCTGTTCTAATTGCTTCTGTTAGGTAACTGAATTTTATAGTTACACAACAATTGTAATGTAACTCTACTATCTGTGTATTTTGCTGCAGTTTTGTTAACTTCTTCCATGAATTGCATATTTTTAACAGTTTCTAGTGCTTTCAAAACTGCAAATTGATCAGCTTGGTTGTTGGAGCACGGTTTATCTAGCTTGTATTGTAGCTGATATTCCAGTTTGTTCTTATAATAAATTGCTACTCCAGGACCAACTCCTTCAGTTTTACTGCAATCTATATATATTTCCAATGTATACAGTTTATTTTGATTTATTTCTTCAATTATTGGTATGTTGACTGGAAGCCTATATTCCATAGGTTTGTCTAACTTATTTTCAGAGTTCTGCTTCAATATTGTATATTCATTGGCAATTTCCTGAAGTTTAAGTGTTATAGGTGTAAGACCTGTTAAAATGGAGAGTACTTTGGTAGATGTGGTCCTGAATGCATTAGCAATTTTGATATTTGTCTTTGCACTCTTGTGAACTTATTTGCATTGTGTTTCTTGTCAATGACTTCTATCCATACTGGAGTTGCATTAGAGAGGAATGGTAAAATTGCACCATTGCACATAGTCTTTAAAGCCTGCTGTTTTAGTTCCCAATCTAGTTTTGCCGATTTAGATAAGAATTTTTATCAATTTATTAGCTCTCTGTTAAATATTGAATGTGGTCGTTAAACGTGAAATTCTTATTGATAATTATTCCTAAATATTTGAGTTTTTCTACTTGTTCTATTTGTCTGTTGTTGATAAAGATGCTTGTATCGCTTTCCACTCCACATTTGTGTGTTATTAGCATTGTTTTCGATTTCTGCTCATTGAAGATAATTTTATTATTCTTGGCCCAAGTTTCAATCTTTTTTTAGGTCTACATTATTGAAGCTTTTGGTTTCCAGGTTGGTTTTGCCTCTAGTTATTCGTAACAAATCATCTGCATATGCCACTTATATTTGGATGGCTTGAGTATTCTATGTTCAAGAGCGAATTATATTGCAAATTCCAGAAGCCTGATCCGCAGCAAGATTCTTGAGGACATCCCTTGCTTACATTTCTTTAAAGTTTTACATTATTGACTGTCAATGCTGCACATCTCTGACTAAAATAGCTTTTAGCAAGGTAGTATAAGCTACTCGGGCAGTTAAATTCCTTCAAGGTGTACAGTATACTCAGCCACCAGGCTGCATCAAAAGCTCCTTGAACATCAAGGCTGGGTAAAACCACCATCTGGCCATCTTCCAGGTTTTTCTTTATCTATTTTTCAACTGTAATTGCAGCGTCTAGAGTGCTTGTGTGTGGAATGAAAGCAAACTGGTTATTCATTAAACTCTGCAAGTGTGCATAGTACATTATTCTGTCAGTTAAAAGTTTTTGTAATAGTCCTCCTCCTACATGCAGTAGACTGATTGGTCGGAATTTTGTTACTTCTGAGCTTTTTTCTTTTCCTGGTTTTACAATAGATATTAATTTAGCTTTATTCCATTGTTTAGGGATATTTCCTTTCATTAAACATTGGTTGTAAATGATTGGTTATCAAATATTTTAGAAATATATCAAACATCTTAAGTAATTATTATTTATTTATGCCAACCTCTCAAACCTTAAGTAATATTTTACTTGTAATTCCATCTTCTCCCAGAGCTTTACTTACATCCATTCTACTTAAAATCTCTTTTATTTGTCTCTGAGTAAAATCTTTGTCATTCAGCATTGTGATTGGTCTGTTAATTAATTTCCTAATATTTTTGTGGCAATCCTCATCTTCATTTTCTCCTGGTGCAAAATGATTTGAGCATGTATCCTAATGTATCTTGTAAATATGTTGTGACTGAACTGTCCTATTTCATAAGAGTTGCTAATTGTGAATTTTTTCTTATTTTGCCACTAGCTATTCAATAAACTGCATTCCAGGGATTGTTAGATGGAGCTAGACCACAATAATTTTTCCAGGAATCTAATTTACCTTTTCTTATAGTTATTTTGTACTTCCTCTTTTGCTCATATACAATGCTTTTCGCTCTTCTCATTGGACTTCATCTTGTTTTGTCTTTTGATATCGTTTTCTTAGTGCATTAGCTCTTTTTCTCATAATGGGTAGTTCATTTGTCCACCAGGGTATAGATTTTGTTTAATTTGTCTCCTGTAATGGATTACATTTTCTAAAGCACTTATTACATGCTGCAGTTACATTTTCTTCAAACTGCTTCACTATTTTATGAACGTCACCTTTCATGTTCACCAATTTGTTGAGTTCTTCGTCTATATCTTCTAAATTTCTTCTTGTAAATGGTAAATTCTGAACACCTACTGTTTTTAGTACATTGCCAAAGTCTCCTAATTTGTTATCGTCAACTATATATTTTGTGACCTGGAATTCAAATTCTGTTTTGTGATCTGCTCTTTGGCTTACAGTGTTGATAGGTCTATGATCAGAACAAATTTCATCTTTGCTGCTTTCCCATTCTGTGATTCTTGACAATAACTCACTGTTAGTGATAGTGTGGTCATTATTACTCCTTCCATTAGCACTTTCAAATGTTGTGTTTTCAATTTCTTTGTTTATAATGTATAATTGCTTTGAATTTAAATATTCCTCCATTATCCTCCCTCTGGTGTTTGTAGTTATATCATGTCATATTGTTGATCTAGCATTACTAACATAGTTTATTCATCCTTTTAGAACATATACATGTTGTTGTATATATCAGGTTACATAAAATGCCTACATACTTACATAAAATACATACATTCTGGTCCATATAATAATACTGGTTGAATGAGATTAATAATTAAAGTAACTGCCTTAATGGTAAAAAATCTTCAAAATCACAATTGCAGATATTCATCTATGTCATAAAAAGCCCTCTCAATTAAGTAATTTTTTAAGCATTTATTAAACTTGGAACCAGTATCCATGGCAATTAACAGACCCCTTCCTTTCATATATAATGTTGTTGTTGTTGTTTTCTAGTGCCTTGCATCTGGCAATGAAGCAATTAGCATTCGTGCTTTCCAATACTTATATGTGGCTTTCATGTAACTGTTTTCTTAACGGGCACCAGTTTTACAATGTGGCAGTTACATCACCCGACTTAAACCCCCATTTCGCAAGGGGGACCACACCTATCGTTGGTCAACGGGTCCATCGGACCTAGCCGGGAGGACTAAATAGATGATATTTAGATCCACCGACCTTCCCCTCATGTGCCTCTGAGGGACGCTGTTGTGCTGTGATAGGCCAGCACATATGTAAATGACATTTCCTCCATTTTAGATGAAACAGTTATACCGCTGTGATTCGGTAATTGTGTAATTGTGTGGAAATGTAAAATTGAAGATGTATCCATATGGTGCAGTGAACAATAACCTCATTTTTTCACAGAATTTTCTGGTGTTGCGCACCTTCGACAAAACATCTGAATTGGATACATGGCCAACATTACAGAGCATTAAAATAGTTCATTGTACTGCCAGTAGAAGCAGATTAATCAAGTTGTGCCACATTGCCACATACTAGCCTTTAAATGCAGTTATCTAGTTAACACTGTACTTAATAAAAAATATTACAATTTTTTGTTCATTTACACCCATTCTCTCACGTCCTTCAGTCTGCAGGATTATTTTACTTTCTTCCTGTATAAAGTACCTGTATCTTCTACCTGCACATATGTATATCACCTCCTGATCTGAATCTTCTGTTTCATTTTGTATTCAATCACCTGTTATCTTACGAATTGCCCCCTTATTTCTCCTACTGACTGCTACACTGACCCCGTTTTCCACTTCCCTCACTGCACTACACTCACTTTTCTTCTGCCCCTCCTCTTCTCTCCTAACTACCCTCTATGCAGTTAGATTGTCTCATTTTGGATGGTCATCTATTATACTTCATCCAACTTGCATGCTATGATGCTTTTTGCTCTTGTATTCACTGTTATTACTTCAAAGTTTGATGCATTCCATTCGTCCTGTTATTCTCTCTTCCACTTGCTTGCATTTCTAGTTGGTCATTTATCCACAACTTGAAGTTATGGATGTATGCCCATTTTCCTGGATCATGCTTGTGTCTTCTTTGTTCAATTAGTTGCCTCATTATTTCCCTATGCTCATATAAATTCTCAAATATATAGAGAACACTTTGATTTTCAGTTGCATGCCCCTAAATTTTGCTAGTATAAGGCACTTTGTTGAACAATTTTGTGTACAGTGATGTGTGACAATATCCAGATAGTAGATAGTAGATAGCGTTTTGGAAAATTATAATGTAAGTGTTGTTAGTTTACTACATCACTTATTTAAAATGGGACACGTTTTGAGAGCTCCTTGCTCCCATTCCCAATGTGATGCTGGCTGGTGGAACTTCTTATTGTCATGTTGGAGATTGCAGCATTTTCATCCTCCGGTGTCTTTTCCAGGAATTTCTTTTTGAGGTTGTCACTTTGGGGCATGAATGTAATAATGTTATTTTATATATTTTGTACAGATCTACGTTAATCTCAGCTTCAATGTCCAGATACATACTAGCCTTGTAGATCCATGCATTTTGGTAGTTTACTTTGGTGTCTCCATCTTATAGCTGAGATATGAGGATAGCATCAATCTGTTTGTTGACGATCAATATAGCAGTTCTAGTTTTATTGTCCTAAAGGTGAAAATTTTGTAGCTTTTACTGATTCCGATTACTTTATTCTGAAGAATATATGGCTCTTGAATAAGCACAATATCTGTTCTATTTTGCTTTATTACATCCATTAAATTGCCTGTAGCTATTCTAGAATGCTTTAAGTTTATCTGCATTATCTTAAGCTTGGTATTACTATTCTGAAAGTTATTGGTATAAATCCATCTGTTATTTAGTATTTTAAGGGAGCCATTTTAATATTCTGTATTTTCTGTTCCTTCTGATTACAGCTTGTAAGCACGGGCATTTATTTTTGTCCAGAGATGATTTTCAACTATCATGATTTTGTTATAATTGTTGTGATTTATGCAGTTGGTGCGATTGTATTCCTGCATTGATGCTTTACAATCTTTCAACTTATGATTTCCAGCGCAGTGAAGATTTATTTCATTCTTTGACTCAGACTACACTATCAATCTTTCATCACTTAAAGCTTTCAGTGAGTTTATTCCCACTTCTAGTTGTGTTGGATTAACTTTACTTTTTGAAATTACTTTCATAGCTTCTACTGATTCATTCACTTTAGATTTGAAAATAAGTTTTTATTTCTTTTTGATATTTTTGTGTGGACATTTTCAAGTGGCATCAGCGTACCTTTGCTTCCAATCAAATGTTGGCACAGCATTCTTCATCTCTATCACTCTTGTTTGATAAGGCCATCTCATTTTCTTCTTGTTGCTTAAACAAAGGTTGAAGTTCCCTAATCACTTTCTCCTTAGTATTATCTCTCTTTTTAATGTAGTGAATGCCTTCCTTAATTCACTGATTGTATTATTTTCTTCTTGAAATCATTTCTGAGATTACCACTCTTTACGGTGACTTCAAGCAGATTAGTAAGAGCATTTTCCATACATTTATCAATGTCTTTCATCATTTCATCAGTCAAATATTTCTGCTTATATGTAAATGTAAACCCTGTGCGACAGACCACGAAGGGCCAAGGCCTACAGCCCAGCCGCTGCGTCCCCCACCTCTGCCCACTACAGGCATCATTGGTGAGGTGCAGTACTGGAGGGTGGAACGTGGTCAGCGCCCTGAGCGCTCCCGGCCAGTTATGCGGTTTTCTAGACCTGGGGCCGCTACTTCTTCATCAAGTAGCTCCTCAATTGGCCCCCCCGGGACCTAATGAGGCTGAGTGCACCCTGTGCCAGATCTCCCAGAGGGGATAAAATCCCCCTGCTGGTACCGGGGATCAAACTCAGGTCCTCTGCGCCAGAGGCAAGCGCGCTACCAACTGCGCTACGGAGGCGGTCTTTTCTCTGCTTATATACCTGTATATAATTAATCCCACTGCACAATATAACGTCATAAAAGCACAACCTCACTATCACAACTTCCTTAGAGCCCCAAAATAACAGTATTTCAAACAACAAAATTGGCTGAATCCAATATTGCATAATAACAATTAATGAAACTCCACAGATACAGACAATATCACAACACAATAACGAACAAGTAGTAACTTATTATTTATTTATGCCAACAAACTTACTGTTGGTGTTTTTAAACACCAGGAGAAATACGAACTGGTTTGAGAATTTAATGCCATTCTGGCAGTTTGTCACAATAGCTCAGTGGTAGAGCATCCGCTTGTCGGCAAGCGGAAGGTCTGTGGTTCAAATCCCAGTTGTGGCATTGAATTTTTAAGTTCCAGTTCTACCTCTTAAACTTTGCCCACACACGGCTTGTGTGTTTAAAACCACCAACAGTAAGTTTGTTGGCATAAATAAATAATAATTACTATATAGTCATATTTACTCTGGATGACTTTTCCATAACTGCTCAAACGTAAGAGATAGACCAAATCTTATTATACAAAATATATAGATCTTGCTAAAACACACAATATATGTCCAAATAAACTTTTTGTAGAGTGGACCATTTCAGAGATATTCCTTGCTATTTGTGTGAGTTTTGGAAAACTTAAAACTTTCGTCAGATGTAAGATCGTGATTAATTTTTTTATATCTTAGCTGTGTAAAGAGAATGGAATCTCAGAGCTTTAAAAGATTTTACTATTGCTCAAAGCCTACTATATTCTCATATTCCCCTTTTATCAACAAGAAAATAAACAATAAGATAATTTCTGCAAATGTTTATCTCAACTAACTGAAGAAGATAAAGGAATAAGAGTTTGCAAGAATGGTTAGTATAAGAGTAGAGAAAGTTATGTGAGTGCAACACATCAGATTTTTTATTTTCACTTCAGCTTACCTGTAATAAGTACAGGAACTATTGTATTGTACCTAAAAATTTGATATCAAGATTTCATTGGAAATATATGTTGAGGCCTTCTGAGTAAGCATATAAATAAAAACGTATTGTTAGAAAAATATCTATGTGCGTGCAACATAACTCAAAAATGAAATCTCCGACAAACACCAAACTTAAGGCTCTTGCATTGATGTGACATAGAGATCTTCAAAAAATCCCCAGTCCAAACTACACTACATGAAAATAGTTTCCTTATTTTTGATTTTTGCAAAGATGACTCCCAAGAATTTTTTTTTTATTAAATTGTCATATATTTAGGATATTTGCATGGTAAATAAAATATATACCTTGAATTTCGTGGGAATGTTTTGTGAAGGACTTTTGCATAGTTGCTAAATGGTAAGAGATAGACAAAATGTCACTATGTCATTCTCCAGATAAGCAGAAACTGTTCCACACTTCTGCTGAGAGAGCCACCAGAAAAACTTCATCTCACAGTAAATCATATTAACAAATCTTTTGATAACTTTTTTAAGTTCAGGGTTTTTCAAGTTAAGTTTTGAACCCATAATTTTCTGTGACTATTTCTAACGAACCAAGTTTTGTCATAAGCCACTTATAGGGCCTCTGTTGCCTCAGTTTTTATGTCAGAATATTCTCAGTAAAGTTGTAATGTTGAATTTTTTGTATGACATTGCAAACATGTTCATCCTTTGATAAGAGGGATTCCCCAACATTAAATTCAGAGGGACAAAATTAATTTCATCACTTTTCACATGTTTTCCATATTATGATATTTAATAAAGTCTTTAAAAAAACAACACAAACTTAGGGACCTGTTGGAATAGGATTGGAAAAAATTGTGTCCAAAAATATACAATAAGAAGATATTAGTTGTAGAAAGTAACCTCTTTACTTATCTTTTTCAGTAGGTATACGGAGAGGATGGGTTCATTCATTCACTGTAATTTATCTTCTAAATCATACAATGAACTGATAGTGTTGTTGATATAGAGCACATCCATAAACAATGTTGATATTATAGCAATTAAATCATATTATAAATTACGGAAATTACATAATATTGTCAATATAAAATACATTGACTACATGATTACTTTTAAAAATTAGTGAATTGTGTTTTACATTTCACTATTAAGAAAATTTATCCATTGAGTAGTAACAATGTTCAAACAAATGTCAGTAAGGCTGATTTAAAGATAGAATATTTATTTATTTATTAACCTCGGACTAACATTTGGTACCTGCATACATTGTTTTATTTTGCAGAAGTTTTGTGTTCTCATCACACACATATATACATATATCTGGTTTTTTTTGTCTAAAATTATGGTTGTGAATTTTTTTTGTTCACTGAAAATGTTATCACAAGTTAGGTTGCTGCCTTGTGAAAAGGATTAACTCTTAAAGATAACTGCTTGAGAGGCAAGGTGTGGAACGTTTGAAGATGAACATGTAGAATTTACTCCTAAATTTTCTTAGCAATCTTCTTTGATCTTTAAATAAGGTTTACATTGTTGTGCACTCTCCAAAACACAATTCCATATTGCATAATTGAATGGGCATAGGGAAAATAAACATTTCTCGTTGTTCAAAGACTTATATCACTTACTAACAATCAGAGAATGTGACAAGCAGTGCTAAGTTTCTTTGTTAGTGTGTCGATGTGTTTATCACATTTTACAATATTTGTGTATCCAAATACCAAGTAATTCTGTGTTGCTAACATTTTCAGTTACTGCACTGTTGAGGTGAACTGTGGAATCTTAAAAGTTTTATTCGGAGAAATGAAAATGCAGTGCAACAGTTCTCTCTGCATTTACTTTCTTCTAGGGCCGCATGTAGTATTCATAATGGACAAAGCAGCGTCTGGGCAGGTTTTCTACAGTTTCCCTAAACACTCATTCCACCAGTTGCTCCACCATCACCTTTCCAATCATCCATTTCATCTGCACTTCATCTCATCCTCTTCCTCACTCTCATACCTGACGCGTAGCTGACCACCCAATGCCTGGTCTTCACTCTGTCCAGTCCATAGGTTTGTCTGCTGCCTGACAGGTTCTGACCCAGGTAGCTTGTAAGTCCTAGGGGGTGTAAGTCCTACATAAGGGGAAGGTAATCAGGTAAAGAAAGAGAAGAGTGTGAAAATGCACTACAACAGTTTTCTCTACATTTACAATCAGCTAGTTATTTGTAAAACAATTTGAGGCTTCCCTTGCTACTTCCTTTAAAAGACTCTTTTGGTTTGTTCCTTTCACAATTATGTATATTTGTATTGTCTGCAAACTGCATCACTGTGCTTGTTAAGAGGTTATTCTCCAAACCATTTACAATTAATAAGAACAAAATATGGTGGAGTATCTAATTGAATCTGTTTTATCCTTGACAAATATTGTTGTAATATCCATCTTTATTGTGTATAACTTATACAACTTGTTTTGTCCTTAAAATATGAATTTGTACAATATGTTATCTGTCATTAGAAAATAATATCCCAAAATTTGCAACTAACTTTTTATTAAAATTAGGATATTAGGTTTGAAAAGTAGGTGACTCAGATGATAGTTGTGTTGCTGAGATTGCAAAGTAATAAGTATGAGGACTAGAGGAACACACAAATAAATACAAAATACAGTTAGAATTGGCCCATCGCTATTAACAAATTTAAATAGAGCCTGTACTTGAAAATAGGAGTTATTTATAAAGCCTTTACCTGCAGATCCAATTTATTTATATGCTTTAGTAAATATGGTTGTTCACTTTAGAATGAATTTTGAGGTCTTCCAAATAAAACAAGTGACTCTTGGTGCTAATGAAACCAGTAGTCTTGATAGAGCAAAAGTGTTGAAGTTCTGCCCCTTCTAAACAAGGAGAGCAGTCTTTTCCATGTGGCAGCTTAATGTACACGCCAAAGTGGCTGTCATTATTTTCAAAGAACTTTTATACTGAAGCACATCTACTAACTTGAACCTTAAGCAGTGTTATCATTTGGCATGAACTTTATGTTTATCATTTTAATACCCTCTTTTGATTTTCTATTTTAAGAAATGTTAGATAATGAAGCAAAATGGGAAATAGGGTTTATATATTGATATTTTTATATTATTGGTAGAACAATAATATATTTCATTATTAACATTTCTTTTCTAACTTCCTTAGCTTTTACTCCTGACAAGAGTGCTTTCATCAATGGAAACAATTTTATACTCAATATATTTTGTTATTGTGAACTGAGTTACGAAAAAAGAAAAATTAAAAAAAGCACAAATTTTCTATTCATTTTAGGGACATGTGACGTTATGTGTTTGCTTCTTCTTTCCTACATTCCACCATGGTTGGCACATTGATTAGAATAGAAAGCAGTTATTGTAATTTCTTTCGTTCACTCCCACACCATGTGTACAAGACTATGAACTATTGGCAGCATTATTGAAATAAAAGACTGCATAAGATGTATCATCTTACATGGTGTTAAATCAGTTATTGTAGAATTTTGTTGGTTATGATGATAACTAGGAGGGGGGTGAAAACCCAAAATCAATAACTTTTGTTAGAAAAGCATATAATGCACATTTGTTAATTTTTGTAAAGGGTTTTGTTTCTCTATTTGCTTTGTATGGTACCTGAAACTGAAAATGAGTGTGACTAGCTTGCATATCTTAACAGTCTGCAAGAAGGCCTAAGTGGATGCACATGCATGAACTTATGCTAACACTACGAGGTTAGACTTTTAAATATGAAAGATGGAGAAGAGAAACAGAAGTGGAAGTATAGATTCAATGCTTGTTCGTATCATTAAGATGTGGACTGTAAAAAAATGTATCATGCTGTAATATTGAATTATATCCCATAGCAAGCTAGTCGCAGTGTTTAGTGTGCAATATTCCTTAAATATAAGTGTGTGTGCGCGTGTATGTACGAATGTTAGCAAAATATGCGTACTTGTGGATGTATTGGCTAGTCATGATGCGAACTCTTCTCCACATCAGTGCAGTGCCACTTGTACACATGTATCCCAAGTATATTAATTAGTAGTGATTTGTATTCCTACAAGCCATTCTGTAATGTAAAAGCATTAACTTAGAATTACTGATAAATTGTTAACATACCAGTAAACTTTAGTGTCAATGTTCAATAAGCTCGTATGAAAACAAAATATAAACTGTGATACTTTAATATTGGAATGAAAGGAACTTTGAAGTTGAAAAAGATGATATAATTTTATATCGTGTTTCTCCCTTGTCTGTGCTAAGTATATTCATTGCAAATGGGAAATTGTTTGAAAAGACAAGTATGTTTCTCTGCGGTAGTGAATCTAGCAAAAAGCTTTCCCACTGCTCAGCTATGTAAATCCTGTCCACCTGTCATTTAATAACCAAGCCGAATTACTTATAATAGGGCACAAAATGTTTATGGACAAATGCAGTATTTATCTGCAGTATACAGTACTGCCAAGTGTCCTGTGCTAATGTGCCTGCTGTATTTTTATGCTGTACATTTCATACAAACGAATATTGTGTATTCTCTGTTGTCACTACACAAACTGTGATTATTTGGTAAAATGAAGTGTTAAGGTACAAATGATGTAATAGCTGTTCAAGTTACAAACAGCATTGAATTTCATTTTCTGCATGCTGTTCAAAGATTATGTTATGCATTGGCCAGTTTAAATAAATTTTATATATGTGAAAGCACAGTAAGTTCTGCAGAAAATGAAATGAAAATGTTTACAAAGAATAGACATGGGAAAATGCAACTACAACATCAGAAAAAAATGTTGGCTAATCTAAGTCAAAAACTGTAAATAATTACTTTGTAATACAATTCAGGGCAACTTTTAGTGCCTCTAGCCCCAATGTTGCACATGCTGTTACAAGTTGTCATACCAGATATGAAGGTAATAAACTCAATATATTTTGTGTCATAACATATGACAAAAGCTAGATGGCAACTATCTGTAAAGTCTC
This sequence comes from Tenodera sinensis, assembly GCA_030765045.1. Classification (NCBI taxonomy): domain Eukaryota; kingdom Metazoa; phylum Arthropoda; class Insecta; order Mantodea; family Mantidae; genus Tenodera; species Tenodera sinensis. The sequence continues at coordinate 32,981,374 of CM060965.1, read as the reverse complement.
AAACTGAATTTTAAACTCTTGAAAATTATAGATCCTCTTAGCAAGATATAACTAGGAGTGAAACTGATGACCCCGGTGATGTATGATATTGGTGCTCCAAGCATATTAAAATCAGTTTAAGGATGCAGAAATTAGGGATCATTTTTCATCAGAAACTTGTAATATAGGGATTGATGGAGGGGAAATCAAGTCCATATTCTAAGGAAAATAGAGGTATTTATTTGTAAACTGAATCAGAACATGTGAAAAATCTTTGCTTTTAGAGTGAAGATGGCTTTAATCAGTGCTCTGATGGATTGACTACTTGTGAGCAGACATTTTGCAACTGTGTACCAGTAATCTCTATAGAAAACATTTGAGATCTGTTTCCAAAGCTGAGCATACACACTATGATCCACACATCTCTACAATAAAAGAAGAAATCATATCCCATAGTCTTTGGTATCAGCAGTGCTTAAGTAACCATCTGAACTCTCTTGTCAATCTATTAGACAACAGTATTGCAATTGACCATCTACAGCACTGTAACATTTTGGACTTCTCATTCCACTTTAGCCAATTTTAGAGTTCCAGACATTTTTTCTATCTCATTTATTAAATGTAATGTCAAAAACAGATTGTACATTTGCAGATAATTTAATAAAAAAAGAATGTCCAGTTCATTAATTTATTTTGAAAACACTAGATGTTCTGTAATATACTGCACAGAATAGATGTCATAGTTCCATATAGTAGAATTGCTCCATTTTTGCTATTCAGCGGCAATTTGAACTCTGCTTTCCAAACAAAACACTTATCATCTGAATTTCTATAAAAGGTGGACTATTACAGCTGTGAAAGTAGACATTTGAAGGTGAATGTATCTTGTATGAAGGTTGCTAACAATCCACTTCATACTGCTCTGCACAGCAGCCGAGCATAAGTAATTAAAATTATACATGCTCCAACTTCTTTATAACCTATATGCATCTACCAGTCTTAGCAGCAACTGGCCTCAGGTGTAAGGAGATTATAGCAGTGTATGTTACATTCATCAAAAAATAAAGGTTAATTGTTTTAAAGGAAAAAGGAAGGGCAAAAACAAAAATACAACTCCTATACATAGTTAAAAGATAATATCAGCAAAAGAATGAGCTGGACACAGCTTGAAACCCCAGGGTTAGCACCAAAACAATAAGATAAGTGAAGTTTTTAGTTTCTAATTTGTTCTTACTTTAGAAAAGATTATAGGTTTATCCATTTTTGTAAAGCTCCTAATAAAATTGGATTTGTAGAAATTTTACAACCTAAATGAAATACAATTAAATCAGCAATAGTACTTTTGAAGCCAAAATTGAAAACACCATGAATATAGACGTTGGAACCCTAACCATCTTCTGGTAGAAAATAATTTTGGTGTCCAAATTAGCCAAATATTAGTCAACTAAAGTTGACCAAATGTGGATAATTATTCACATTTGATTCATGTGACAGTTGTGCTTTACCATGTCTTCTCATTTATTCTGTAAATTGTAGTGATCTCTGCATTTAGGTATGTTTTGCAATACATTTCTTTTATGATCTAACCATTATTTGAAGGAGTGCTCATTTAGGTGTAATTCAAAATACTTGCCATTCATGATTGGGCACTATGCACAAATATTTGTAATGTTAATTACACAGGCAAATTAATCACTAGGCTGATCAGATTGTTTCTCAAATAAAGACTATTCCTCACTGAGTATTTGTGGACTATTATATATAGCATTAACACTCACTCCGACAAATTTAAGGTTAAGTCATAAAGAGAAAACAGTGTATTTTCAATGTTGGAAAATTAGAAATTTGGAATTGAGTGAAATATAAAAAGATAGATTTACTGTTTATTTGTACATAAAATTTTTCCATTCCACAATCACTTCGAACATTTCGAACATTGTTCGAACGAATACTAAATACCATTTTAAAAATATCATATGGTATATTTTTGAAAGAAAATAAACTATCATTGTAACACAACCCAAATACATATATTGTTTATGAGTTTTATAGTAGGGAAGTGTGAACTAATGGCAGTTTCTACTCAACAGCATTTCTAATGGTAATTTTGGTAACTTTCGCACTATTTGGCATGCCTATCTTGTAACACCTGTTGCTATGTTTGTGGAAAAGGCTGTCAGAGGTTATTGATTAATGTAAAATATAATCTAGTAGTAATGTAATTAAATTGTTTGTGATTTTTTTACTGTCTTACATTGAGCAATCAAGGAACTGATTCATGCCATAAATTTTGTTACATTGTTGTATAAATATTGTATCGAATTTTATTCATGTACATAGTCATGGCATAATATTTTATGAAAGAGAAATTTTATACAAGAATGAAATTTGAACAAACTTATGCTGTAATCACTGCTATCAACATTTTCTTTTTCTTTCTTTTTTATTGTAATAATTGCCAGTGATCTCTGCATTGAGGCATTTCTTTAAATGATTATCATTTTATAAACTAATATGTTTGTCATTTGGAGAAATAAATTAGACTGCCTTTGAAACAAGATTTATTTTGTAAATAGAACCTTTCCGTAAGCAAAGAAAGGCAAGTATAATCTCTAACCAGTATCAAAAAACAAAATTGCTACTTAGAGGCATGGATTTTTATCATTTGGACCATTCCAATATTTATAAGGTATTAGGGTACAAGTGCACCGACTTTGACGACTTCTTGGCATTAAGCTAAACTGTAACTTCCTCTACCATTTTCCTTTATAGTGCATGGTGTATAATTAAAAAATAAAATTGGTTGAATGGTTGTCAATACGTCAACACTCATTTATTGTTTACTTCTGCAATTAGCATAGAGAATTAGAGCTTTAAAAGATGATTTATTTGTTTCTTTTCCATTTGTTGTTAAAATGTTTCATTTAGCCACAAAATTGTATTGCATGTATTCCAGCATGTTTATTGGAATAAATTCATGGATATACATTTAACCAGTATGCAAAACAGCAGGTTAAGAATGTTGATACTAAAAATTACTTGGTTGGGTCCTGTGAATATTGCTCGGAAAGCTTGAAAGAATACTGCTCCTCCCCTCATTACTTGCAGTAATGAAAAACAAAGACGTGTAGCGGAACCAGTTTTCTAGAGAGCCTGATTTGGACTTTCACTCATTGTAGGTGTGAATACATCCATACAGCAGTAGCCGCATTAGGAAACAAAACATTCTCATGTTCAGTCCTGCTCTGTTCCCAGACCTCAGAAAATGTATTCAATAAGTTCACTTATCCCCTTTAACATTCACAATATGTATCTTATTGAACTCTTTTATTCATCATATTTGAATCTACCATCAAGCAAAATCTGCACATTTGTACCCCTAACATTCAGTGGCATGTATTGTGGGTTACCAAAGCTATCACCAAAGCCCATATCTAACGTAAACTACAAATTAATAAGTAATTGCAATAATAATTGCAATAATAGTCAGTTCCTTCATGAAGAATTAGTGTGGTGGAGGAATATATCTCGTTCTCTACCATTGATCAGAGGAGAGAATAGGGCTTCAGATGCTTGCTGCCGTAGCCTTCATCACAATGTGGGTAGAGTGGGGTGAAATGAAGGAGTGCAGGAATAAGCATGCCAAGGCTTCGGAATCGCATATCACTATACCCACAAGAACATCTCCAAAATTTGCCATATGGACACAACTAGCTTGGAGTTGGCAAGAATGCTGTTTTAGTATTGTGTGATTGTTATGGTCCTCAACAGCTGTGTTATTATTTCTGTGAACCAGGACAACTTTGAGACACTTTTTAATGTATTTTATTGATAAAAATCTATGAATATAAATTTTAAGAACTTAGCAACAATTATGGGTTCAACTGAGTATGGAGTGTGTGAACACCATGACACCAATGATCACATATAGAAACAAATAACAAATTTTTTATAAATTTGGTGTCACAAAGTTACACACCTTTATAGGGCAACTTTGTGACAGTGCATGCTCTCCTATTTACTCATGCAGGTATTATATGTGACAATGTTGCACATATACACGGTTACTTTGGGTCGTTTAAGGATAAAGGGATGAGAAAATCTGAATATACATATGTAATAACACCATAATATATATTTATTGGTGGTCTATGTAATCACTGCACATACCAAACATTTTTAGAGGAACAATGTAGCAAAGTTTTACTAAAAGTTTAAGTAAACCACTAATTTGTTTTTATTTTTAAACTTGATTACTTCAGGAACATCAAACATTCCTCATTTTCCCCTCTTCCTTGGAACATTAGTTTGGACATGATTTCCTTATTTTCGTACCAAATCTCATCTTTGTTAGCAGACCATTTCCAATATTGATGTACTGGTTCCATTTCATTGATCAATGCCCCTTTTTTATTAATTTTTGTTATAATTCTTGGATAACATACTCCCTTATTATTTACAGTAACAAAGCTTCTAATAACTTTGCCACTCTGCTTTTCATAAGGAAATTTCATTTGATTTAATTTCATTCAGAGCTTCCTCCAGTTTATTGTCTGCATAATTTTGACAGTGACGTGATCCAACCTTACTTTTGGATTTTCCAAGCATGTTGTACTCTAAAACAGAATATTTCGATTTAAAATAATGAAAATAAATGAATTTAAATAATACAATGTAACTTTGATACACCACCGTTCTGTGTCACAATGTTGCACTGCATTTGTTCGCATTTTACTTATTTTCAAGAAAATGCACAACCAAGCAGACAAATGTATTTGGATAAACCCACCTTAAAATCCACTGCACTTATAGATTTCTTGCACCAACACAAAGTTCCAACAAGTTTCTCAAATTTGCTTCCACAAGCTACATATACACACAATGGGTATCCTAGGCAGCTGGAACAATTTGATGATAGCTCAAATTGTGCTGACAGAGAAGAGCACTACCTAGGAACACATTGGTGACTTTCTTGCTCTCTGATGGACTGTATGTTGCCCAGTAAAGCACAACAATGGTCATGTGGTATCAGTTTCCCAAAGTTGCACCCACTGTCACAAATTTGTCCTGGTTTACTTTCATGGTGTACAGAGTACCAAGACAGTTGCTAGTACTAATTCTTCAAAATGGATGAACAATGCGTATTAAGACAATTAGTAAAATTACCATACTCACAGTTGAAATATGAGGATAAGTTAGTGATAGTAAAACAGGGAAGGCCTACTGCAACTCTTCCACATTTATAGTTGGTGTAGTTTTTTTAATTAAGCTTCGTTGGGTCTTTGAGCCTTTGAAATCTTTGTGATCTCGGGTCGTGGTAACGGATGGAATGAAAAATCACACAGTGTTTCTTCACCACAATGTATTATTTTATTAACACTTTTTCAATATTTTACATTAAAATAAATCCTCCTAGCACCATTTTAAATGATTTAAAACCTTTCCACTTTTTCATTTAGTGGAACTAATGCTTGATGAAAGTCTGGTGAAAGTTCTACAATGAGAGAGCGAAGGCTTTCACGGCCGGAGTCAGTATAACTAGGAGTTATTTCCGGGCTGTTATGCCGTGGTCTGCTGGAGTTGAAGAACCCAGACGTTTCGTCCACATCTGCGGCGGACATCTTCAGTGGCGCGGTCGTAATCTCCTCGGAGAAGCAACTGGTATCCTGTCATTGAAGGCAAGAAATGACATAAAACAGCAGAAACTGAAGTGATCCAATCAGGAGGCAACACCTTGAGCGAAGCCCGCCCCCTCCCACCGGCCGTGCGCCGCCCGAGCCAATCAGCGGAGGCCACTAGAAGGATAAATACCGCAGCTCTGACAGTCCACACCTCAGATGCTACGCTAACTTCTCCGAGGAGATTACGACCGCGCCACTGAAGATGTCCGCCGCAGATGTGGACGAAACGTCTGGGTTCTTCAACTCCAGCAGACCACGGCATAACAGCCCGGAAATAACTCCTAGTTATAAACTTCTACAATGTTCACACGTTACATCAACACGTCCTTACGCCTTGAATACACACATGCTAGTGGGAAGATTATGGCGTCACCTCACGTGACACTGCCTTTTTCGTATACATCAGCGTATGCGTCCATCAAATAGTTCTTTCTTGTTAGGGAAGCGATCCCTAACCATCCTCCCTTACTTTTATTATGAAACACATCTAATTCTAATATTTATACATATATATTAAAATCAAATATGGAAATATTTATGACGTCTTTAAACTAACTTAGTTGTTCGTAACAATGAACATTTGCAACACGTTTTCGCCATTTAACCAACTCATACCAATATCAAAAAACAAATTAGACTTTTAACAAATATTCACATAAACGATTTTCTTTTGGGGTCTTCTAATATTCTGTCTCACATGCCCCTTGTTTTGTTTTTCAAGTTGTCACCTATATTTACAATCTTGAAACACAATACTTCTCCCTATTCCTCTGATACAACCACTTTGTACAATACTTTTTTTTTCTTTACAGTCTTCTTCGCTGTTTGTTTTTGTCTTTTGTTTTGGCATGACACAGCATGTCTATAAATTTCACATATTCAGTTACTACACAATACATGTTCAGTAATTATACATCACATATTCAGTTATTATACAATACATATTCAGTTATTGTACAACACATTCAGTTATTATACAACATATGTTCAGTTATTATACAACACATTCAGTTATTATACAACACATGTTCAGCTATTATACAACACATATTCAGATATTATATAACTCATATTCAGTTATTATACATTTGACATTGACACAAATATAATTTAAGTGTATCATGGTTTATTGTGTGGCTTTTGACTTATGTTCCTTGTTATGAGGAGAGAAAAACAGGATACAAATCTTGAGCTAATGATTATGATCATATTTATGGCAATATTTTATTCAGTTCTTTGCCTTCATTGTCTTGTAAGCTTATTATGTATAGACAGGTCCTTGAGTCAATTCTTAAACTCTGATGCTACTAATGGTACCATTTTTTAATTGGGTCCTTATTCACTATTGTTTAGTTTGACATTTCTTCAAGCTTAGCATTGGCTATATCCATCTTAATTCCTGGGCATTGCTTTTCTGACTATGGTTTTTCTTACTTCACTAATTGTCACCTCTTTATCTCTTATCTCTATAAGAGAAAACTTCTATACTTACAATTATTCTGCAATTGTATTATTTTTCTTCTCAATTCACCCTCGACACCTTTGTGTCAATAATATTTTATCTTTGTCATCACAATTGATTCCTTTTTATTTTTGTCCCTGACATCCTTATGTCAAAAACACATTATTTTCCGTTGCTATTCACTTCTTTAATGACAATCAGTGTCCTCATCTGTCTTTGTTGACAATGCTCTTGGTGGTCAATATAGCCAGTGACTATGTTGATTTTCTTTCTTGTTGTATTTTCCAATCTGAACATAATCTTCTATAAGTAACCCATTAAAAATTATTATTTTCCATCATCTCTAGTATTCCTGCCTTACATGTTTGTTGGCAAAGACTATTTGGTCCTTTCTTTGTATGGTTTTAATTTATTTTTATGATATCTTCCTACCAACTTGCATTTGCATTCTGTAGCTCATACGCATGGTCACCCAGCTGTTTTGTTATGACCAATGGTCCAGTGTACAGTAGTTCCATCTTTCCAGATCTTCTCTCAGATGCCTTGGATGCTTTGTGGCTTCTTAAGAGCACCTTTTCTCCAATTTGTGGGGACCATTTCCTGATAAATCTTTTTACCTTGTTTCTCCCTTTTTCTGCCTTTTGCTGTAACCTTCTGAATGCCAATTGACATTTTTCCTTCTCTGTCAATTCCCTTTGAGCGGCCATCGTAGTGTCTGTCAATTGTCAATCTCTTGGGTTTTGTGTTGATCATCAATTCGATTGGGGCAAACTTGGTCGTGGGGAAATGGTTAATCACCTCCTCTATGTACCCGCATTTTTCCGTCCAGGAAGTGTGGTCTTTGTGGCAAAGTAGGTGGAAATATATACTTATATCTCTCATCGTTCTTTCTGTCGGATTTCCTTGAGGATAATAGGCTGAGGAATAGTATATTTTATTCCTAATGTTCTTAAGGTGTCCTGGAATAATTTACTTTTATGCATTGTTGCATTATCTGATAGTATAGCTTTTATATTCCCAATATGGGAATATAGTCTTTGACGATTTTGTTCAGGCAAGTCCTACTTTTAATGTTCCTAATGGGTATATCGTAGTGAATTTTGTGAAAACATCAAACATGACGAAGATGTATCTGTTTCCATCTTTCCCCCTTGGTAGCTCGCCATGTTCATCGATGCACACCAATGCATTTTTCTCGTTTCTCACGATGGATTGTGGAACGACATCGTATCTTACATTGATTGGCTTGGCCTTCTGACATAGGTCGCATGAGGAAATTAACTTCCTGACTTTCTTGCCAAGGTGTTGTTGTTGTTGTTTTCTAGTGCCTTGCATCTGGCAATGAAGCCATTAGCATTCGTGCTTTCCAATACTTTTGAACTGTAGTTTCTTCTGATCTTAATGCTTCACAGGTCTTCAAGCGGTCTTCGTTCATTTCTGCTGGATCGTTACACAGGACACATATTGGTGAGGCTGAGATACCTATTCTGTAGAGATGACTTGCTAAGCAGTCGTGATTTGTCAATAGTCGGAAGGCTCCAACCGCTGTTTTCCTTGGTCTCTGGGGGATTATATCTGGATTGGAAAGTAGTGTAATCCATTTTTTATCTTTGGCATTTGTTTCTATTTCTTGTAGATATGAATGACAAACATTTTTTATGATCAAGCGTTTTATTGAGGAATATGAGAAATTGAATTTAGACTTTTGTTTTATTGTTGTGCCTTTCTTTGCAAGTGAGTCTGCAGCTTCGTTCCCCATGACTCCACAGTGTGCTGGAATCCATTGGAGATGAACAGTCTTATTAACTTTTTGGAGTTGTGTTAACATTTTGTAGCATTCTCTAATTTTTGTTGACTTCTTTGTAGTATTTGAACATATTCCCTGAATTGCAGCTTTAGAATCTGAAAGAATTACTGCCTTGTTAAATTTATTTAAGGGAAGATTTAATAATTGTCGGAGAGCAATGTATATAGCCTCTATTTCTCCATCATAATTTGTTGTGTCTCTGCCAACAGAATGATAAAAGGAAAAATGTGAACACGTAACTCCAGCTCCAGTAAGGTTTTGCTTCGAGGATCCATCAGTATATATGTGCAGCCATTCTTCTGTGGGATACCTAGTATTGATTGTTTCCAGAGCTAGAAGTTTTTGTATTTCTTTTGGTGTGTCTGATTTACTTATTTCCTCTATTAATTCCAAATTGAAGGTAGGTTGCAATAATTCCAATGGATTTTCTCTTATAAGTAGATTTTCTCTGGTGTTAGGAATGTTCAATTTGGATTTAATCTGTGTTACCTTTTCTAGGAAACTACTATGAGTTTTAAGGATTGAATGGGGGAGGTTCTCTTCTGACTTGCCAAGGTGTTTGATGTATAGTACTTCCTCAATTGCAAGCATTGTTCTCTCAGCACCAGAGTGAAGCATCGAGTGATGGAATGCCAAAATAACCCTGTCCTGTAAGCAATTTGGTACCATCATTTTCCACTTCCTTATGTCACGACCATGTAATTTAAACAGGATGTTCCTAAATTTCCCTATCTTGGCTTCCAATTTTGGTACTATGTCTGGAGCCTCGTCGAGTAGCCTTTTTAATTCAGGGTCTTCTTGCTGTAGCTTTGCCATGTTTTTGAAGTCTTGTAAGATTTCGTTCCTTTCCTTACTATTTATCTGCATGATTTTAATTTCATGTAGTATGCTGTTGGTGTAGCATGTGTTGTGTGTTGTGTCATTGTTTGATTGTGAACCTCTTTCTCTGTATGGTGAGTCAACATTTTGTACATTATTCAAATAACTCTCATCTTGTACATTACTTACATCTAAATCATCTTGCCTTTGTAGTGCATTCACAACATCATTTACATTAGCCAAACTTTCTTTTTCTTTTTTCATTTCCTCACAAATTGATTTTAAATCATTCTTTATTTCTAAGTGACTTTGTTTCATATAATTCATAGCATCCTGTTGCGACTGCACCACATCGGCCATAGTCTTAATTTTAGGAATTACAATTTGTTCTACAGTTTCATTAATAATGCCTTTCTTTACTACCTCAATCTCTTTCCTTAATTCCTCAGTTATTTCTGCTTTTACATTTGTAATCATACAGTCTACACTTGCATTACATTCTGTCATTTCATCCCTACATCTACCAATTTCTTCTTCTAATACAATCTTATTTTCTCTCATTTCCGATTCAATTTTTCCCATCCTATCTCCTATGATTTGTATCCTAAGGCTTCCTTTGTCTTTAAGTTTTTATGTACTAATTTTAAATTAGTTTCCATTACTTTCATATTTTCTTTACACTCCTGTCTTCCTAATTCTATTTTCTGCTCCAAGTCCTTTCTCACTTCCTCTATTTTCTGACCTATCTCTTCCTTATTTTGTTCTAGTTTCTGGCCTATACTCTGACGTAAAATTTGTTCTATGTCCTGTCTCACTCCCTCCATTTTCTGACCTATCTCTTCCCTATTCTGTTCCATTTTCTGGCTTATTTCTTTTTTATTTTGTTCTAGTTTTTGTTCTATACTCTGACCTAAATTTTGTTCTAGTCTTTCAAACCTTTGGTCTTTTCCTATTGCTAGCTCTTCCTCACTTTCTGTTCCTATCTGATAACTAGGCCTATCTGCACCCTCCCCTACTCCTGTTACTAGATCTCTCACTTTTTGCGATATTTTAGTTTCTTTATTCAGTTCACTTTGGCTTAAAAGTCCTACTATTTTGCCGCTTCGCAGTAACATACAAATAAACTGGATGTAAAAATAAAAATTTTTGGCCCTACTTTTTTTTCGTTGGTTTATCCAGTTACGTGCGTCTCCTGGGCGGTTGGCTTCGCTAGACGATCTCTGGTGTTTTCCCGCGTAGATTATCCGTTCATCGGTGTTCTGATGAAGTCGATTTCAAACGATGGTCTAATGGCGTCTTTCTTTTTGGCGCGAAGATATGGCGTCACTTGGTATTTCGCGTAAGTTCATTTCCCGTAATTTCCATTCCATCCAAAATTCGTGTTCCACGTTGGGCAAACCATTTGGTGCGGTTTTTATAATTAAGCTTCGTTGGGTCTTAGAGCCTTTGAAATCTTTGTGATCTCGGGTCGTGGTAACGGATGGAATGAAAAATCACACGGTGTTTCTTCACCACAATGTATTATTTTATTAACACTTTTTCGATATCTTACATTAAAATAAATCCTCCTAGCACCGTTTTAAATGATTTAAAACCTTTCCACTTTTTCATTTAGTGGAACTAATGCTTGATGAAAGTCTGGTGAAAGTTCTACAATGTTCACACGTTACATCAACACGTCCTTACGCCTTGAATACACACATGCTAGTGGGAAGATTATGGCGTCACCTCACGTGACACCGCCTTTTTCGTATACATCAGCGTATGCGTCCATCAAATAGTTCTTTCTTGTTAGGGAAGCGATCCCTAACCATCCTCCCTTACTTTTATTATGAAACACATCTAATTCTAATATTTATACATATATATTAAAATCAAATATGGAAATATTTATGACGTCTTTAAACTAACTTAGTTGTTCGTAACAATGAACATTTGCAACACGTTTTCGTCATTCAACCAACTCATACCAACATCAAAAAACAAATTAGACTTTTAACAAATATTCACATAAACGATTTTCTTTTGGGGTCTTCTAATATTCTGTCTCATAGTTAAGGAAAAAAATAAGATTTCTTAGAAGATATTTTAATATGAACAATAATTATTTATATGAAAATATCTTCTAAGAAATCTTATTTAATTATAGGGATGTGTGACTGATTGGTTCATGCAAATTAGATTAACTGATGGATTTTGCAATTTTAGCATATTTAATCACAGCTTTAGATAAACATAAGAGATCAACAATTGGAAACATAGGATTTGAAGAAATATGGTCAGAAACTATGAGTGTTGCAAATGAAGAGGATGGAAGAAGGTCTAGAAAGAGAAATTGTGAAGCTGAAACCCATTCTAACTCTAACTAAATTAAGATTTACATCACATAAACAGTAGAAATTTCTGGATTCTAAACATTTGGTGAGTTATGAGAGAGCATAGGCTTTCACATCTGGAGTTAATTTAACTAGGAATTATTTCCGGGCTGTTATACAGTGGTCTGCTGGAGTTTGAGAACCCAGACGTTTTGTCCACAGCTGTGGTGGACATCTTCAGTGGTGCGGTCATAGTCTCCTCAGATAAGTTAGCGTAGCGCCTGAGGTGTGGATAGCGTAGCGCCCACGTAGCGCCTGAGGTGTGGACTGTCTGAGCTGCTGTATTGATCCCTCGAGTGGCCTCTGCTGATTGGTCGGGATGGCAGACAGCAGGAGGGAGGGGGCAGGCTTCACCCAAGGTCTTGTTTCCTCCTGATTGGTTCACTTCAATTTCTCCTGTTTTGTGCCGTTTCTTGCTTTCAATGATAGGATACCAGTTGCTGTTAAGTTTCAAAGCTTCTTATTGAAATTGTGGGGATGTTTATATATATTTCAATAGCTTCACGTTGTAGTTGGGCATGGTAGTGTGTTGTGGATGATAGAATGCTTGTGTCCTGGAACTTAATATATTTCAATTTCACTAAGAAAGAAGACGCTTTGAAACTTAACAGCAACTGGTATCCTGTCGCTGAAGGCAAGAAATGGCACAAAACAGGAGAAATTGAAGTGAACCAATTAGGAGGAGGCAAGACCTTGGGTGAAGCTTGCCCTCTCCCTCCTGCCTTCCACCATCTGGACCAATCAGTGGAGGCCACTTGAGGGTTAAATACAGCAGCTCAGACAGTCCACACCTCCCAATCCCTACCAACCATCCATCTTGCCCTTATAAATACCCCTGATTCCACTAAACATTCCCAGAGTATTAAATCCCTGTAGACCAAAACATCATACTATCGCGCAGGTTAAGCCGTATAACGGCTAGGTACTGCGTTAAAGACACTCGGGTGGGGGAAACGCTTCCCCACTCGACTCGAACTGCCTCTGGAGCGTCTCTCCACACCTCAGACGCTACGCTAACTTCTCCGAGGAGACTACGACCACACCACTGAAGATGTCCAACGCAGCTGTATACTCAAACTCTGGCAGGCCACAGCATAACAACCCGGAAATAACCCCTAGATATATTTTGCAAGTTATAATAAAATTTTTCCAGCAAATGTATTATGTTAACTGAGAAAATCATGTGTTTCCTATTTCGATATACTGTCTTTGAAAAATGACAAAGTGTTATATTCACCTCAAACATTTTCTAGCAAGTCCGTTCAAACCATTGCAAATTATATGAAATCAAGTGGACTTAATGTTGTATAAGGTGAAGTTTATAAACTAAGTGAACTGATTTTAACATTTCCTTCCACTACTGCAATTGCAGAAAGGAGTTTTTCAGCCCTGAAACAAATTAAATTTTGTGTATGAGCAACACAAAGAAAAATTTGTCTGAGCAACATGACTCTTCTGTCAATGGAAAAAGACAACTTGCTTCATTGAGAAGACATCATGAGGAATTGTTTTCTGATAGTGTGACAACGCAGTTTACCAGTAAAGGAACACGGTTGGGATTCATGTATACAAAAACAGCGATGGTAAAATTATTCATTTTACTTTTATAATTGTTCATCTTCTTTCAAGAAAAATTTATTTAAATGCACTGTCCATGAAGTTAACATTTAATCAACAATCCCTTGTTTTTTTGTTAATGTTTAATGCCCGCGTTTACTACATATGGCATCACAAGTGCTGACACTGATGATACATAGGCTGAAAATGGAGCACTGGTGGAATAAGATGGTGGAGGAAACTGGAGAACCCGGAGGAAACCTGCCCCAGTGCCACTTTGTCCATCACAAATCGCCATGTGATCACCTGGGATCGAACTGGGGCCGCTTTGGTGGGAGGCGAATGGCCTAACCACTCGGCCATGGTAGGCCTGGTGATAGCCCAAGTCACAACCACAGCAAACAACAATGGTCACTATACAATCCTGAAGTCAATCCTTTTCTAGTGCTGTTTATATGATTATAGGTCAGATCAAATATTTACTTTATTCTGCAAGAAACTTCAGTCCAAATGCTGACTGACACACACACACACACGGACCTTTTTTCTAAAAATGCTTTTTTTGGATTCAGGGGTCCTCAAAACATATATTTCCGGTGAAATCTCGACATCGAATTTTTGGGTGGAAAACAATATTTCCCCTACTTACCAGTAGAGAAAGTAAAAAGTAATGGTAACAGAGTGTCGACAAAATCATACCTCTTTCTCAATGCCACGCACCGTATCTGGAAAAATTGTATTTGCCGTAAAAGTCTTTGAATAGATTATTTAGTTGGGCAAACAGCAGTTTTTGAATCTCTTTATGTGCTTCCACTCCTGAATATATTTCCGTATCAGGAACAAAATTCTCGGTCTTACTAGGATCGATCTCTGACAAATGTGTCCTCAACACATAAAAACTATCCACATAGCATAACAATTAACTCTATATGAGCTTTGCTTTATGCCATGAAGTTCAACTATTACAACTGGAAGTACTGATTGATTGCAGTAAATGTAGGTAAAACTCAAAGCACAAATAGGAAACTGTTTCAAAAAGGCTCATTCAGTGAGCAACGAATTTCTTCGACTGACGAAGATTTTAATCGTATCGTCACAGAGCTTTTGGACGCTATCATTTCATTGCATCCATCGGAAGCGAAACCAATTATGCTTTCTACCAGTATGCCATGCTCGATTAGAGAATTAACAATAGTTTGAAAGCTATTTTCACCAGTTGCACCCTCATTAGCTTTAACGTGGTCTCCTGGCTCAAAAAGATTGCCGAGGTTCCAGAATTTACCAACTACTTTGGTGTTCTCTTAGAATATCTAACTACCAAACACAAAGCTTTCACCGATCCTATATCAATCGATTCATCTGTCAAGACCCTGAATTTGACCGAGTTTAGTTCCCGTGCTAAGTCATGTTTGCGATTTTGACCAATAACGTTTTTAACTATGGCCGTACATTTCCTGCGTTTCATGCGCATTGCTTTCGCAATTTTTGAATCAGGAAACGAGTCTTTTAAACGCTCTTTAAGTGCTCCATCGGTGTGAATGGTATGTTCCTTCACAAAGATGCTGCCACTTCGATTTCTGTTAAATGAGCTGCTTTTTCAACACTCGAATTACCGACCACTTTATTAAAAATGCACTTAAGTTGCTTTGGCTTGCGACAGAGACACTTTTTATTTTCATCAAATGACGCGCATTTATTGTACCTTTTTACATTACCAAATACTGATACGAAGGAGACATCGCAAATCCTACACATGGCCTTTTCATCACTCGTAGGGCTGCGGTGCAACCATTGCTTATATTCAGGGATACCTTCACATGCGTCCCTGAATTTTGGTTTTCTTCTAGGAATTTTCACACGATTCATTCGTTTTTTCGGGGTTGACGGGCCAGCATCGCTATCTTCAGAACACGAAGCATTTCACTGTATCACACTTGTTTTACCAATCCTGTTAAACCGAGAGAAAAGTTATAATTTGACTAACTTTTATCATAAAAACACTGATCTCGTAAATAACTTCCACGTTTCAACGCTACTTTCGGATAGTTCATAAATGTGGCGTTCGGTAAACTTAAGGTGTACACGCACTGGTACTCAAAACTACTGTACAAAATGCTAATGCCCTGAAGGTGACGCGATCTTATGTCAAGCAATGCTGCACTAAGTTTTGAAATATCGTATTATGTTGACACAGCTTGGGTGTTGTCATTTGTGATTCCCCACATCAGATATACAATGCCAAGTGAAATATCGTTTGTTTTTGTTTAGAGTCATGATATCGTATTACACTTACGCAGCACTACCTACCTCCCGTTATTATAGCCTGTCATGATTGCGACATACCTACGGTCCAGCCAAGCCAAGAAATAAGCTTTACATCTGTGGACCGTATTTTAGGCGTACACTCCAAGAGTCGGACCCGTCGGACCGTATAAACAAGGCTATCTTTATCTAACATGTCTGTATAACTGGATTCACTATTCTTGGCCCCTGACATTGAGTGGAAGTCCTGTAGGCGAAACCATAGTGTTTGTCTCTTGTATCAGCTCATATAATTCTGATAATGAAACCATACACAACATGGGGAGGGAGGGGGAAGGTAATGATGCTCTGAGACACAGTCCTTGCTAATTCACAGTTACTTTTAGTACAGTGTGCAGTAGAAGACAGATCAAGAAGTGAATATAGTGCATTTGTAAGACATTGATAATAGCATAAATCAATTATGCCACCTGCACTTTCTAAATTAGGGACCAAAACATTACACAGTCAGAGTAGAGAAATTGTTTCAAATGTATGGGCGAACATGAAAAGAAGCTAAAAGCAAAGAACTGCAAACATCAGAAGAATTTTTCAAAAACATTCCAAAAGTTCAAAAGCGCGTATCAGATGCCACAGGAGTATCAGAAAGAACAGTGAAAAGAATTGTTCAAGAGCGCAAACAAAATGAAAATCAGAACACATATTTTGGAACTCCAGGCAAAAAACACAATGTTCCGAGACGAGTAACGGATCTAGATGACTTCGATAAATGTGTCGTTAGAAGAACGATTCAAAATTTTTATGTTCAGGAAAAATGTGCTCCTACAATAGATGAATTGGTTATTATTTTAAGAGAAAGCATTAACTTTCAGGGCAGCAAGTCATCCTTAAACAGAATAGTTAGAGAACTGGGTTTCAAATGGAAAAAGACCAAAACAATCAGAAAATTGTTGATAGAAAAGCATGACATTCATTCTAAATGAGAAGACTATCTGAAAGCCATACGAAAGTATAGATCCGAAGGAATACCTATTATTTACGCAGACGAAACATATATACACAGTAGCCACACTAACCCAAAGGGATGGACTGATGACAATACTACAGGATTCATTGCTCCGGTTTCCAAAGGTGAGAGACTAATCATTGTTCATGCGGGAGGTGAACAAGGTTTTGTTTGCAATGGCTTGCTTATATATAAATCAAATCAGAAATTGGGAGATTACCATAATGAAATGGACACCAACAACTATGTTAAATGGTTAAAAACCAAACTTATTCCAAATTTGCCCCCAAACTCTATAGTTGTGTTTGATAATGCACCATTTCATAATACTCAAGAGGGGAAGCCTCCAACTTCAAATTCCTTGAAGGAAACCATGAAAACATGGCTCTCGGATAAAGGCATAGCATTCGACGAAAACATGACTAAATCCAAGCTCTATGACCTAATACAAGTGCACAAAACTAAATACATAAAATATTTAATGGACGGAATTCTGGAGGAAAACGGCCATAATGCATTAAGACTGCCAGACCTAAACCCTATTGAAATAATCTGGGCAGATGTTAAACAGTGGGTCGGTAGCCATAATACCACATTCAAACTCAAGGATGTCGAGCGTTTGTGCTACACACGATTCGAAGAAATAGGTACAGAAAAGTGGCAAAATATTTGCCGACATGTAAAAGAAATAGAAAATCACTATTGTAACTTTTGGTGTGGGTGTGAAGTAAAGTAGACAGATGTAGTCGAGATAAAGAAACACTTTTATTTCCGTAAACAGTAACTTGTACACTCGTTGCAACAGCAAGAAAGTCTTTTCCGATTCTACAACAGCACGGCTCCGAATTTGTAACACAAAGAACTGTCCCTTCTCACACTTTACCGCTATTTATATCTCCCAAGCACTATTCTGGAAACTTCGGGAAAGCTCAGTTATTTTGCGGTGAAATACAAAGCAGACAGTTCTAGAGGCCTCTATCACTTTCTCTCTTTCGGCAAGCGCCCAACACTGCGGCCATTCTCGGTCTCTTTCCTTCGACTCCTTTGCGGTAGCGCCGACAATAATGCGCTGGGCGACACTATTATAATAAAGATATTATAGTGGAGAATACAATTGAACAATTTTTAATCGAGGGTGTTGCAGATAGCAGTGATAGCGACAGTGATAGTTTGACTGAGGACGTATCCAGTGAAGAAGACACTTTATCTGGTATTGAGCATCTTGAATAAATTTATATCTGCAGTGATGCATGCGCTAATACGAACACATTTGCATAACTAATTAAGCTAGATACATTGTGGAGGCATTTTCTATATGGATTGTACTGCCTTTGCAAGAAGAGTAGCATATGATGCTGACGCACCAATTCGCATGCTGTTGCAGTCACCTGGCTTGGTAAGTAACTCGCTTTCAAGCTTTACATTTATTTTCTTCAGGAGCCAAGAACGGTGAATCCAGCTGTACTATGTATATGGAAAGGGATTGCGTTAATGACGTCATCACGGGGGGCTCATGTTTTTCTTATTTAATACGGGAATGCCACTCATCAGTGCGTGGTTGGAACGCTAAGCAGTTGCTTGTGCCTTACAACGTGTCAGTAAACAATTAAGTGAGCGAAAAGTCGAATTACAAAGTGGTGTAGTGTTTAATACAAAATGCCTAGGAAGTGCTGTGTGCCGGATTGTACCTCAAAGTATAAAACAAGTGTAGAAAAGTAGGTTACAGTGTTTTCGTTTCCAATAGATTCACACAGGAGAGATCAGTGGGTACATGCTATCCACAGGGATATTTATGAACCAGGTGTGGTATGTATTAAACATTTTTCTGAACAGCACATAGTGAAGGAATTTAGTGCTACGTGAAATGATGGAAGCGTTTTGTAGCACCCAGAACAACTCCTAAACTTACTTACTATTTACATTTCGTAAATGACTCCAAGATGACAAAATTGTTGATTTTCAGAGCTTTAAAATTAGAATTAGTGACATGAAATTAGAGGGATTTACCGTCGTCATAAAAGAAAACGAAGTAATTTTTGTGAAAATTGATACTTAAGAAATTCCTAAAATTGTAGCAGCATTAAAAATTAATTCCAATTTTATTATTTAGGTTCTATATGGTAAAATTGTAATACCCAATAGTAAGTTTAACTGAATTCTCGGTAAACAAATGATATTGGATAAATGGTCTAAATTTGATGCTCTTTTGGTTCACAACTAGCAATTGAACAAACAGAACATAAACTACTTCAGGCCACCAACATTTTAAAGGAATGTTGGGAGGACATGGATGAAGGTTCCACAGAATATCTAAAACCTAAATTCCTAGAAGAGCAGGTAAAATTTGTCAGTCAAAAGTAAATTAAATATACGCCCGATACCCTGTTATGGGCGTGCTCAATTTATTTTTCTCACCCAGCAGCTTACAGACAGTTACGTGATTCCAATGTTCGTTTTTTATCCCATCCTGATTACCTCAGACAAGTTTCTCGACCTCTCAGCCCTGATAGAAACTCTTGCATTTAAAATATTTGTCAGAGAGGGTGAAAATGCTTGGTGATCACGAAAAAGTAGTAAATTTGTTGAGACATATGAACAAGAATTTCTTAAAG
This sequence comes from Tenodera sinensis, assembly GCA_030765045.1. Lineage (NCBI taxonomy): Eukaryota > Metazoa > Arthropoda > Insecta > Mantodea > Mantidae > Tenodera > Tenodera sinensis. The sequence goes on along the minus strand of CM060965.1, from coordinate 32,961,814 downwards.
TAGAAAACCAGAGAAACTTAATTCTACATTTAGGTACTGAGACGTGTGACATTAATAATATCGGTGCTGACTGTAATGCTATTGATTGCGAGTTACCGGGTGCTATTTTGACGAGGAAAGTAATAAAAGTAATAACCAAAATCCTCTCGAAAAATTATTGCATTATTAAATAAGACAGTTTGATATTATCTACAGGAAAAAAAAAGAAAGAAAGATGAAAGAAAGAAACTGGGGATATATTCGCATTGCGAACGTAAGAAGCACGCTTTGCTATTAACAACTATGCAAATTATGTTTTCCACTAACATACTAACACACATTAACTTTTAATACGAAATGTGAAAATATAAATGAATGCACGCTTCTTCCAGCGCAGAAATGCTGTAAAGCATGTGTTTATTCCGTATGATTTGCTTGGAACGTCGGCCTCGCGTTGTGACGACACGAATCGCATATCCAGACCTGTTACTTAGAGATGGCCTTGGTATACCGTGCAGGTTACTCAACATATGGCACGACTAATATTCCAGGCTCCTATTCCTGTTGCAGGAGATGGCTGCCTAACTTTTTGTACCGATGACTCATGTCAGGGGGACCCCCCGAGGGTAGGATCAGCTTTTTTCTCACCAGAGTTGGAAATACGACGTACCTTTCGGCTACCGGATTTTTGCTCTAATTATTTTGCAGAGCTTTTCGCCATCTACAAGGTGCTAGACTTTCTTAGAAATACGGAATTCACAACAGCGAATATTTATACTGATTCCTTGAGTGTATTGCAGACGCTACAGAGTCCTTCGTCATCACCCGGTACTTGTTGGTATGTACAGGCACCCAAATCGCTCCATCTTACCCTAGGGATCACAAGGATGCTCTTTGCTTGGATACCTAGTCATTCAGGTATCTATGGTAACGAGATCTCCGATCGATTAGCCAAATCTGCTTGCTTTTCCGATAAAATTTTTTCAATCACTGTACCACCGTTAGTATTATTTAGATCTGGCACACATTCTCTTCTTTCTCAATGGATCCAGGAGTGGGAAGCCTTTACACATACAGAAAATGACTTTTGTCCCTGTCTTCCACCCTTGCAGCCCCTCCAGTCGTCCTTGCTTTGCTTCTTTACGTTACCCTTGTCACTTCATCTCACTGTTCTCGCGGATGCGTGCGGGTCACTGCTACACTCCGGCGTATTTGTTCCGCTATGGTTCTGGGAGCACACCTTATTGCAACTGTGGTCAAGAGGCCACCTTAGACCATCTTTTATTAGGATGTCCGAACCTTGCACAGAAGGTAGAACGATTTTATTCAGACTCCCAACTTCTAGTTTTTCCGGTGTCAATTAATTATTTATTGACCATAAAAAATGAGCGCGTTTTACAGGCGATTTTTCGTCATATAAAACGTTGTGGTTTTCGATTTTGACATTTTTCTTTCTCTTTCTTTTACTCCGATCTTCTCCTCTGCATTTTTATACCATATACTAAATCACGTTTTGCTTACTTATAGCATCTAGTTAAACTGCATTTATGAATGTGCCCGCAATATCATTCGGTTAGTGATATCTTCAATTTCGTACTGTTGGTACGACACATCAGTATAGTGGTGACTTAACCGTATATTGCACACCGGTCCAGCGGCGAAGAAAGCCGAAGTGTTGGAGTCACACCGGTCACACTTAGATTGCGGAATTGGAAACACGACTCTTTAGTCGTAGTAATCTCCCGCCCGAACCAGAGATGGCGCTGGTGGCACTGCTAGACCAGTACGAAAATCTGATTGGATGATTCAAGTTTTGAATGTTTGTAACGAAATAAACGTTCTGAAAGCCATATTTGGAGCTGTTCTGCACCTGTGTAAACCCTCCAGTTGTGCTTTTGCGTTTATTTCCACGAGGAAGAAACGAACGATACTAATTACTATTATTCATAATTATTATTATTAGCTGATAGTTGTATAAATTATTGTTATTAGTGTTATTAGTGTTGTGCTTTTGCGTTTATTTCCACGAGGAAGAAACGAACGATACTAATTACTATTATTCATAATTATTATTATTAGCTGATAGTTGTATAAATTATTGTTATTAGTGTTATTAGTGTTGTCATTTGTTAAGTAATCTATTAGTATAGATTTTATATATTATTATATATAGCCGTTATACTTACATCCATATATAATTCAATATTAGTGCCTTAAGCTTTTCTCTCGTGCCATTTTTGCTTTCGTTGTCTTCTTCTCTTTCAGGAAATTTACTATAGATAGAAGCTTTCAGAGAAGTGGTGACGAAGTGTAAAGAAGTGTTTTTTCTGCGTTCGACGAAGTATTCTGGCAAACTTCTGAGGCCTGGGAATAGGTATGAGATTGCTTTCTTCTTTTTACATGCTATTTCCACATCCGCACAAAAATTTACGTATTGTTAATCTGTGTCCTTGCTTCATAACTCATATTAGTGCGTCACGTTGAACGTGCATAAACATGCCAGAAGGACATACATTTTCTTGGATGTAGTTTTCTCTTTCTCAGTACAAGAACCTATGCACATTCGTTGTTTTGATATTCCACTAAATTTAATCTAACTTGTCACAAAATTACTGCATAATAGGAATGCAAGCTTACGACAGTTCAAGATGTTACAATTTCAGAATTTATTTACAGATCCAGTGTGACAGCGCAGAGACTGTATTTATGGTGGTGAACTCAGGAAGTAGAGCCTTAGAATCTGAAGGTACGTTATCCATCTTGCTAAAAAAAAAATACTGCATAATAGAATTGTAAACTTTCAAGGCAATTTAGCTGAGATGTGCAGTTCTCTTGAAGGGTTCACAGCTTTGTGGAAAGATGGCTAAAATTGTGCAAGGTTTAGACCTTTGTAATACCAACATTTGTGATATTATTTTAAGTTAAGTTATGTATTCTGGCACAAGCTATTCAGTTGCAGGTATTTGTAGCAATATTGTCATTTATTTACAGATCCAGTGTGACAGCGCAGAGACTGTATTCCTGGTGGTGAACTCAGGAAGTAGAGCCTTAGAATCTGAAGGTACGTTATCCATCTTGCTAAAAAAATACTGCACAATAATATTGTAAACTTTCAAGGCAATTTAGCTGAGATGTGCAGTTCTCTTGAAGGGTGCACAGCTTTGTGGAAAGATGGCTAAAATTGTGCAAGGTTTAGACCTTTGGGCTCTTCTTTAGATCAGGTTACTTGCCGGCCAGATTCTAAGTCCGAAGTTACTTACTGCACATGCGCCGACAGTGGTTTCAGAATCGCCACTAGGTTTCGCTGCGCTCATGCTGTCACTAGCAGACGATTTTCACGTCTGCCAACATTGCTTTTTACACTACACTACTTTTGGTTGCCAACACATTAAACACAAATGCACTCAAGTCGTTGCCGCCACAGACATACCGCTAGCGCAACTCCATTTTGCTCATTGTGTACATTATTTTGCTCACACTTTTATTCTGCATTTAAAAACCAATCTGCTTATTTATTTACTTAGTTATTTATTCTTAAAAAGCAGTAATATTTGATGCCTTAGTTTATTAAGTAAATGCATTCGGCTCTTCTTTAGAATGGGTGACTTAGCACTTGCCATCCAGATATTTACATTGTTTTGCTCACACAGTTATATCCCTCCATACTATTGTTGAGGAAATTATTGTGTACATTATCGTTATTGCCTTGTTACTGGCTCTACGAAACGCTGGCTCATTCTTTTTTTATTTATTTTATATTATTATTATTATTATTATTATTATTACATTTATATTATATATATTATTTACATATATAATTTTATATTTATATTATAATATCCTCCTCACGGGGTGTAGCATGGCATCACATTCCCTGCATAGCATTCGAGTTCACAGCAGGCCCTCGTCGTAAAGAAATTGCATGCATTCCTCCTCATTATAGCACAGAGGCGCTAAATCTACTATGCTAATGAAGCGATCCATTGCATGCTCACAACTTGCTTCTAAGAAGGTCACCAGCATATTGCCTGGTCCTGCTAAAACATTCAAACTTACTATTGGCAACAAACTCCTGGGGAAATTGTGCTGTTGGCAGCGCTGAATTAACACCGCAGCTTCGGCAACTTTCGTGACCATTCGTACACACTGCTGAGTTGGACTTATCCAAAGTTCTGACCAAGTGCCTGCGTCACCTAATCTAAAGAACATCCAGACCTTTGTGATACCAACATTTTAAGTTCTGTATTGTGGCACAAGTTATTCAGTTTTAGATATGTGTTCTTGTACGATTCAGGATTACTGCATAATTTATTTGACAGTAAAAATGGATAACTAATGAATTGTTGAAATATTTTTTTTTAATTATTTGAAATTAGTGTTCTGGCTTCCAAACTGTTTCTTTCTGTTATGCACTGATACTAAACCACCTTTAGTAAGGGTAACATTTGCATCACTAAAGAGCATGAGGTCCGTGGGACATAACTACGGTAGTTTTTATTCCTATTATTATAATTCACTTGTGTGGGGTACTGCTTTGCATTATATTTCACTGTTTCCAGCCTATTTTTACTGCAGCGTGAATGTTTTAAATTGCAAGCAGTTCTGTATTTTTATTTACACAGTTTCTCTGCTGTACAGCTGGTACCTAACATTGTGCATTAACTCTGTCCACAATGACAAATGTTGTAGGAACATGTTTTTGCATTACAATATTTTGATTAAATTTTCAGAAACAGTGGGTGGACAAGAGGACCATATAGTGAGTTGTGTAGAGGGAACTGAACATCTACCAGTCAAAGATCGCAGCACAATGTTCCGTTACCTGCAGGTATAAAGAAATATTTATCTCAATCTGAATAGCATGTCAACTCCTTTGCTTTGAGATTTAGAGAAGCAATCTCTTAGGAAAATATAGAAGCTATTAGCAGTGAAAAAATACTATTCTAAAGGTTGTAACAAATTTTAGGGACTATAAGCTTCACTTATCTTAATATGTGTTGAAAGTTGTTGGAATTCCAATGCACACTGCAGTTTTGCATTAAAATCTAATTTCTCTTCAGTGCAAATCATATTTACACTGGTCGCCATCATAACAACCTAAGTTGCTTACATTTCTGTTTTACCAATCTATGAAAAAACAAATCTATAAATGGAATCAGATGGTGGTATTTTAAAATTCATTACACTATGTTTATTTGTAAAAATGAATCTTTTCTCAAACCAATAAATATATGGGTCCATTTATTTGTTTGAATAACTTCACATGTGGATATATTTCGTGATTAAATGACCAAAACTGATCTGCCACAGGTGACATCAATTTGTTTATATTTAATATAGTGTATTTGCTTCCTTGTATGGAAATAATTTGATATCTCATAAGTCATAACAAACTACTTTTAGGGGCATTTTAATCAGTGTTTATTTATTCCTCACACAACATTTATATTGTTCAGCTAGTGCTCGTAAGTTGGCGACATGTGAAGATTAACATGACAAACTATGAGATTACATACATAAATACGAACATACATTTCCAGTCAGATCTTTTTGGCTAATACTTATAATCAAGATAATCCTCGATGGGATAAAAGCAGTGGTTAATTAGATGCACCTTGAGACATGATTTTAAATGATTTACTGGTTTTATTGCTTTGATGTAGCTTGGCATGGATGTTTGTTCTAACAGGATGTATACAACGGGAAGCTACAGATGAACTATCGCTGCAAGTTCCCACAGTGTTGGAGGAGGTATTATCACCGTGTGGGATCAGACACCACATTCACTAACGAACACTTCTTTAAATTTCCCAGAGATCCTGAATTGAGGCAACAATGGAAAGAAATTTGTAATCTTACAACTGAACATTGTGATGCTTTTCGTGTTTGTGAGAATCATTTTCTGCAAAAAGACTTCACGAACATTACTAGGTGTAGGCTAAATCCTGGCGTTGTGCCTAAACATTTAGAGCTTGTTGTCCCTCCGCTTAGCTCATTTGAGCAAGTTTCTAAAAAAAACGGTGATGAAGGCTTGCCTTCATGTTCTACTATGTCCCCAGTGCCTTCCACTTCAAGTGGTAAAATAAATTTGGAGCTCGCCAATGTCCCTCACATTATGTCAATTGAACAAGTGTCTGATGATGATGATGATGATGATGATGATGAAGAAGGCCTGACTTCATGTACTAGTATGTCCCTAGTGCCTTCTACTTCAATCATTAGAAGAGGCATTTTGGGTATTGGAGTTTCGAAATCATGCTTGTCTCCACGAAAGCAGCGAATGTATTGCATTCACCGAAATGCTATATCAAGAGTGGCCAGGTTGAAAAAATCATTGCAAGACGAAAGGGAGAAAGTGCGTTTATTGAAAAAATGTTATGATGCGGAACTATTTGCTGATATTGAAGACAGACTGAATAGCGTAACAGTGTCCTTCATAAACAGTCAGTTACGGAATGCCAAGAGAACAGTTCAAGGCCGAAGGTGGACAACTGATGACAAAATATTTGCTCTGTCACTTTACAAGCGAAGTCCACGTCTATACAGATATTTGGGTGTCCACTTTTCCTTGCCATCAACAAAAATTCTTAAAGATATGCTGTCGAAGTTACCTTTTGAACCAGGCCTTAATCCAGCTGTGCTTAACGTCTTACAATCACATGCTATGAGAATGCGTGAACCTGATAAGTACTGTTGTTTAATGCTGGATGAAATATCTTTGGACAAGGGGTTGCATTATGAGGCGAACAAGCAGATCATTTGTGGATATGAAGATTTAGGACATTTGGGTCGATCCTCAAAGAAGGCAAACCATGCTTTAGTATTCATGTTAAGAGGGTTGCGTAAGGGCTGGAAACAGGTTATTGCATATTACTTCACTAGTAATGCAATATCCAGCAGTCATTTGAAAGTGCTGTTGCATACTACCAAACATGCTATTCCATATCTTTGTGCACACTATCATACATCACATGTTTACAAACGAGGCCAATACTTATTTGGGGGCAGAAAAGCAAGTGAATTAGCTTTGTATTACCCCATTAAAATATCATGGCACATTTGGCTTTGTCGGTCAATATTACAAGTGTTATTGTGAATGGACATTTCTTACACTATAATGGAAACAATATTTACATTCTATTTAACATACAGATAATTTTTTCTCATTAGTGCTTTCGGACCAATACTTTCTGGAGTCACTGTAGCTGTGAATCTGTTTAGAACTATGGTATAATTCCATTGAAATGTTAGTACTTTTTGTGTAAACCTGTGAAGTTCACTAGCATTTATTGTCCAGATATCCCTTATTGGGAAATGTGTACCATATAAGCACAAAGTGCATTTGCATCTGTCATTTTGGTTTAATATTTCATTACCTGGTTGAGGTTTTTCCCCCAAAGGGTTTTCCCTCAATCTTAAAAAGGCAAATGCCGGGTAATACTTGTTTTCCTTACACAACTAACCTCATTTATGTTTAAACATGTTTGATACTTGAGCTACAGTTATGATATTAGACAGAATGCTAAAGTTTCTCTGTAATTTACAGAAAGAAGTTACTGTTATTTGCATCACTATAAAGCTTAACCTAATTGCATCATGTTTCAATGGCTTGGCAACTAACCAAGAAAACAGATTTAAATTCCCTAGCTGTGAGGGCTGTAATGGCATAATGCTTCAAAAATCATTTTAAATCGGGCATTAACTGGTTTGTGTTGAAAATTTTATGGAGCAATGCAGCATAGTGATCTGAGCTCGTCTTACGTTTCCATATGCCAAAAAGATGCATGTTCCTGGTTGTCAAATTATGTGAATGGGTTAAGCAATAGTCAATGTTATCCTGAATGTTACGTTGAAGTTTCCTTGTAATAAATAGTATGGTGTTATACAGAATGTTATGCTAAAGTTTCTCTGTAATTTACAGAAACTGGTTACTGTTATTTGCATCACTATAAGGGTCAGATTGTGTTAACTTTCTTTGTAATCAATTTAAAGTTGTTATTCATGCTATGTAAATCATGTAACATGCTTCAGCAATAGCTACTGTTTTGTACATAATGTGCTTTCTTTGTTATACCTTGAATTTCTCATGTTATTCTATTAAAAGATAATAAAAGCAACTAGTAACTGTAAAATGTATTGTGATTCCAATTTTCCTGTCCAATGCCATATCCTAGTATTACTTGGTTGCAGGTTCACAGAACTTTGAGGAGTCCATTAAAGTAGGAAATGAATAATTCCTGCAAGCCTCAGATTTGGAGATAAGTATAATGGCATAAAAATCTTTGTCCTTTCTATTAAGACAACTGCTCACATGAACCTGGAACCATTTCAGAACTCCATAATGTCATAAAAGCGATTGAGGTATAGATTTGGACAATTTGTCAATAAAAAGGAATAATACAATAAATTATAAATAATTATAATATTTATAATAATTATAAAATTAAAAAAAAAATAATAAATAAAAATTAAAAAAAGACTTTTCATACTTGCTTACCTGTCAGTTTCAGCTGATTGTATGCCCTACTGCCATATTTCTACCGCTGACGCATCAAGTTTAATACGTGAGCTTCCATTCTGTGATTGCAGTTTCTAAGAGTGCCGCATATATTAAAGCACACAAAAGTTAATTTGCGTGTGCTTTAATATGCAGCACCCTTAAAAACTGTAATCACAATTAGGGAGGCTCATGTGTTAAACTTCACGCGTTAGCGCTATCAATATGGCAGTAGGACATACGATCAGCTGAGACTGACAGATAGGCAGGTATGAAAAATACTGTACGAGCAACGGGCAACGTGAGCATTCGGGAGCGCGATTTCTCATTCTTTAGTTCAAACCTGCCCCACTTGGAGCGCTCTTTTGTTGACACATTTTTAACACGTAGTTTCCGTTCTTCCTAATAGAGTGTTCTGTGGTTGGAGTCACGTGACTAACATGGCTGGGTGCACAGCTGGGCGTCACGTGACACTTGCTGCAAATATGTTGTTAGCTAATGCTGGATTTCTGACAATGAAGTCATTAATCCTCTTGCTCTCCAATATTTTTCACTGATGGATGGGGCACTAGAAGTGGCCGGGCATATTTGAAGGTGGTCTCGGTCCATTTCCCCTTGCAGATCACATAGAGGACAGAGTGGTGAAGAATATATCCCAATTCTTTGCTGCAAGTATGGCTGTCAGTTTGTTATTGAAGGAGCTGTGGCTTGTTTACTGCATTTTTTATGAAATAAGGTAAGCTATAATTTTTTTGGGATTTGAAATAACCTGCATTTCTTACAAATGCTATCACCAGGTGACCTATTTCTGTTGTTTCAGAGCCGCAGAGCTGTTGTGTTGTGGCTGCAAGTCAAATTATAACGTTATTAGTTCAAAGAAGATGCACACCAACTATCCTTGAGAACCAACCGAGATATTTCAGCACAGCATTAGCATCAATTCAGAAGGATCCTGGAGAAAGGTGATAGCAGAGACTTCAGGAAGAGGTAGCTTTCAGAGAATGGTGTCAAAACAAGAAGATTTTGTCATTTGGGAACTTTTAAAAACGGTGTTCTCTCCATTTGTTATGATTGAAAGTGAAAACTACTTACTGTTTGTGTATGAAAGTGATTTTATGGCAGTGCTTGAGTACATTGTAGGTTTCAAAGTGTTAGTTTCTTTAGAAGTTAAAGTGTTTTAAAAAGGTGTGTGTATAACAACAGTGTCTTTCAATCTCAGTAATGATTGGACTTAATTTGAAAATCTGGTGAGTCATTTAAGTCAGTATAAACTATTCGTATGTGATCAGGTAGAGTATATTGCACATGAAATGCAGAGTAAAACCCACTGTGTAACAGGAAGAAGATAAACATGTGTGTACAGCTTCTGTTAATGAAACAAAAATATACCCTTGTGATTCACTTATATGTTAATGCACTGTTTTTTTTTTTTTTTTTTTTTTTACTTATCCTGCTGCTTAAAGTGCAGTTTACCTCATCCCTCTCACTTCAGAAGAATTGTTGCTGGTGTAGGAAGTAACAAATGATGGATTGCCAAAATGTATACTTAAAACAGACACACAGGTTTGTGTAGCTAACATGATCACATAATGGTCAGTCACACCAACTTGATTTATAGGCAAGCAATCACTGCATAATAAAATAAAGATTTCTCAACACCTGGAATATTAAAGATAACATGCCATCACTGCTATCTGTTCAGTTTACCAGAGAAAGTAGAGTATTTAGCGTATTGTAATATATTCCTGAATGTTGATGCCATCAGTTTGCAAACTGCCAAGATGGTGAAGTAAGAAATCTCGCTAAACTAGTAATTGTATTACGTTTCGTTCATTGTAATCCCGGAATTACTCCCATTATTGTACACTAGCTACTGAAAGTTATCACAGCCGCTCATAAATAATTTATTCTTTGCAAAATGGTTGCGCTGTATATTTTCACTTTATGAAGAAAGTATGAACAACTTTATCCCCATTTAATAAACAACACTTTATTTACCTAGTTTTACATAGGTAATTTACAAGTCCTAAACTTCTGAATACACACTTTTATAAATTTTCATCACAAAATAATTGACATTGAACACACATTACTCCTTCAGAATACCAACACTTTTTCGAGTTACATCACAAAATAATTGGGTTCTGAACTCATAACTTCCTCTGAATATTAACAGTTTTAACATTTTATGTCTGAAAATTATGAAAATGTAACATACATAACTCCTGAATACCAACATTTTATAAGTTTACATCACAAAATAATTTATATTGAACATACATAACTCCTAAATCCAACACTGTTATAAGTTCACATCGCAAAATAATAAGTATAGGCTTGTTCAACACCATCAGTAAGAGCAACGATAACCAGAACGAGAAAGTGTGGCAAGTATGCGATGAAATACAGTACTGGACGCCAACAGCTTGTTAGTTTTACTCCCACAATCACAACTCCAGCTTCCCACTGTGTATGTCCTAGAAATAAATAAAAATACAATGCAATGAATAGCAGTATTTTATGTAGCCTAAGTAATGAGTGTGCCTAGGGGCTAGGTCATATCTATTTTCACTTAAAATATAGACAATTTTAAATGGATTATAATCAATTTCAGTGGTTGTAAAAAGTATTTAGGTAGCAAGTTTACAATCTTATTACTCTCGTTATCAGCTTTGTTCTGTGTATGGCATATGTGAAGAACAATTAACATTGATTGATCTAAACTGGTTTAACTATAGAGTATGAGTGACTTTTTATGGATTCTCTAACTGCTATGGTTCTCAGCACCCCATTCTACAGAGAGATCCAAATACATGTGAACTGTACGCTGTGTTTTTCCACTGTGCACACAGAAACGCATCACCAGCAGCTGATATACACAAGGTCACGAGTATCAGTTGTTTTTCTCTGCTCACAATCAGTATTGAGTTGACACGATATCGTGTGGCTGTATTACTACTAGTGTGCTTTATTATTTACTCCTGTACTTAGTTACAAAGTGTATTATAGCTCAGTAATTGTTTTCTACTGCACGATGTGTATTTGTGTATGATTCGTATGTGTTAACTCAGTCAGCTCGCCAGGTGTATGGTGCACCATTAGTGGGGAAACAGTTTTAGGCTGAATTTTTTTGAGTCGACAGTTGATGTCCATACATATGTGGATACAATTTTGCCCCATTTCTTTTAAAGAACTGACACGGAAACCGCCTCCGTAGCGCAGTTGGTAGCGCGCTTGCCTCTGGTGCAGAGGACCCGAGTTCGATCCCCGGTACCAGCATAGGGATTTTATCCCCTCTGGGAGGACTGGCTCGGGTTGCACTCAAATAGAATATACCAATATTACACACAGATATATTTTTCTCAGTTAAACCGTCACTCTCAGGTACTGTTAGCTGCAATTTTAATTTTAGTAAATAGTATAATTTAAAATAACTCACATTAGCACTTGTTCATGCGAGTTCTCTTGCAGCAAAGATACTGCAATGCTCAGTGTCTCTGCTACCTCTGCCACCTCAGTTCCTTCTTTCCAACTCTTGAAGTCTCCAAATGATGAGAATTCCAGTTCATCCAATTTTACACGACTATCGTGTATCAGTTCCAAGTGTTCGTATAAACTACTTTCTGATCTTCCTCCAAAGTTGCAAAGGCTGCACTTAAACTGAAGTTTTTGGAGAGGTGCAATGGCATTCACTCTCCCAGGGTGAGCTGTGGAAGCGTGACGTCGCAAATGTCTCTGCTTGTACCACCTCCCACACTGAGCGCACATAAATTGTTTTTTTGGCTCACTTCAATCACTTCCATATTGCACTTGCAATCACTTGCGCGTATTTACCTTTCCCGCTCAACTTTCTAGTCACGTGATGCATGTCACGTGACGCCAAGCCATGTTAGTCACGTGACTCCAACACTTCGGCTTTCTTCACCGCTGGGCTGGACCAGTGTGCATTATCAAGGTAACTATAAAGAAAGAAGGTAGGCCACTCCGGCACAATTGCTGCCATTGGTTGCCGGCAAGATACGTCACACGGAGGTCTCAGAGCGCGCGCAGTTCAGACGGCAATAGAAAGTGAGCGCTTCAAACCCGTTTCAACATATACCATTTAAAGCATTGACTGACAGTTCCAGTGCGTAAACACTTAAGCAGTAATTAATAAAGTGTAGAAAAATACAGTGATATGTGATAGAAAAGATACCTTAACCGAAAACACATTAGAAACGTTCGTCAATACATTCTACTAATTACAAACCAATTTTACCACCGCCACCGAAACTACAATCAAAATAATAAGTAACAAATTATTGTTTGATCTTAAAAGTAGACTCACATTTGCTCATGTTGTTGTAGAAGAAGTAGCTGAGGCCCACTGCTGACACTTCCTCGTGTTCGTTTTTGTCGTACTTACAGCTTTTAGTTTGTTATTTAAATGCCGTATCCTAATGAAAGTGCGGGTCCTGACGTATAGGGAAACAATTCTTTCATCCAATTCAGGAAATTTAGAGCAAATCATGCCAGTAAGCGCTTTCATCACTCCAGCACATTTTGAAACATTAAAACAATGGAATCCCGCAAATATAACTTCAAATTCCTTCACTTTTTGGTACCACTGTTCAGTCGGCCGAACAAGTTCGCCCTTTGAAATAACTGTAATCCAGTCCTGTGGCACTTGTTTTGGCAAATTATAGTCACTGTCTTTGCTTCCCAAAGTACTGTCAAAAGGCCGGCATTTGTATGCAATGTAACCCGTAAGATACTTTATAGCGTCTGTGTTAAAATCTTCCATTTCAGAAGTATCGCTTATACTCGTATCTTCTAGTAGTATTGCCTCCTCATATTCAGTGGGTGCCGAAATTTCTTTAGCAACGTCCATGCACAGCTCGGTAGAAATGAAATCTAAGAACTGAGGGTCACAATCGAAGTCTTGTTTAGACTGGTTTGTCTGATTAATCGCCTCCACTGATGCTCCATCGGAAATTGGAATTTTGTTGTTGCCTGTAAGAAGCAGTAGGCGAAATTGAGACACCTGATTGGTCAGTATAGTGAATCACATAAAGATATTATTTAAAATATTGTTCTGTGATTTGTCGAAATAATTGCACAGGCGTGACTTCAAGATGTGTTTTCCAGAAAATACGAAATTTTCTGTCTTAGAAATTAGTGCGTTAACACGTTCCACAAAATGCATCTCATAGGGCAATTCGGTACGTTTTATTATGCTACTTCGTGCCATTTTAAATGCGCCATGGCTGAGACAGAATGACCCCAACCCTTTTAAGATAAACAGAAAGATAAAAGGAAGCGAAATACAATGACCTTTTCTTTGTCAAAGGGTGTGCACCGCCTTATCCCAAACCGTACTGAAATTCAGGTATAACATGAACGAAAGGCTGATGATTCTTCCTGTATAGCTATGCAGTGCTTCTTCTCGGCGGCGCCGTGGCCGAGCGGTTAGCGCGCTCTCCTACCACCTAGGCGGCCCGGGTTCGATCCCAGGAACCCGCATGTGGTATCCGTGGTGAGCGAAGCGGCCTCAGGGCGGGTTTTCTCCGGGTACTCCGGTTTCCCCCGCCATCTCATTCCACCGGTGCTCCATCTTCATGTATCATCAGTGTCACCGCCTGCGGTGCCGTAGTAGTAAAAGCGGGCGTTAAACACTACAACAACAACGCAGTGCTTCTTTCACATTCAGGAAATACGGACAATATTTTCTTTCCCATTTTAAAGAAAAGGAGCAAGATGCTGGAATTACCTTGCAATTATACAATACGTTGATGATATTTCACAAATAAACGTAATTTGCAATTAATCACATTATTTTACAGCCTCAAATCAGATTTTCTCTAGTTTTGATCACTGAGGTCATCTATGAAAACGCGCAGTATGTATAACTAAAATTATTTATAGTTGTTTAATGTATTAAAATATGCACAGCATATATTTCCACGATAAAAATCTGATGTGCAATTATTATACAAATTATTTTCTTTGCTCACTCTTGCGCAAAGTATTCTTACCAAGGCTTATCCTTCTATATATTCATGTTAACATAGATAAAATTTCATTATACATTATAAAGGACTCATAGGTGAAAGCGATAGACAAAACTTCTCCCCCCCCCTCTCTCCGTTTCAAGTATATTGGTATTTTCAAAAATGATAGCTCTCGTAATTGTGTTATTTATTTCATTTTCCTCTGCACTGCATTTTCATATTGCTGAAAAAGAGTGACCACACAGCTATTCTTAGAAGAACAGCTCAGTCAATAAAATACTGTCTTAATAGGGAAAGAATGTCAGTGTCACATTCTGTTTTCGTTTATTACATTATTAAAAGGCCTTTTAGTAAGGGCTGCATTGCAAATAAAGTGAAAAAAGCGTGTTGAAAGCTCTTAACAAAGTAATAATCGCACGATTATGTGGCACACGGTTGTTCCTTCCACCTACAGATAATTTTCATTTCTGTTTTACAAAATATAACACAATGAGAGCTTTGTTTTGTTCAATTAAAACGCCTGCGTTGACATTTCATGTCAGAAAACAAGGAAAGTAGAGTAGAGATACTTAGATAGTACGATGGGATTTGAATTATATCGTAAAATGTAAGCTGCACGTGTGAATATCGGTACTGCAAGACTCCCGTGTGACGTCATCAGCAGACAGCTCTAGGAAGGGCGATTGCGCGGGAAGCGGGAAGAGGCCCCCCGTGCATTATAAGGTTAAGTATAGTGGTGTGGCCGTATAGCTTCCGATAGAGCTCTTGGCCAAGGAAGAAGAAGAAAAAGAAGAAAAAAAAAACATATGGCAACCCTTGATGCCTCTTCAATTTAAAATTATATTTTCACATTTTGGTAATACTGATGCTTCTAAAAACAGTACGTGTGTCGTGTGATGTATGGTGCGTGTGGTTATCTGGGTGCGTAAAAGAGAAGTAACTAATGTTTAACAGCACAAATTGTTAATAATTAGCTTAAAATTTATTTGTTTGTGCTGTCGTTAAGTGAAAAGAAATGTTGGCAGAACGAAAGAAGAAAGTGAAATGGACCATTAATCCACGTGGGAACTCCTGGTCTAAAGGTATTGTGGGTTAACGTTGTATACAATGCTGGCCCAGTTACACAACACGCTAGAGTTGTGAAAACTGCTTACATATGCACCTAACCAAATTTCAAATGTAACTCGTTTAATGAATATAGTAGTAAAAAGAGCACAGTTTTCTTAAAGCTGTTCATATAGAGCTAACCTAGCCTAACGTAACCTCGATAAGCTCCGTGAAAGAGCATATACTGATCTGCGTTAAATGAGTACACTATGACCTGAAGTCCTTAAATACTTAAGAAGATAGTTGTGCCTCCATTTGCGTTACTACAGTGAGTGAAATATTTTGAGAATGTACCAAATTGGGCCAGCATACTACATGCTAACATTTACAGAGATAGTATATAATCGATTTTGAAGCTAAGACGAACCGGTTCTACTCCCGTATTTTTTAATGTGGTTCCTGTTCCGTATATTAATATTGACTAAAGCCAGAGAAATACTCATGTTGGATATTGTGGGCCCTGTAAATATTTAGGGCATTAAAGGCTTAATATGAGTACAGGAGAAATTTGGAGGACGAAGTCGTTCTTCTCACTCGCCCTCCCGTTATCCATTTTAACAGGTGCCATATTTAGGGACAGCTAGGTAAACAGATGCCAACCATAGTAGGTAATTTCGCGAAATGTACAGTGACTCCCGTTAACATTCGGTTTTGTAGAATCCGTTATCATTGGACTCCTTTTCTCGCATGTCTGAACAATATGTTGCTGTGATGTAGTTTTTGATAATACGCATATATTTCTAGATTATGATCGATATAGAATAATTTGTCTGCATTGTATGATATGGCAAGGAAACATTTACATTCTGAGTAACATGTTATCACTAATAACCATTCGATTTCACCTCCTTCCACCTGATACATGTTTTTGCAACAGGTGAAACATTCATTAGTGTAAGGATCAGTCAACCCAGTAGTATTGTGGTTCCTTTGTTGAATATTAAATAACAGTCAAATGGGTTGAAAAGCATGAAACACTACATTTGAAATAAAGCAGCTTTGCATATTTCATCATGCTAGAGGCCTTAAGTATACCAAAATTGCAAAACTTTTACATATTCCCAAGAGTACTGTTGGTGACATTATTAGGAGGTACAAAAATGAAGACAGTGCAATTGGTACCACTACCAGGTCAGCCAAAAAAATTAACAGACAGAGAAGAACATGCTATACTTAGAAAAATAAATCCAAGATTAACCGCCCCACAAATTGGCACACAGGAGATTGAGCAGTGGAACAAGCAGGTCAGTCCAAAATTAGGACACTAAAAACAAGGACTAATGGAAGAGTTAGCCTTGAAGAAATAATATGTCTGTGAAGTAAATAGGAGGCTAAATTGAGGACCTTAGAATAGCAAGGGTGTATGCGCCAAAAGCTAGTTTTGAGAAAAATGCGATTAAAGTTTTACTATGCAATACATATTAAAATCATCTATAGAGAAATTAAAAATTGCTCAGATGTGAATCTAATGCATTAAAACTGCTAATTAGGAATGTAAAATGTTATTTGGCATGTATTTAAGATTACAGAAGGTTAGTTTCATCAACAATATAATTCAGATAACGTATGATTTCATGGGCATTATAACCAAAACGTTTAGTTGTAAAGTTAGCATTTTGCAAGCAATACTTTAACTAATATTGGTAAATATTTATTCTAATACTAACAAACAATACTTCTAAACTGAATATAAAAAAGTTAACAAAAGGTATGGCTAGGTATGGCTAGATCACCGAAGATGTTTAACCGCTGTGCTGTGCCGTGAGAAACCAGAGTATGTTAGTAATGTGAAGTATCGTCATCCGCTGTTCTCTCTTCTTCTACCTCTGGTGTGTGCCTTTACTACATGTTTGGTTTTTTTAACTTGCGTGTTTTTCACCTGTATTTCTTTTCTTCTTGGCCATATGTATTTTCCATAGGTTTTTCTGCATGCTGCATTTTCTGGGACGACTTACGTGGTGAGAGATAAAATCACTGTCTGTGTCACTCATAGTGCTTAGTAAAAGTAAACCACTACGCCAAATGCACTAAAGGTTTGTTCAATGGTATTGTTAGTAAACAACGCAACTCTAGAAATATAATGCTAAACAGAAGTTAAACCGAGAGCTGCAAGTCCCTAAAACATGTTATAGCTTTCTTTAAAAGCAAAAGACTGAACTAAAGAAATGCCCCGTACTGGCAGGAGTACATCTATATACAAAACCGCAAACATGTTTGAAAGGATAAGGAATAACTATTTATGAGGGCTAAAGGCCTGAAAATAAACAGTACCCTCTCTTAAGTGATTTATTGCTACATTCTCTTCAACAGCAACTGTCACAGCATAGCGGCCGGCAGGTTGGCTCATACGCATTTGCTGTTCTCGAGATTCGACTGAAGCACGTTAGGTCTAATCCCATGCTGTATTCAAATGAAGAATTTGTTCATATTCAGGGATATCAACCATTCACACTTAACAGGCATTAAAGAGTAGGCTTCATACTATATGTTGCAAGAAAAACAAAAAATTCGTATTTTGGCGCATACGCCCTTGCTATTCTAAGCACCTCAATTTTGCTCAGGAGTACATTAGGAAGGACAAAAGCTGGTGGAACAATGTTGTTTTTGCTGATGAGAGTCTGTACAAAATATTTGGATCAAGTGGGAGAACTATGGTGTGGCAAAGACCTAATCAAGAGCTACAAAAGGGATACCTTCAACCAAGTGTGCAACATGGTGGAGGAGGGTGATGGTGTGGGGGTGTGTCTGCTAGTGGGCCTGGAAATTTGGTGTTTATTGATGGTGTTTTGGACAGGTATAAATATTTACAATTGCATAAAGATAATTTGCACAAAAGTGCTGAGAAATTAGGGATACAGGATCCATTCAAGTTCCAGCAGGATAATTCAAAACATAAGGTATTTGAAGTGTGCTCCTGGTTGCTGCACAATTGTACCAAAGGTCATTCTAACCCTGGCGCAGTCATTGGATTTGAATTCCATTAAAAATTTGTGGAACGAGCTGCACCGCAGGATACAAACTTCTCAATAATGTCAACCTTGGAACTAAAGAGAAGACTGGTTGAAGAATGGAGTAACATTAGCTCTAACTACACAAAGCAGTTAGTGTGCAGTGTGCCAAAACATCTGAATGCTGCTTTGCATCAAAAGCACCTAACAACTAAGTACTGATGGACGCAAAACGCAGTATCAAAGTGAAAACCGAATGTTTATGAGCACATACATAAACTGCTTTCTTTAGGTAAAGGTTGTTTATTTATTCTATTTAGAATATGGACAAAACCAGGCGAATGTTTGTTTGATATGGAATTATATGTCCTGAAACAGTAAAAGTTGTAATTTTTTATTTATTATGACCACGCTTTCAAGTAAATTAAATGTATTGATAGATCAGTGGTTTCAAACTACACAAAACCGAATGTTTATGGGAGTCACTGTATGTTGCCAACCTAGAATGCTGGAAATGTAAGATAATTTGGTGAGAGATGGTGAAATTTATGACCAATAACTGTAAAAGCGTCAGATTACTTGAGGAAGAATGTTTCAAGTACGTTCATGCCAAGAAAATACGAATGCAGCAGCTGCCCCGTATTCACCACCAGAATAAAAGGTAAGAATGTCTGCTATCCTGAACTGTATTTATAGTTTCACTGACCCCTCAGCCACTAATCCAGGGGAAGACAGGTATCGCTGCTGTGATGTCAGCTCACTCAGCTCACATGCTCCCACGGCCAGTTGAACATGTGACGTCACAGCGGGCAAGAGGAAATGGCATACGGGACATCGTAATTTTAATGCTGACTGTTTCAATTATGGAATAGTCGCAGATTATAAATAATTAAATTTCCGCTTTATGCCATATATATAAATTCTAGTTTATGTGAACAGTCATGTTATAATGCCAATAGAACAGAAATTATAACTATTTTACCTGAGCTATAGGAGAGCTATACAGAACAATTATGGGCATTTTCCGACATTTGCCGTTTCGCTTTTCTTTAACTAGTTTGTCCTTCAGCAAATTTCGTGCTTTAAATTTAACAATTCAATTTGCTACCTGCTAGAAACAATGTTAACATCCAATGAATACGGGGTTGCAAACACCTGAAACGTAGTTGACAATGTTTCTACATCTTGTAGCCTGGTCTCAAACTAGTGTGAAACATGTGGAACTGAACACAAACACAAAACCACTACACACCACACTACATGTCAACAAAAACACAAAATAAAAACAAAACTCACACTAACGCCTTTAAGATCCCTCAAACAACAAACACCCTCAGACTAGACTAAAGAGCGTTCTCCCTAAGCAGCCCGGGCAAGTTGTAAACATACCCAAATAACATTCTTCATATTCATTCAGTTTCCTGCAAGTAGCACCACTGATCTAGGCAGCATAGCAATACACCGCTCTCGCCTGACGTCACACGAACGTACAAGCTGGCTCTTCGTTTAAATACGTCACACGGCCCGAAGTTGTCTTCCCCTGCACTAACCTAACCATAACACCTAAGTCCTACACCCAACTTGTAAAACCTACAACCTAAGCCATAATCCCCAACATATAATACCTAAAACCTTAACCCTAAACCCCAAACACCTAAAGTATAAAACTAATCACCTAGACGTAAAACCTAGAACATATATCCCAAAACCCTAAAGGTAAAATCTAAAACCTAATCCCCTCACAACATAAATTTGTGAACCTAATAAATAAAACCCTAACCCTTATCCTAATTCTATGTAGTGTGTGGTAACCCAGGATTTCTTTTAATGTTTCTTTTTGCGTTGCAGATTGCCGCATTTCCAAGTATTGGCAACATGTTTATCTTCTGCTATGTTGGTGTGCCAATATTGGCAACCTGTAGACAGCTGCGAGAATGCCCTCATGATGCCTTGGATGGGATGCATGTGTTGATGGCTGCCGTGTAAGAGTGCAACCATTGAATTTCAAACTAATCTGCTTTTATTTGATATTTATTCATTTATTGTTATAAATAGTGCAACCCAAAAGCACAATAAGCATAAAAAGCATAACAGAGCTTTTGACATGTGGTTGCTACCCAGAACATGACTTTGGGGATCTAAGATTGAGGAATAAATAAGTTTTGAAAGCACAATATGTAATTTAAAGTACAATTCTTAGATTTTAAACAGACAGTTAATTTCCAACAATAGATTCAATGCAGAAATTAAACATTGTTTCCCTCAACAATTCCAACAATAAACTTGCACGTAAAGTTTAACGGTTTTATGGTCAGTATACATCTGAATCAGAGCAGTTCATATCAACTTTGAATTCAAAAAAATTATTGCAAAATATTACTATGAAAAATCAAAAAATAAAAGATGGGAACTCCAAACATTCAAACAGTAATTCTTGAGTATCCTCGAAAAACGGCAGTTGCAGCCTTCAGGTTGATTAGAGGACATGATTATCTGGCAAAACATTTAAACAGAATTGGGGTATATTCTTCACCACTCAGTCCTCTATGTGATCTGCAAGAGGAAATGGACCGAGACCACCTTCAAATACGCCTGGCCATTTCTAATACCCCATCCATCAGTGAAAAATATTGGAGAACAAGAGGATTAATGACTTCATTGTCAGAAATCCAGCATTAGCTAACAACGACAACATATCTGTTGAACATCATCATGCCAAAAGCTGCTGTAAATGCAATTCAAAGGGTTTGTGAGTTTCCCACAGATCATTTTGTGGCTGAAAAGGGAAAACTATTGTGTACCTTATGTTCAGAGAGCATTAATTTTGAAAAGAAGTCCATTGTGCAAAGGCATGTGGTAAGTTTTAAACACAGATCTCAGATACAAAGTTATGGACATTGTTCAACCTCAGGCAGTCTTAGCAACATATGTATTAGTACTATACCTCAGGTGTGACAGCATATGGAAAATTCAAAGGATAATATAAAAGAAATGGTCAAAGCATTCACTTCTGCTAGTTTTTCATTTCATGTCTTCTGCAACGAACAGTTTTGTGAGTGAATAGCAACAGCTACAAATATGAAACTGGCTCCCAGTGAAACCACTTTGAGAAGATATCTTGTCAAGTGCGCTGAAGAAGACCTTCAGGAAACCAAGTCAGAACGTGAGGAAAAATGTGTTTAGTGATTGATGAAACGACAGATATAAAGAATTGTAAGGTGGTGAATATTCTTGTTGCTCCATTGGGTGTTTTAATACTTGACACACTAGATCTTATTGGTGTTCACAAGTCTAATTTTATTGCTCTTATTTCGGACAGTGCAATGTATATGCTTTCTGCTGGCAGGTGATTGGCTGGAGTTGCACCTTAGCTTTTACATTCTACCTGTTGGGCGCATGTGTTGCATCTTTGTGCTGAAGAGATTAGATTTGAGCTCAAAATTGCTGATTGATTCATTGCAGCTGTTAAGACAGCTTTAGTGAAAACTCCAGCCAGAAGAGAGAGAGATTAGTGGAATGCTTAAAAGAATCAGAAGCACTTGATCTACTTCCAGTTCCTGTAATCACTCGTTGGGGCACATGGTTGAAATCAAGAAAATATCGCAGCATTAATTTCAATGCAGTTACACGTTGGATCGATCTGGAAGATGGTGAAGGTAGTGGTGCTGTAACAAATTTAAAACGACTAGTTGAAAGTAACACCCTTCAACTTCAACTCAGAACTATATCTGAAATCTGTGATGATATTTGTAAACAAATTCAGATCTTAGAATCAAACAATACTGATGCAACAAAGACCTGGCTTAGTCTGTCCTCAGTCCTGCACATGCTTCAAAGTTCTGGCGTATCATGTAAAAAGCTTGAAATGTATATAAATGGATACCATGCTGCAAAAAGCTTCTGGAAGAAAGTTCAGAATTGGGATCCAACATTAGCCGTTCCTGAGCAGATTTATTCCATCTTCACTTCAGGTGAACTGAAACGCTTCTCTAAGACTGATGTTCCATTGGAAGAAATACCAACATATGCAGCAATGGTAAAAGGAGAAAATTTGTATTCTACTACTGCTTTATCCTTCTGGCAGAAACATTCCACTAAGATGCCTACACTAAGTAAGCTGGCAATGAAGGCAATAATGGTACCCCCATCATCTGCCTCGGTTGAGAGAAGCTTTTCTAAGCTTAATTGGATTTTAAATTCTAAACGGTCATGTCTCACAGAAGAAAATCTTAAATCTCACCTGAAACTTGCAATTAATCAACCTCAAGAATGTGGTACAGAGATTAAGAGTGACACAGGTGACTAGATTTTCATTCTTTAGCTTTGTTCTCTAATTGTAGTGTGTTCTTGTGTAACTTTATGTAAGAACTTGCTTTACTGTCTCGAAAAAGAAATCATTTAAGTTACTGAAGTTTATTTGTATGAGAGGAATACATTATAAAAAATAAAGCATTATAAAGCATAATCATCAAAAAGGTAAAGCATAATTATAAAAAACATAAAGCATAATGTGGGTTGCTCTAGTTATAAATGTCTGATGTTGAGTGCTCATAAGTGTTACTCACGAGTGTTGTATCCAATTTATGTATGTTTTTAATAAAAAAGTGATGTGAAACACATTGTTTGTCATTCGTAGGACTACTAAGGATACAGAATATTCACCAAGGAGGGTTAGAACACATTAAATTGCCTCGTCAAACTTCTGGACCCACCCCATCCCTTTTAAGGTACAGCACTAGGGTCCTGATTGTTATGCACTAACCATCAGTCAAATATATGTATATGTGTGTATATATAAAAATCTTGAAATATGCAATAAAGCTATTAAAATATCAAGAAATATGTAACGCTATAATATAATTTTGTCTATTTTCCTGAAATATGATTTAATCAAGCAAACTAAAAAAGAACATGCCTTAACACACACCATTATTATGGATGTAGTACTAGAGCAAGTGTGCATGATAATATTATGAAATAATGAAGGTGGGTGTACCTCAAGGATCTGTACTTGGACCAATCCTGTTCATATTATATATAAATGACATTCCTAAATCTTCAGAATATAAAATAATATCATACGCAGATGACACTTCAGTTATATTGACAAGTAAAAATATACATAGTCTAGAGAAGTTAGTAACCACAAAAACACAGGATATATGCAAGTACCTAAAATATAACAACTTAAAGGTAAATTTACAAAAAACAAATATGATCATGTTCCAGCACCGAAATAACGGATCTACTCAAAGACTACATGTAACACTAAACGATGAGTATATAGAGCAAATACAGAGAATAAAATTTTTAGGGGTAATGATAGATGAGAATGACATTCAGAAATCACATTGACCTTGTATGTAATAAAATTAGTACTGGTTTTTATCTGTTAAGAAAATTGAAAAAATATTTAAATTTTGATTATTTAAACTTAGTATACTATGGGCTAATTCACCCCCATCTTCAATATGGGATTGAAGTCTGGGGCAGCACAAATATGAATAGAGTACTGTTAAT
Source organism: Tenodera sinensis (assembly GCA_030765045.1). Lineage (NCBI taxonomy): Eukaryota > Metazoa > Arthropoda > Insecta > Mantodea > Mantidae > Tenodera > Tenodera sinensis. The sequence continues at coordinate 32,937,773 of CM060965.1, read as the reverse complement.
GCAGAAAAAGTGTTTAAGATGTATCTATGGTCGAAATAGTAGGGAATCATGTAGACAAATATATGTAGAGGCTAATGTTTTAACAGTTGTATCACTATATGTATATAAAGTAATTATGTTTGTAGTAAGTCACACTTTGTAAAAATAAAAGATAGTCATATATATAATACTAGAACACAAAATAATTACTACAGAGATAATGAAATAAAAAGGCCACTGAAAAGGATCCACTTACGATGGGTAGGATACTCTATAACCAATTACCCAATGACATTAAAAGTTTAAGGGGCAAAGAATTTCAAAGGAGGTTAAAAACATACTTAATTCAGAAATGCTTGTACAGGTTGGATGAATTGTAAATATTGTATATACATGTAATTTTGTTTTGTAACTTTTTACAATTGTTTGATGATGCTTGAAACTTGTAAAAGTCTATAAGCAAAAAAATAAATAACCTGGAGATGTGCATAACTGAAAAATTGAATTTTCCTTACGGTCCCCATAACAATAAGGAGCAAACACGTGTTTCAAATTCTCAAACACAAAACTTCTCCTGTTATCACATAAGATGGCTTTGTATGGACTAAACAATCAACTTCATATGAAGTAATGGGTGTATGCATAAATATTCTGGGGTGTACTCAGTTTCAAAGACATCAGTGCCACCTTCATTTAGCACGCTGTTAATAGCACTGATTGTCTTGAATTCTGGGTTTTTCTGCAAACTGGAGGTGAGCTTATTCTTCACTGCAGCTCAAACTTGCCCTTGCATGCTTTCCAGAGAAGTGACTTCACAATGAACATCATTAAGGCCGTCCGAGAGTTTCATAGAAGATGTCTCCAAATATTTAATGGCAACGGATAAATGCAAAACATTACTCGGGATGTAGGCAATATCATTTTTAAGCTTCGTATTATTGGATGACTGCTTTGCTATTTCTACAGAAACAGCATCTTGGGAATTAAAGTGCTGCAGTACCGGTTTCACAAAGTCAGAATTCTTTGCAGAATAACCCACCACATCAATCTAGCTCCTCCATCTCATTAAAATTGGTTGAGAAGGGAGTAGAAGCTTAGGAACAAATTCTTTGAATTTATTTACTCTGTTGTAAGCCTTTAAAAATACTTTCTTTGTATTTGAAATCAATATGTCAACACTACACAATTTAGATTGAACCAGTTCTGATGTGTGATGGGGCACATGCACAGGTCATGTGAGATGTAACATTTTATGATATAATACTTGCAAAGCTTTGCACATGTATTGAAGCTGTATAATCGTTGTGTCCTAGTTATTGGATCGCCATTTGAAGCTGAAGTCGTTGGTGACGTGACGTTGCCCTTCGATGTAGCTCGCTCCGGCTAGTTCTGCAAGAAATCTCTTTATCTCGGGTTTGCGTAAGTGTAATGGACAACCCAAGAACAACTTTGCATATCATTTTATTGTCTATTAAATATTTTCGGGAGTTATGCCGAAAATATTTGTATCTGTAGAGGAATCGCCCTCACATCCGCGCAGCACGACCTCCCGTACTGGTCTCTGGTTGAGTAATGCCCCGACGCTTTCTCTCTTACCCACGCTAAGAAGCCGTTCGCTCCATTTGAATGTCATGACGTCATCCAAGAAAGCCTCGTATCCAAAAATGCTATTTCCTTTTCCCGCAATTTAGAAATGTCCCTTTCTATTATAACATGTTCTTTTATGAATTTCAAATATATAATTACTTTTTTTAGGATTAAACGATGTTTACTTTATATTTTATTAGATATCTCGCGCGACTTTTAAGGTTTGTAGAACTGACTTTCGAACGTGTATTTAAACTATGTGGTATGACGTCATGACTCGTTAATTTCAAACCAATAATGCGTTTATTCTACAAATTTAACGACTATTATTTACTCATATCTTGCTCACCTTACAACACTTCCTGCTATATTATCTATTTATGTTATTACTCAATATTTATCGCACATCTCATATCCGGCAATTAAATTAAAACATGTCTTTTTCAAAAGCCCATTCGATCGGAAATCTAAATTTCGGTATCAAATGCCCCCATTTATGTTATTTTATTATTTCATAATAAAATAATGTAAATGTCTTGCCCGAAAGAAAAATTAAAAATTACTCCTGTATTTTGAATAATCGGCAACACTCCCATTATATACAATTTTCAATTACACTGTTTTTGAAATTGGTTATTAACACATTTTCTCATTAATCTTTTTAACATGACAAACAATTGTACACTTGACTAAACATTAATCCTTAAATACTAATTACAATATGTTATGGTTTCTTCTGTGAAGCTTCTATATAAAGGTTAAACTTCAAGAGTCTTTCTTTATACTTCCTTCTTTTAGTTCATGTTTGCTCACTTCGCTCTCACTATCACTTGCACTGTGATTTTTCACTTTTGTTATTGTAACACATATCTGTACTATATCCTTTAAGCACTAAAATGTACATATATTTATATAAATCCATTGCACTCTTTAGACAAGTTCTTTCTTTGTCTTTCTGTGATAACTATCTATACATCTAAATATTTTAACAAATGTTTACAAAGTAAATATTCTGTTTTCTCTCTATGCGGAGATGAACAATTTAACAATCTTTCTGAAGCTGTTATTGTGAGCTCTATACAATATATTCTTAAGCTCTTTGTAGTAGATAGCAATTCACATTCTGCATTTTTCATGAATATGTAAGTACCTGACCAATATATGATTTTCAAGTAAGCTAACATTTACATTTTATCTCAAAGCTGATTGGGCGCCAATAGACAAATGACATTTCCAATTTTTCTTTTACATTAAATCAAGGTTCCAAGGCACCACACGGTTTCTTGTATGGTCGAAGGAGTTGTTTATGCCATCTTCCCAGACATTTTTCATTTTTAACATCTTTTAATTCATAGGTATGATAACCAAATTTTGATATAATTTCTGCAGGACCTTTATATAACAATTCCATCCTTTTGTTCCTACCTCGCAAGGCACTTGATAACTTATGGTCTTTAACTAGTACCCAATCGCCTATCTTAGGTTCCCATTTATGTTTTCTACTCTTTTTCTTTAATTTTCGCTTCTCTGCCTTTTTCTTGATTCGTTCAAAAGCAATTTTCGCTCTTTCTTCTTCACTTAACTGAATGTCATTAATTTTCAGTGTTTTTGGTTCCCCGATCAATATTGGTTCTGGTTCAATTCCTAACATTAATTTTATTGGTGCAAACCCAGTAGTTACATTAATGGTGTGATTGATAATCTTTTCTATCAATGGACAATATTTCACCCAATCCTTGTGATTATGATGTGTAAGTACACGTAAATAAATTCCTATATCTCGGAGGACACATTCTGTTGGATTCCCTGATGGAAAGTATGAGGAACAATAATTTAGTTTTGTCGAGTCTAATGTCACCCTGATCTTTCCATTGGCCTTATTTACAATACATAGGGGATTCACAAACTCTGAATTCGAAATCTCAATAACCTCATCTTCTAACATTGACTTTATAACTGCATCTACCTCTTCTCTTATTGTACTAGGGATAGCTCTCGCTTTATGTGTAAAAGGTTTGATGGGTATCATCTCAAACGAATGAGTATAAATATTACATTTACCAGGTTTCTCAGAGAATACTTCTTTATTTCGGATTAATATTTCAAACAATTTATCCCTCTGTTGTTCATTTAGTTGATCAGCCTGAGTTACTTTTTTTTTCAACAATTCTTCTAAGTCTTCACTACTCTCCCTATCATAGTACCTAGTTGCATCAGAAACCCTCAAATTGTCTATGAAATCATTTTTATCCCATTCTACATTTTCTTTATTATCGACTCTGTACTCTTTGACATTTACTTCAGTTAATTCCATAGCTCCTACTTTAACATATTCTACAAAGAATGTATCCCCTTGGATTTCTTCTTCCTCTTTTTCTCTTACAATAGTTTCTGAACTACTATCTTCCACAAAAGGCACTATAATGGTCTCATCTTCAACTTTCATTTCTAGAATCATGTTTTTAAAATTCACCACAGCTTCCCAGGCATAAAGACAATCACAACCTATTATAATATCTGTCACAAGTCTTCCTACAATCAGAAATAAAATTCCTAGTATTCTCCCATTTATTTCAATATTTATCATTGCTTGAAATTTTACTCTCTCTTTTCGTTTTCCCACAGCTAGCGAGCAATATATCCCATTAACTGGTAAAGACATTACTTTAAAACCACTACTTTGTAAATTATCATAAAAATTTTGTGAGCATACTGTGCTATTTGATCCCGTATCTATAATTGCATTGTATTGTTTTCCATTTACTCCAATTTTGATTTTAGGTGGATCTCCTACTTTTTCGTTTTCGTCGATTCTATTTTTCCATTCTCTTTTCTTTTGTATCATCATTTGCCTTCCAGGACTATTTATTTCCGAGTACTTATCACAATCATTACTAGGATACCCAGTTCTCACTGAAGGCGCGTTTGACCGGGTCTGGCGTTTCCCTGATTTTTATGTATGGCTCCTGTACTATTTCCCGAATTGTTACTTCTGTTCTCCTGCATTAAATCGGGGTTACTTCCTACCATGTTTTTGACCGTGTTAATGGCCTCAACCATTTCCGCATTTTCGGGGGAATTTCGTCCATTAGAATACCTTTCTTCCTGTCTTGGTGACCTCGTTCTAAACTCATTATCTCCGTTTGTCCAATACCCATCATTTGAATTTCTACCATGTCCAAAATAATGTCCCCGTCTACCTCGATTAAATCTATTTGTATTCATATAATTCACCCTTATATTTCTTCCCCTTTGATTACCATTTCTATTTTGGGGATGCCCTTCCTGGTTATATCTACCTTGATTTTCCCACCGGAATGATTCCATCCTTGGTACTGGTCCTTTATATCTTTCCCTAATCTCACTTCTATTCTGATAATACTGTGCCCCTTGCCCGAAAGAATTGACAGTTTCTTTTCCTTCATATTTATTTCCAAATGAGTGTTTTGGCTTATTGACTTCTAAGGCTGATAATAATTCGATCATAGCTGCAATGCTATCGGGTCGGGCTATGATTAGGTAATGTTGAAGCGTTTCCGGAAAATGTGGAGTAACTATATTTATTAGATCTTTTTCATCCAAGGGAGGATCCAACATCTTCGATTTTCTCGCTATTCTCATAAAATAGTTGACCATCGATTCCTCCGATCTAGGATTAAATTTTCCATTGCTTAATTCAACTCTAATATTAGCCTGCCTACTAGCTCCCCAATATCTGGTTAAAAAGATGTTCCTAAAGGTCCTGTAATCATTATTGTTACCCATAGAAAGGCCTAGCCAATTAGCAGCATTACCCTTTAGGCATTTTCTTACTATCACCATCTTGTACTCCTCTGGTATACGTTTCACCGTGAAGTACTCTTGTAACCCTTCTAAAAAGGCTTTAGGATCATCTGAATCTTCATTTTCAAAAACTGGAGGTGTCATTTCATTTAAGACATGGTTAGGCCAATGTAAATTTGAATTGTCACCTGTCCCTGCACTATTTCTGAGATCAGAATGGGAATTACTGTTACCTCTATTTTGCATCGAAATGTCAGCTGATACATCTGGTATTGCCTCGTTTCTTGCAACTTCATTACTAAGATTGTTGTGATTACATGCATTTTCATTTAATTTCAAATTTTCTAAGGCCTCTTTTACCTGAGTAATTTCTGTTACTACCCCTTTTATTTGGTCTGTAACATCCTCCAAATTTCTAGCCTGCCTTTCACTTTCTACATCAGATCTTTCCATTCTAACTTTACACCCCTGTAGCTCTTCTCTAATTTCTTCCCTGTCTTTATCTAACCTTTGTACTACCTCTTCCCTTTGTTTGTCTAATCTATATGTTACTATTTCCCTTTCTTTATCTAATTTTTCACTCACTTGTTGACCTAATTTCTTTTCAGAATTCTTTACTTCTTGCCTTATTGTCTCTAATTCTCCCTTAACCTGTTCTCTATTTTCTTTTACTTCACTACTAACTTTATTAATTTCCTCCCTAACTTCTTCCCTAAAGGTTTCGAAAGCTCTCTTCTGATTCTCCAATTGCATTCCCACTTCCTGTTGTCCCTTCTCTAATTTCTGTCCTAACTCTATACTAGTTTCATCTATCTTACTCATCTTTTCCATTATCTTTTGAAACATATTCTCTATTTCTGACATAATTGCTGGCCTTTCTGAATTAGTATTAAACATTTCTGAGCTACCTCTAGGTGTTTCTCTAACGTTCTGATCTTCTACTTCTTGGCATATTCTGCTACCAATTACATTCTGATTAAATTCTTCCATCCTACTTACACTTTTCTCAATTTCCGGACTGTCAAAACCTATAAACTCGCTATCACTGTCTTCCATTTCTAAGCTATTTACATGTGTTTTTCTACTCACCAAAATTTTCAATATTTTCACTATTTCACTTTAACTGCACTTAAACTTGTTCACTACACGTTTCACAGATGTTGACACGCTGGGCACCTTCTTGTCTGCTGGTTCGATGCTGATCTGGTCGTCTTGGGGGGTTGGTCCATTCTTTCGACGCCACACGTTGGGAAGCCAATTTGAAGCTGTATAATCGTTGTGTCCTAGTTATTGGATCGCCATTTGAAGCTGAAGTCGTTGGTGACGTGACGTTGCCCTTCGATGTAGCTCGCTCCGGCTAGTTCTGCAAGAAATCTCTTTATCTCGGGTTTGCGTAAGTGTAATGGACAACCCAAGAACAACTTTGCATATCATTTTATTGTCTATTAAATATTTTCGGGAGTTATGCCGAAAATATTTGTATCTGTAGAGGAATCGCCCTCACATCCGCGCAGCACGACCTCCCGTACTGGTCTCTGGTTGAGTAATGCCCCGACTCTTTCTCTCTTACCCACGCTAAGAAGCCGTTCGCTCCATTTGAATGTCATGACGTCATCCAAGAAAGCCTCGTATCCAAAAATGCTATTTCCTTTTCCCGCAATTTAGAAATGTCCCTTTCTATTATAACATGTTCTTTTATGAATTTCAAATATATAATTACTTTTTTTAGGATTAAACGATGTTTACTTTATATTTTATTAGATATCTCGCGCGACTTTTAAGGTTTGTAGAACTGACTTTCGAACGTGTATTTAAACTATGTGGTATGACGTCATGACTCGTTAATTTCAAACCAATAATGCGTTTATTCTACAAATTTAACGACTATTATTTACTCATATCTTGCTCACCTTACAACACTTCCTGCTATATTATCTATTTATGTTATTACTCAATATTTATCGCAAATCTCATATCCGGCAATTAAATTAAAACGTGTCTTTTTCAAAAGCCCATTCGATCGGAAATCTAAATTTCGGTATCAGTATGGTGCTGCATCCATCATTAGAAGGTAGGCATTGCTGTGCCAGAGAAGTCCCATTGCATCATTAAATAATTTCGCAATGTTTTGATGGTTGCATTTTGGTAACACCTCGTAAGTTAACACAGGCTGACTCCCTTCATTATCTTTCAACTCGCTCACTATCACATTTCCAGTGTGTCTTCCCTGAACATCAATTGAGACCCAAATGGGACCCTTGAGAATTTCCAGACAAATTGAGTTGTTTCTATATATGTCAGGTATATAGTTCTTTCTGATTGGAGATTTGTCTGGCATGGTTTTATTTATGTATCTTTCAAGAAACACACAGAGACTGGATCTTTTAGTTTCCAGATAAGTATTTCAGCACAAACCATAGCACGGCACAGATCACTGATGCAAACTGAGATTTCTGAGATCCTGGATGTTTCTGAGTTTGAGGTTCAGTGAGTAACAGCTGCTTTTGAGACATAGTCTTTGAAGCACGAGCCCAATAACATGATGTGGATAAGTGTTGCAGGACCTGAAAATGTTGCGAACAAGGTACATTCTTCTCACAAACCTGGCAAAAAGTAGCTTTTCATCTGTGCTAAAACTGTTGAATCCTTCTGTATAATGCTTTAACTTTACACATAATGAGGTTTTCTTCTTTGGCATGTTCTAGTACAACATTTAACTTGAAGTTAAATGCTGAGATGACACAAGACAAAGTTACTGTTCAGTCTACACATGCTGACTAATTGACACATGGTTGAGATAGTGTGGCTTAGACATGCAGTGACAAGGTACACATCATGTGACAGAGGAATGTGCAAACGGAAGCAAATGGACAGTGAGATTCAACATAAAGCATTTTTTTTACTGTCTCGCATCTACATACAAGTGTATTTTAAAGTGAATAAAATTGCAACTAAGCTAGGAAATATTAATAAATATGTACTTAAGAGTAAAATAGGTGATAGTATGTACTTAACAACAAAATATGTATACTGCTCACAAAAGTTAGACATGTGAGCACTGGCCACTGCTCAAGTGGAGCGCTGTTGCTAAGCATACAGTGCATGTGCCAGCAGAGGTTCTGTACATAAGAGCACGTTTTACATGCCAACCACTCGGCAGCGCTGTTAGGAGGGGCCAAGCTTAAGATTTGCGGGAGTTTTCACTACAGCCTGCCTCTATATGCCTTTAGCTTTTGCAAAGATTTTGACTATATCTACATTTTTAGGCTTTTGCTGTCATGAAACCCCAACATATCACAAATTTATTATCTTAATGTTAATAGGAAAAAGCATGTAATTACACAATTATCTGGGCCTTATACATCACATGTGTAGCAGAAAATACTGCCATTTTGAGAAGGATGTTGCTAAAGGAATTGACAAAATATTGCTAAATCAGCATTGCCAACCTATGAAAAATGCTATGGAGTGAAATAAATTAGCAAAAGGTGGTGGAAGTTGAAGAAGCAAATACCATACCTTACTGCGGCTGAAGAAGGTGCACTTTGAAAGATACATAAGGGAGTGCATAAAAACCCCAGTTTTAGGAAAGTTTGAATGCAACACTTCCTAAATGCAGCAGCTGCCTTTTACCCATTACCAAAGTAAAAACTAAGAATAAACAGATCATTAACACCTTGTTTTGTTTGCATGCAAACCACTGGTTGCTAATTAACATAACTTTAAATATTAAAAATCTGATGTGTTGCACTCACATGACTTTCTCTACTCTTGTACTAACCACTCTTACAAACTCTTATTCCTGTATCATCTTGTTAGTTAAGATGAACATTCGTACAAATTATCTTATTGCTTATTTCCTTGTATGTGCAAGGGGAACATTAGAATACAGCAGGCTTTGTGCGATAGTCAAATCGTTTAAAGCTTTGAGATTCCGTTCTCTTTTCACACTTAACATATAAAAAAATGAACAAAGATATTCCATTTCACAGAAGTTTTAAGTTTTCTGAAACTGACACACATAACAAGGAATATCTCCGAAATGGTTCACTGTACAAGAAAATTTGTTCAGGCCTAAATTGTGTATTTTAGCAAGATCTACATTTTTTGTACTGGAATTGTTGTGATGAAATTTGCCTAAAGATGTCCCCACCCGGAGATCCGATTGGGGGACAGTTTTAACTCCGGAATGTTTATCTTTAGGACTCATATTCATGTATGTGGCTTTCATGTAACTGTTTTCTTAACGGGCACCAGTTTTACAATGTGGCAGTTACATCACCCGACTTAAACCCCCATTTTGCAAGGGGGACCACACCTATCGTTGGTCAACGGGTCCATCGGACCTAGCAGGGAGGACTAAATAGATGGTATTTAGATCCACCGACCTTCCCCTCATGATTTGTACTGAACAAATACAAAATCAGGCTCTTCGCCTAATCACTGGAGCAGTTAAATCCACACCTATTGATGCCATGCTTGCCTTAACACGGACCCCATCAATAATAACAAAAATAGAAGAACAAGCATTGCTCCAACACGAGAAAATGTTATGACTGCCAAACTCTAAATGGACAGAAGAGAACCTCCCCCCTTCAATCCTTTAAACTCATAGTAGTTTCCTAGAAAAGGTAACACAGATTAAATCAAAATTGAACATTCCTAACACCAGAGAAAATCTACTGATAAGAGAAAATCCATTGGAATTATTGCAACCTACCTTCAATTTGGAATTAATAGAGGAAATAAGTAAATCAGACACACCAAAAGAAATACAAAAACTTCTAGCTCTGGAAACAATCAATACAAGGTATCCCACAGAGGAATGGCGGAATGGCTGCACATATATACTGATGGATCTTCGAAGGAAAACCTTACTGGAGCTGGAGTTACATGTTCACATTTTTCCTTTTATCATTCTGTTGGCAGAGACACAACAAATTATGATGGAGAAATAGAGGCTATATACATTGCTCTCCGACAATTATTAAATCTTCCCTTAAATAAATTTAACAAGGCAGTAATTCTTTCAGATTCTAAAGCTGCAATTCAGGGAATATGTTCAAATACTACAAAGAAGTCAACAAAAATTAGAGAATGCTACAAAATGTTAACACAACTCCATAAAGTTAATAAGACTGTTCATCTCCAATGGATTCCAGCACATTGTGGAGTCATGGGGAACGAAGCTGCAGACTCACTTGCAAAGAAAGGCACAACAATAAAACAAAAGTCTAAATTCAATTTCTCATATTCCTCAATAAAACGCTTGATCATTAAAAATTTTTCTCTTTCATACCTACAAGAAATAGAAACAAATGCCAAAGATAAAAAATGGATTACACTACTTTCCAACCCAGATATAATCCCCCAGAGACCAAGGAAAACAGCGGTTGCAGCCTTCCGGCTACTGACAAATCATGACTGCTTAGCAAGTCATCTCTACAGAATAGGTATCTCAGCCTCACCAATATGTGTCCTGTGTAACGATCCAGCAGAAATGAATGAAGAACACTTGAAGACCTGTGAAGCATTAAGATCAGAAGAAACTACAGTTCAAAAGTATTGGAAAGCACGAATGCTAATGGCTTCATTGCCAGATGCAAGGCACTAGAAAACAACAACAACAACATTTTTTGTACAGTATGATTTGGTCTATCTCTAATGGTTTACTAGTTATGCAAAATTCGTCCAGAGTAAATATGACTACAGGGGCTATAGCCAGAAAATTCAAGATATACATTTCATTTGTCATCAAAATATCTCAAACATATGACATTTTAATTAAAATCGTTAGAGCCATTTTCAAGAATATCAAAATTTTCAAAAAATGTTCCATGTAAAGGGTAGTTTAGGGTGGGACTGTTTTTTTCAAAATCTTCGTGTCGCATCCTTGAAAGACATTAAACTTAAATGCCAACTATCATTTATAACTGACTTTTCATGCTTTTTTTACTCAGGGAGTCTCAAAACATATATTTCCGGTGAAATCTCGACATCAAATTTTTGGATGGAAAACAATACTTCCCCTACTTACCAGTAGAGAAAGTAAAAATAGAAGCACTATTAACAGTGTATGGAGTGGGTCAAAAGTCGCGATCGGATGTTTTCTAAATTTGTGTAGCAATAATAAACTTTCACAAGTGACATAAAAATGTTATTTATTTATTTATTGATTGCATTAAGGAATGGAAATATGAAAAGATAAACATTTGTGGGCCTGTATGAACGATAACCCTAATTTTTTATCCGATGTTCTTGGGATTTGCATTTATGCCGATCATTTCCTTGTTGATGTCATCGGTGAATGCTCCAATGATTCAGACAGAAGATTGCATCATCACTGCAATATTGTTTAGATCTTCCTCTGCGTTTTGCATCCAATACAGAGCATGTTGAGAAAGTCTTCTTTTCCAGTTTTTCGGAGAATGACTTCACTGGGAGCTGCTTTGTTGAAGCAAAGAAAGAAGTTTTCTCTGATTTCTTTATACGTTTCGCTATTTCGTTCTTCATGAACCCACACACTAACGATGAGGCATTCCTCTGTCGTATATTTGCTCATATCAGTCATTGCTTACAACACAAACAGCGTTTGGAAAAGGATTGACAATGAATGATAACAAAATATAACTAAATATAATCAAGTACACTTCTTTAACTTGGAAACGAGAACTAATTCGAGTTTTTCATTGTCATTTTTATCATCAGCATGGTTGATATAGTTAACAAACATTTATAGCAGTTACATTTTCACTGCTCGCTAGTGTTATCATTGTTTAGTGTGATGGTTATGATAACTTCTGTTTTCTAGAAAATTATGTTTATTTAACCCTCAAACTCCTAAAGGAGAGGGGTTTTGTCAGATCCACAGCATCATATATTAACTTCCTTATAAAAACACTTCAGTGGAGCTGCTTCTTGAATTATTGCCTCTGAATGTGTTTTCTGCATGATTGCAGTATAATTTTGCTATATTGATATGCACTTTTTGGGGGGAAAATACCAAAGTCATTATTGGGATATTTTTGTAAAAGAAGTTGACTGCAAAAGTGAAAATCAAAACAATGCAAAGCAATGTTCTGCACATTATTGGGGACATGATATATATAATAAACCCTCAGAAAAAGTCATAAAATGAGTCAATTTCCACCAAACAAAAGTTTTAGAGAAATTAGTATTTGGCAGGAGTTTCCAAGTTTCTATTAGTTATATGCTTTGCTTATGTTACCAACATTTGAAATTCTTGTGTACTAAAACCCCTTTCAACTATAATAAAAATGCATTTTTAAATGCAGAAGGAAATATTTAAATGCTATAGCCCTTAAATGAATGAATGTAATACACATAATTTATATTGCTTTCATGTTTTCTTGGGGACATTCTCTTGCCAATAATAAATCAAAGTGAATGTTGACTCATACAGTCCTCCCTATATGCTTGTTGAAGCAATTTTATTGCAATGTCTCTGTGAAAGTCTTGCCAAGTTTGCAGCAGAGTTTCACATGCACATGTGCACACACACCCGTGTACATGTGCATTGTTATTCAAGTTCTTTCATTGTCATGGCACTAATCTAACGAGCAGCTTGTGCTCATGTTCAATTCAGCACCCATAGCTTACTTACTAACAGTCAAAGTAAAAGGCAGCACTTTATTTCAAAAGCTTGATTTCTTTTTCGATATATGTTGTAGGTATTTATCATAGTATTCTTTAACATAAAATGGGGACGACCACTTATTTCTACAATGAATGAATTTCTACATAGATTCCATCATGAAAATATTTTGTTTCAGATACAAATAAATTTGGTCAACGCATGTTGGAAAAGATGGGATGGAAAAGTGGAGAAGGTCTTGGTGCTAATAGGCAGGGAATTACAGAGCACATCAAAGTTGCATACAAAAATGATAACAAATGTAAGTAGAAAAAGGACATTTAAATATTAATTTGGAGTGAGTGGAGTTCAAGACCCATTGAGAGCTAGGTCATTGGGCCCCATATTAATTTGAAGGGAGAATGAAATAGCATTTGAGAAGTACAAATTTCATGACTGATTTGTTCCTGAAATGTATGGTCCGGAGGTACTTGACTCTTGAAGTTAACTTAAATCTGAGGCACTGCTTGAGTGATACATTCAAATCATGGCAGACCAGCACATTTTACTCCCTGCTGCTCTCATTGTTTGTATTTATAATAATGAATAATAGATGTTCATTACTTGATATGAAACATTTATCTTGCACATAGCACTGATAGCAAATTACTTTTAAAATTAAACACAGGATGTTAATGAACTACACCAAAATCACTTGTGAGATTGTAGATGTGACTGATATAAGTAATTTGAGATAGGCAATGTATGGTTCGTGGCTAAACATAACATAGGTATATGGCATTGAATGTATTTGTATCAGATGCTGATGGTTGGTGTTAAAGCAAAGTTGGCCTAGAATGTTTTTAAAACTGCTGTCTGACTATAGAAATATTGATTTTCAACAGCTCTTCATCAGCATTTTCAAAATTTAATGCCACAAAAATTCCTCAAATCTCAAATTAATCACTTGATAATGCAACACTGAACAACGATTATCTTCCATCTTGCATTGTGTAGCCTACTCTAGAGACGTTTGTTTAACTGCTCATGTGGCTTAATTCGTAATGTTGAAATTTATTGTCCTAAAGGTCATGGGTTCATTTCCTTGATTCGACTCTTGGATAAAGTATGACAATTATTCCTTCCTGCTGTCAACTTTGCCATCACAATTAAGGACACCATTCTGAGCAGTTCCAATAAAACCATGTAAAGTCATAGGTATTTTTATGTTTTTGTACTTTCTTCACCCTTTAAACCACTCCCCATTTTGAAGTATAGCATATGAATGTATTTGCAGGATTCAACTTTTTGTTAGCAATAATTATAATTAATTGCACTGGTATGTGTAATAAACATACATAAACTAAAACAATTTAAAACTTAGATGAAAACCTTATTAATATGCTCTACTCAGAGACTAATGTCATAATCATAGCACCAGAGAGGTATGCTCTAAAATGTCTGTTTGCTTTCATGTGTTGCGCTCTCGAATGGTTGATATTAGCCAGTGGCATACTGGCACTTTTCAAACTTATAGCCATAACTTTGAAATTTGATCATACAGGCTACAAGTATCCTGTCTCAGATTACTTGTTTAAAACATCTTCATATCCTCTGAAAATATTTTGGAGTAGTTCATTAACACCTGGTATATGCCAAACATGAATGTTAAATCTAAGAACTTTCTATTTGAATTGTGTAAGTTCTGCCTGTTATCTGAATTCATCATTAAATATATGTTTTAAGTTATTAATTATTAGTAATAATGTTTATATTTTTAATTGGAGCAAATCATTTTCAGTGAATTAAAGATATATCTTAAATAATAATATATCAGTGAGTATTGAAATCATTAGAAAGTAACAGGTTTAACATCCTTTAACATAACAGGTCATAATGGGAGGTGAACAGTTGAAATTATCCTTAAATGAACCCACAGTCCATTAATCTCAGATTGTTGGTTCAACCTCTGAAGTTAAAACCCCAGGAAGGGGGACTTATTCAGGTAATCAACCAAGCTGAGATTCAAGCCTAGAACCTCTTGAATGCGAATCATACATACTACCTCTACACCATTGGGTGAGGGGAGGGGGCGATGTAAAAATCCCTTTGAAATTGTATTGTATGGAGAAACTTTG
Source organism: Tenodera sinensis (assembly GCA_030765045.1). Lineage (NCBI taxonomy): Eukaryota > Metazoa > Arthropoda > Insecta > Mantodea > Mantidae > Tenodera > Tenodera sinensis. The sequence goes on along the minus strand of CM060965.1, from coordinate 32,922,692 downwards.
GTGATTGTCAAATATCATTTGGAATAAAATATTTTCTGTTCTTGTGGCCGCTGGGTCCAACAATGAGTGGGGTACTCTGGTGATGCTCAACATGGATTTGAGCGAAATGTGAGGAGCAATTCCTACACGTCAACCACGGTCTACAAGCCCAAAAGATATTTTATTCCAAATGGACACCTGCTGTGAAAGTCTAAGCACATGCATAATGTTGTTGTTGTTGTTGTTGTTTTCTAGTGCCTTGCATCTGGCAATGAAGCCATTAGCATTCGTGCTTTCCAATACTTTTGAACTGTAGTTTCTTCTGATCTTAATGCTTCACAGGTCTTCAAGTGGTCTTCGTTCATTTCTGCTGGATCGTTACACAGGACACATATTGGTGAGGCTGAGATACCTATTCTGTAGAGATGACTTGCCAAGCAGTCATGATTTGTCAATAGTCAGAAGGCTGCAACCGCTGTTTTCCTTGGTCTCTGGGGGATTATATCTGGGTTGGAAAGTAGTGTAATCCAATTTTTATCTTTGGCATTTGTTTCTATTTCTTGTAGATATGAATGACAAAAATGTTTTATGATCAAGCGTTTTATTGAGGAATATGAGAAATTGAATTTAGACTTTTGTTTTATTGTTGTGCCTTTCTTTGCAAGTGAGTCTGCAGCTTCGTTCCCCATGACTCCACAGTGTGCTGGAATCCATTGGAGATGAACAGTCTTATTAACTTTTTGGAGTTGTGTTAACATTTTGTAGCATTCTCTAATTTTTGTTGACTTCTTTGTAGTATTTGAACATATTCCCTGAATTGCAGCTTTAGAATCTGAAAGAATTACTGCCTTGTTAAATTTATTTAAGGGAAGATTTAATAATTGTCGGAGAGCAATGTATATAGCCTCTATTTCTCCATCATAATTTGTTGTGTCTCTGCCAACAGAATGATAAAAGGAAAAATGTGAACACGTAACTCCAGCTCCAGTAAGGTTTTCCTTCGAAGATCCATCAGTATATATGTGCAGCCATTCCGCCATTCCTCTGTGGGATACCTTGTATTGATTGTTTCCAGAGCTAGAAGTTTTTGTATTTCTTTTGGTGTGTCTGATTTACTTATTTCCTCTATTAATTCCAAATTGAAGGTAGGTTGCAATAATTCCAATGGATTTTCTCTTATAAGTAGATTTTCTCTGGTGTTAGGAATGTTCAATTTGGATTTAATCTGTGTTACCTTTTCTAGGAAACTACTATGAGTTTTAAGGATTGAATGGGGGAGGTTCTCTTCTGACATACATAATGTTAAATACCAGATTTTTCAATTAACTATACATTGAGTATTTAGTGTATAATTTAAGAAATAAGGTACTTCTAAGAGATGTTTTAAATGTTTTAAACAAAGAAATGTTAAAAATTCACACTGCTCTTTCAAATTCGTATAGGTCTTGGATATAAAGACAATGGTGAAGAATGGGTAGAACATCAGTCACAATTTGAAAGTCTGCTAGCAGAACTAAGCAGTTCTCATTCTACTGCTGCTACTCTGGATTTGGTCAAGGACAACATTTCACAAAACGAGAGCTTAGAAGAGCGCTCACGTCACTCTCGCACACGTGTTCAGTAAGTATCTGATTACTTCCTAAATTTGTATTTGATTTACATAGGCATTCTTGAATATAATGTCATATTAGTTGCTTATGACCTGAAAAACAGTTCCTGCATAGGCAACTACTTTACTTGAATTGAACATAAATTGAAGTAGTTGTCTGAATAATTGTGGTTGTATATCCTTTATATTACAATGGTTATTTCTGAAAGCTAATTATTCAATACATTCTATCACCTTTTTTAATTTTAAACTGCAGCTAAGGTGCTGCATTGAGCTGAGAGGCTGTATAGGTGTGGCTTCAAGTTATACTTCAGTGTACCGAGTATGTGTACTTGTAGTTGGAAGAATATTCATTAGTGAACCATATCTGATTTTACCTTTCCAGGCAGTGTAAAGTAATATAATATGAAGTTCCTTTTACTTTTATTAACATGAATTCTACAAACCTATAAGCTTCTGACTGACTCCATAGTACAGTGGTAGTGTACCTGCCTCTGGCATGCAGGACGTTGGTTCAATCCCCAGTACTGGCTTGGGGATTTTTTCCCTGCTGGGAGGTCTGGCATGGGGTGCACTCAGCCTCGTTAGGTCCCGGAGTGGCCAATTGAGGAGCTAAATGATAAAGGAGTAGCGGCCCCAGGTCACAAAGACCATAGCCAGCTTGGGAGCTAAGGATGATGACCGTGTGTCTCATTTTCCAGTTCTGGACCCCCTAATGATGCTTGTAGTAGGCAGAGGTAGGGGATGGAGTGACTGTGCTGTAGGCCATAGCCCGCAAAGGGCTATTATGCTAAGGGTTATTTAAGTCTCTAGATGTTCAAATATCAAAACTATCTCTTTTCGTTATATGCTTTCATTCAGGCAAGTTCACCTTGGTTTTCTTTTAGGACATGAGGTTAAAAAAAAAATAAAGAAAAAACTCTTTCTTCTGCCAGGAATCAGATATAGGACTAAGCAGTATATTGACAATGAGTAACAGGTATAAATAAAATCCTCATTTTTTTTCATGAATCACTAAGTGCTATTAAGAAAATTGATTATTCACACAACACTGGATGTGTTACAAAATGATGCAATTAAGGAAGATATTTCCAGACACAATTAAGATCCACTAGAAGGTATTTGTTAAGAATGGCAATGTGTAACATCAAAGTAGTATAAATTTTTCACTATTTTAAGAGGAATCTTATATAATTTATGATAGATGAGTTTGGGTCCTGGTCATAAAATGTTCAATTTAGGATTATTAAAGTAATTCTTTATTTCTAAAAAATTTGTGCTAAAACTAAGTATGGTTAAAATGTGTATTAAAATGGCTTCAGTCTTACTAAGTAATCAAAACAATCTTTGCTTTTTAAAATATACTGCAGAACAACTTCTCTTAAAATATTCACCAAATTCTCGGGTAAATAAATCATGGCACAGAATTGTGTCATTGTGCTAATGGAGTTTCATTTGTTAAAAGTAAAATTGGATTCTGATTTTCTCCTAATTTTGTACACTTTTTCAGATATCCATTAGCTGCTTTTGAAACTTAAGTTATGACATAATTTACTTACTAATTCAAGAATTTTGTGTTCCTTTATAGCTACCAGAAATTCACAAGGGGGAAGGATTTAAGCAAATACAGTGAAAAGGATCTGAAATGCATTATATTAGGCAAGCAAAAGGCCAATAATGCTGGTGAAGAAAATGAAGATAATGGTGGAAATGAATATTTTAATGAATTTTATGGAGTCAAGACAATCAATAGTGGCAATATGAATGATTATTTTAAAAAACTTAACACTGCACAAAATTATTCAGACACATATAGTTCAGCTGTAGAGGTTGGGGAAGTGGACATGAGTGAAAAGTATAATGATGTTGGGGAACAGTGTGATGTGAAGGTGAAGGAAAAGAGGAAAAGAAAAGCTGAAGTACAAGTGTGTGGTACTGAAAACAGTAACATGGAATCTAATGAGGCATTAACTATAAAACAGCATGAAAAAAAGAGGAAAAAATGTGAAATTCTTGAACATTCAAATAGTGCAAATGGTCAGCTATATACAGATTATAACAATGGGAATGTTTCTGAAAGCAAACTCCAAAGGCAGGATGTTACAGATCTTGATGGCATTCTTATAAATGGTATTTACAATGAAGTATTACATCCTGGTGAAGTATGCAAAGAGAAAAGGCCTAAAAAGCGGAGAAATTGTGGCATACAAGACAAAGAAAGTGAATTAATGGGGATAAACGATGAAATAGAAGACAAGCAAGTAAAGACAAAATCCAAAAAGAAAAATTCTGAGTTAGTAAATGAAGGTAATGAGAGCCCACATATACCAGCAGATGTCTCAATTAAATCAGAAAATTCAAAACCTGTTGCAGAAGGTATTGATGGTGGAGTGGATGATGAAAGAGGGGTCAGACAAGCAAAGAAAAAATCCAAAAAGAAAAAGCCTGCTTCATCTACTGAAGAAAAGACCTCACTTGTGCCAGTAGAATCTGTTTCACATGACTCACAAAATGCAGGAGATACTAGATTACATTTAACAGCTGAATTAGATGAAATAGAAGGCAAAGAGAAAAAGAAGAAATGTAAAAAGAAGAAACGGGAATTAACAGGTGACTATGGAAAGACTTCTGTCAATACAATAGAGGATGTTTCACATAGGCTGGAAAATTCAAAAGATACAGAAGATTATTTATCAGTAGAAGGTAAACAATTAAAGAAAAAGTCAAAAAAGAAAAAAGACTTACTAAATGAAAGCAGAGAAATTTCAGTTCTGCCAGCAGAGGATGTTTCATATAGGTTGGAAAACTCAAAAGATACAGAACAGCATTTAGCGGTTGAAGTAACTGATGAAATAGAAGCGAAACAATTAAAGAAAAAATCAAAAAAGAAAAAAAATTACTTACTAAGTGAAAGTGGAGAAATTTCAATTATGCCAGCAGAGGATGTTTCATATAGGTTGGAAAACTCAAAAGATACAGAACAGCATTTAGCAGTTGAAGTAACTGATGAAATAGAAGGGAAAGAATTAAAGAAAAAATCAAAAAAGAAAAGCTGCATGGCACTAAGTGAATGTGGAGAGGCTACAGTTGTGCCAATACAGGATAATTCACAAGTGCTTGAAGTTTCAGAAAATATTACAGAGCATATAATGGGTAAAGATGAAAAGTTGGCCAAAGGCACTCTTGGTAAAGATAATCACAAGATTGCAGATATTAATAGATTTTATAATGGCGCAAGCAGTGATAATGAAGTTAGGTCAAATGAGCAAACCACAGAAGATGTAATACATACTAAAAGGAAGAAAAAAAAGAACACAAAAATAGAAAGTGAAAAAACAGTTGTAGAAGACATCCCCAAATATGTAAATGATATTTCTGTAGAGAAAAGAAGGTATAAAAGAAAGAAAGATGAAAATGAAATTAATGGACAAAGTGAGCAGGCAGAGCTTGTAATGGAAGAAGATAAAAAAATGAATGCTGATGAAGAACTGCAGAATGTGGCTAATAGCATGCATAGTAGTCTTCAGTCTACTGTAAATAAAAATATAGCTAAGGAACTCAGTAAAGGTTGTTCAAAGTCACCTGCAAAGTTTCATGAAAGTTACTCAGTAGATGAAATAAAAAACATGAAGTTGTCACTCTTTACACAGTTAATAGATCCAAGATTAATTGAATTCAAAGGTTCTAACTTGCATAAAATAGCAGGTTATGGCAAATCATAACTATGGCAGACTCAAAATTTTATATATATATCACTGGCTTTACAGCATAATTCACAGCATGTTTAACTCTTAGCACTAAGCGGTCTGGCAAGACTGATTGAATTTTGTGTTGACCAGCTCCTCCTACCACCTGCCATTACATTTTGTGTCAGCTATAAGATGTGTATCGCCAAACATTTGTGAAAGGTAATTTCCATGCTGTGCCGACATAGATAAGAATGCCGTGAAATAATATACAAGCAAGAAGAAATGTTTGTTGACCAAGTTCAGTCATTCTCTTTCCAACCATTAATATTACAAGTGAGAACAGTAGTGTACCACTAGTGTAAAGAGTGTATTAAGCAAATGCCTGTAACCAGTGTATCCTGTACAAGAATACTTTTTTTAATAACAAGCATAGATCTAAGTTTAAGATAAAAGAAAGCACTTTTAACTGAAGTAGCATAATGAACAGCTGAAGTTTGCAGCTGTAATTGCCGATTCTCACCTTCTCGGCGCTGTCCGTCCCAGCATGACTCAAACTTGGGACTTCACCTCGGATCTCCATCTGGAAAAGAGCCACTGATTCCTCTCTTCTTTCTTCCAGCTGCTTAAAGCTACATGAGTCTCTATGTTGGGGCTCTTTGGGTGCGAGGTATGAGATAACAAAACACCTGATCTTTTGTTAAACACACTTTATTGTATCTCCTCGCACAAACTGTCACAATTCTCATCAGAATAGGTTGGGCATGTTCGCAAGTCATGATGTCTTGTTACTAAGCATTATTGTACACTATTTACATCTTGGCATGCAGAATCATGCCCTGCTAAACAATCTGACCAAAAGCTGACAAGAACTGAAGGCAACTGATGTTTGCCCTATGCTAAACAGGAAACCCTAAGATTCCCTTCTCTCTGGCCAGCGGGAATGTTTCAAAACACCAAAAACTCCCCTCGCCAGCATTCTTCCCATGACCTTGTTAACCTCTTGAGGGATATCGACGTGAAATCACGTCCATTTAAAATGTTGGATGAGCGATCTGAGCGTCCTGTGCGTTTAAGCATTTAACCCTTATTTATCTCTTATCCAACTCATTATAATTTTCCCTTTATCAAGCATTTAAGTAAAGTCTATATACTTTACTGGCTTGCCTTAATATGTTCGTTCTGCAGTGATTTACCTCAAAACAGGGGTAAACACACAAGGGAACGTACATCTCCACATTCGCAAATTCCCTTCTTGCGGCACATGAAACGCTTTCGAAATGGGCGGGACTTCTTTGCTGTTGGTGGTATCCTTTTAGGATAATGTTTTCCTTGAAGTCTGAGGGGTGCAGGGGTTTTGGATTTTCAACCCCCAACGTGGTATTGTTCAATTAGGCTGCGAGTTATTTATAGTCGGTAGTCAAGCTCGGTCATTGTCCTGTGTGGGTTTAGAGAGCTGTCCAAATCCCAAAACAATTGTATGTGGTTATATCCAGTTGGTGCAAAAACACCTTTTTATACCACTTCTCCCTTCAGCTACAAGTAGGAAAGAATACATATGTATTTCAACAAAGAAAGACACGGACTCTACTCAGTTACGAAACTCGCGTAAGCAAAAGTTGTAATGTTGATCTATTCTGATGAGTCAAGAGACCACGCATGCAGTAACGATTTATTACACAGTATGCTGACGCATAAGCCACACATACAATGGGTGTTTCTTTACTGTATCTTTCCGAGAACTAATATTAGATGCGTTCGACAGAGCAAAGTTGACTTTTTACCACAGTGAAACAAAATAGTGCCATTTCAACGTTTTGTAAATACAACTCAAGTTTGCTGATGACGTACATTTATACTGCAAATAACGAGTTTTATACCAGTTTTTGTTTCATTAAAATAACTTAATATTTACACAAAATACAGCTGTGTATATACGAAGCGCATTTAACAATTTAAATGCTAGCAGTTCTCGGCTCGCGGACGTTTAAATGGCCATCGCTCAAGAGGTTAACCTCCCACCTGGAGTTTACTTGTGAGGGTGAAACGAAAATCATCTGACTGCGAACTCGCCCGGGTTCACAAGATACAGTTAACATTTTACCAGGTTTCACAAAACACAATAATCACCTTAAATATGTATATAAACATATTCAAGATGTTCTTGGGCTTCGAGCCAGGTGTAGAGATGAAGAGCCATCGACGTTTCAGTAATGTGCATCTCTCCCATCATCAGAATGATGAATGACTAGTAAGAATAACAAGTCAGGGCTGGCGGAGCACTGCTTTGAAAAAGACTACAGAGCTAACTTCAAAGAAATGACCATTGTGGCAAAATGTAGCGGTTTCTGGGAATGGAGGGTTAAGGAGGCTATGTCCATCTCCTCCGGGACGCCGGATAGCAGTTTAGTCCCTCCTGGAAACCAGCCTTAAAGTTGGAGGTCAACCGGCTCAGAAAATGCAGATTCCTACGGAGCGTTGAGCCACCTCCACATTGCACTGGGTGTTTTCTACTTGGTATGTACTAGCGGACAGTACATATACTGGTCCTTTCACTCTTACTAGTCATTCATCATCCTCATGATGGGGGAGATGCACACTCCCGAAACGTTGATGGCTCTTCATCACTACACCTGGTTCGAAGCCCGAGAACATCGTGAATATGTTTGTCACCAGGAAAGCTTCAAATCATACTGTATATAAACATGATACCTAAAGTAATGACATGAAATGTGTTACCTAGATAATTATATACAGTTTTCATTACACATCAATATTTGCAAGCCCCAGGAATAAGTTTCTGTTTCAAGTTTCATTTTGCACAGAAAAGAGAAGACTACAGTGCAGAAGGTGGAAGACCCACATTGAGAGAGGACTGATAATTTAACAGATAATTTTCAACCTTTATGCATTTTGTCCTCTAGCACTGCACATGTGGATGAATTCTGCAAAGAACAGCAGAGGTTTAATTTTTATGGGCTCCAACCAGTTATTGAAACACTGTTATAAATTGAACAATGGCACTAAATTTTAGCATCAGTTTGTGGAAAAACTACAATCAGTCACACTTGACCTCCATTCAATGTCAAAAGTCCTTTTTCAAGTATACCCATAAACGCATATATCTGAAGAGATGGCTAAAATTCACCAATTTCCGTGTTGAACAGCACGACAAATATTTACGTCTCATCAAAATCTGCATGGACTACTCATTTTTCATCTTTGGAGGAAACTTCTACAAACAGGATACATTTGGCTACAGGAAACCCCCTATCTCCTTTCCTGGCAAATTTATTTATGAGTCAACTTGAAACATACATCATCAAAGGCTTCTCCTATATGTTCAAATTATGCTCTAGATAAGTTAAACATACACAAGGTGGAAGGTACTTGATGCATGAAATTGAAAGTAAAAATATATATTGATGAGAGGTAGAACTGGAACTTAAAAATTCAATGCCACAGCTGGGATTTGAACCACAGACCTTCCGCTTACCAGGCGGGTGCTCTATCCATTGAGCTACTGTGACAAACTGCCAAATTGCCCACACAAGGCTTGTGTGTTTAAAAACACCAACAGTAAGTTTGTTGGCATAAATAAATAATAATATATTGATGAGCCAGTAAAAACATTTTTAATGAGTTTTTCCCTGTGTTCAAAGTTTTTACCAAAAAAGTGTTTAAAGTGCTATGTATTTAGCAACACCGCTCTTCAGTAAGATCACCGATACATGCTCCTTGTGCAGCCAGCAGATCATCTGCATTTCTGATGAGATGCGGGGAGAAAAAGGTCATATGTGCACCTCAAATGTAAACAGAACTTTGCTAGAATCATAGGTTACTACCTTTGCGAGCTCATTTGATAAAAGACATTTGAAGCTTTGCAGTGTTGCGATACATGTGGGCAGCATTTTAACATTTTTCTCCGTTTCATTCTTTGATCACCTTTCAATTTTTGGTACCTGCTACTGTGGGTAATAATGTACCAGTCTCTACCATGCTCCAGCTTTTTCACATTAGCACACTTGGAAAGGAATGTGAAGTTTGTTCTCAAGGCACCTTTGAATTGTTAACACTTAATTTAAAACTATATTAATAATTGAATGTAACACATGAGTATGATGTAATCAACTAAATGAAAATAATAAATTCCAGAAGATCAGACACTTTGTGACTCTCAACTCAAAACCACTACTGTCATCTGTGTTGTTTGCAGTGACAACATATCTACCCGTTTCTTAACATTGTAATGTGCCAGCACATATGCCAGCTTGTGGCATAGCCAAGTTGAAAACAAGGTATAACATTTCTTCTTCTTCTAAGTTCATTTGAATTCTTGCTGTACAGTACAATTTGTCCAAGTTGGCTGCTTCCTGTTGTTTGCCATCATGTTTCCTGCAGTTGAGTAGGTGATCAGTATTCATTCTGGTCCCCAATAAGAAAAATGAGCAACACAAAAAGGCCTGCAACCAGCATAAATCCGGGCTGAAGTTATTCTTACCTGCCTGAGGATAGGTCACACACGAGCCACTCACGGCCATCTTGTGCGTGGTGACCCGCCACCTGTCTGTCCAACATGCGATGTTCGCCTCACCGTCGCACACGTGCTCTTGGATTGTCCAAGACAAGCTCGTGCGCGCCAGTCAATTGGTCTGGGATCTACAGTAGCCTCAATTTTGGGTGACAACCCGGCGTGTGTGGCCAAGACCCTGCGGTTCGTTTCTCAGATTGGTTTTGCTATGCAAGTGTAAGATATTTTTAATTCTTTTCTGAGGTTTTAACCCTCTTTTTAACTCTTTGATACATTTTACCTTTTAATGTTTTAACAATTTTGTATTTTAGTTTTTTAGCTTTCAACTTTTATCTCCTTTTAGCATGTTGCTCTTTAGGGTTTTATTTTATCGTGCTAATTTGTAGGCTGATGTTTTTAGCTGTTTACGGTTTTTAGTTGTCATTTTAAGGTTCTACTTTTAGCCAGAAAAGTTAGTGAGATTTTTTAGATTTTAAATTTTGACCTAGGGCCCAAATGACCTACCTGTCGACAGGCCCTTAAACCCCACTCACTCAGTCACTCACTCACCAGCATAACATAATATTTCAATGTTAATTTCTGTCTAAACTACTAGACTTGTAAGAAAAAGTCATCAAGTAAAATTTGTTCTGAAAATAGTACACTTTTGTTTCTACAACAATCAGTTCTAAAGTCTTAGCCATTGCATGCTAGAAACTGGATAGAAAAGTTATTTTTTCCCCTGATGCATGTCTTAGCGAGTAAACCTGCAGTTGAATTATTTGTTACATTTAACAAGTAGAATATTCTCTCAACGTATGGTGCATCAAGTACCTTCCATACTGTATTTGCAATAGTTATGCACAAACATATAGAAGACATCCTAAAACTTCAATCTTTCAGGACCCATCCCTTTAATTCACAATAGAAACATCAACCAACATATGGATCTATGTTGGATCTATAATTAATGAAGACTGAAGACAAGATAGAATTTGGCATACATAGAAAACCGACCCATGCAGAAAATTTCATCAAAGGCACACAAAAACACAGCCTTCATTACTATGCCTTATAGACCAACTGAAAAATTAGCTGTTGTGGCACGCTTCTGGACTCCAAATGATGAAGTAAGAACTAATATAAAGCTATTGAAACCAGCCCAGAAACCCAAAGAACTTGAATGGGAGAAGGTACTACATAAAGAAATTTGAAAACTGGATGGTGAACTTAGACTTTCCAGTAGCTCATAACCCCTTATTTAGGCTTATCAAACAGGCAACCTAAACACGCCCTAAATTTTCAACAATCAAATTACTCGGGATTGATCTGGTAGTCAACACACAGCTTATGGTGTGAGCTAATGCTCACATTACAAATAGTGAGTGAAGCTATTAAACCTTTCATTGAATGCAGTTCATGACATAGGAATACTGTATCTACCCTCTCTGTTCACCTTCATAAAGTATCAGTACTGTAGACAGCTGCAAAATAGTCACATGCACATACTTGCTTATGGTTACAATTATATTAATTCATATAACCCATGGATGGCCAAAAATTCCAAAGCAGCCACTTCTGAAGCTAATTCATACATTTGGCAATCATGAGGCTGTAGGTGCAGCACCTGTTTCCATCAAACATCTCACAGTAATTGGAATCATTTTGTGCCTGATTGTCAGTATTTTTACCATATGTATTCAAAGAAACAGAATTTCCTAAGAAATTTGAGTTACAACAAAGAGTAAAAAATCTGATGTATTGCACTCACATGACTTTCTCTACTCTTGTACTAACCATTCTTACAACTCTTATTCCTATATCTTCTTGTGTTGGTTGAGATAAACATTTGCAGAAATTATCTTATTGTTTATTTCCTTGTAGGTGCAAGGGAATATGGGAATACAGTAGGCTTTAAGCGTTAGTCTAATCTTTTAAAGCTTTTAAATTCCATTCTCTTTGCACGGTTAACATAAAAAACAATTAACAATATTCCATTTGACAGAAGTACAAGGGTCCTTCAATAAATAACCGAACTAATTCAATTGTATTTAAATAAATTGCCCTGGAGTGCCATGACTGCTAGTGGTGGAAAGGTGAATCCTTCCTCTAGCAGTACTGTGAGTGCCAGTCATGCAGAGTGAATCATTTGGGAGTTAGAGCCCAATACGTGAGGTTGTGTTTACTGCACCCACCATGGAACTGAAATTGCAGCAATACGCGTCAATAAAGTTTTGTGTTCTTTTAGACAAAACTCCCACAGAAACCTTTGAAATGGTGCAGCAAGCATACAAGGACCAAGCTTTAGGCAAAACACAAGTCTTTGAGTGGTATAAACGTTTCAAAGGGGGTCATGAAGACCTTCAGGATTCTCCGTGCCCATAACAGCAAAAATGGAAGTCAACATTAACACAATTGACATAACTGTGCGAGAAGATCGTCGCATAATTTCGAAAGTTGCAGTCATAATGCATTTGTCTGTTGGAACTGTAGACGACATAATTTGCAATTATGTTGGCTATCGAAAAGTTGCAGCAAAATGGGTACTGCACATGCTGAAGGACGAACAGAAGGCTCACCACGTCATGACGTGTCAACAATGGCTCTGAAGGTTACACCAGGAGCCACACTTTCTGAATAGGGTCATCACTTGTGATGAGAGTTGGTTCCACTATTATGACCTGTTAAAAAAACAGGAGAGTTTGCAGTGGAAACATTCATCGAGCCCTAGGCCTAAGAAAGCAAAAGTTCAGAAAAGTGCAGGAAAGGTCATGCATCTTGTATTCTATGACAAACAGGGCATTCTGTATGATCATGTTGTAACTAATGAATGCACAGTAACTGCTGCTTACTATTGTGACGCACTGAAGGGACCACTGAAGAAAAAAATCGCCGAAAAGTGACTAGATCTCGCAAGGAGAGGATGGATCTTGCATCAGGATAATGCCCCTACTCATCGAGCTCGTGCAACTCAAGATGTCATCGCAGGAATGGGCATTGAGATTGTGCCTCATCCACCTTATTCTCTGGACCTCGCACCATGCGATTTTCACCTCTTCCCTAAAAAAGCAAAACTGGAGCTTCGTGGTCGCCATTTTCTAAGTGATAAGGAGTTGAACAATGTTGTCATGGGTATCCTGAACAGACTGTCCAAAAATAGGTTCAATGAGTGTTTTGAACAATGGGTAAATCGTTGGAATAATTGTATTTCATCAGAGGGAGAATACTTTGAAAGTGTGTAGGTAAAAGTTAGTGAAATAAAGCCATTATGTGTTAATTAAAAAATTAGTTCAGTTATTTATTGAAGGACCCTCGTATAAGTTCTCCAAAACTCGCACAAATAACAATGCATATCATCAAAATGGTTCATTCTACAAAAAAAAAATTATTTTGACATAAATTGTGTATTTTAGCAAGATCTATATTTTTTGTATAGTAAGAATTGGTCTATCTCTTATGGTTTACCAGTTATGCAAATGTCATCCAGAGTAAATAGGACTACATGGGCTATAGCCAGAAAACCAGTTCTCTTTTATGATTCGTCGCATAGCACACCTATATATTATCCAAACTCCGATATATCCACCTTGGATAGCTTAACTTTTGTAGATGATTTCATTCACCACACAAATGAGTGGAATTTTTAGTTTAAAACCTTTGAACTTTGTTGTTAGATACAAGTGTTCAAAATAATTATATTTAATTCAAATATTTACTCAATCAACTAATAATTAATGCACTTAATACAATATATAAACATGAGTTAGAAGTTCAAAGAAAATATAGAATTAATAAATTATGAACACATCCCTATTTTCTAAGACTTCTGCGTAACTCCAATGAATTTAATATTTTTAACCATTAAAAAAGTTCTTGCAAAACCACATAAGTATATATCTTTCCTTAATACTAAATGACTTTATACATTTTAATGGAAGAATGCCATTTATCTTAATTTGGTTGTTTTTCTGTTGCTTTTTAAGATAAAAGTCAGGATTATAGCAGATCATATATTAACCCCTAACATGCTGACCTGTCATGGCATGTGTATCTTCTTTGTGTTGAGATAAACGTTTGTACAAATTATCTTACTGTTTATTTCCTTGTAGGTGCAAGGGGAATATTAGAATACAGTAGGCTTTGAGCAATAGTCAAATCCTTTAAAGCTTTGAGATCCCTTTCTCTTTGCACGCTTAACATATGAAAAAATGAACAACGATGTTCCATTTCACAAAAGTTTTAAGTTTTCCAAAACTGACACAAATAACATGGAATATCTCCGAAATGGTTCACTCTATAAAAAAGTTTATTTAGACATAACTTGTGTATTTTAGCAGATCTACAATTTTTGTATACTAAGATTTTGTCTAGCTCTTACGGTTTAAGAGTTATTCAAAGGTCATCCTGAGTAAATAGGACTACATAGGCTATAGCCAAAAAATTCAAAATATACTCGGTCACAGCGCCACCTCAGTAATAAGTTGAAAACTAAAATAACTATTTATTGAAGACTGTATTGATAGTAACAATGATGTAACAGTTATCCATTGTCTTATTCCAGCATGCCAAATATGCAACTGCAAGCCACGATAGAAACCATTAAACCAGTTCACTCAAGGTCTACTTTTGTGTTATTGAGTAAATTCAAAAAATGAAACTAGAAAGAGCAAATGAAAGCAGAAAATATTCTGGAGTTGCTGATCATATCATAGTCAAGATTTCCACCTCTGGAAAGGTGAAGAATTCTACAAACTATTTTTGGGGTTTTAGTAGTTGTGACAGGAACTTTCAATGTCTCACCAGCACTAGGTTAATTTGATCAAATTGTGTAAGCTTTCATGGCTGGTGTCAAAATACAAAATGAAAATCTGGGCTTGGGGGCCCTGGTCTAGTGGAGATTATTCCTGAGTTTTGTTCGAAGCTGCATCGAATATCATCAGTGGTGTGACCGTAGTACTCTGCTACTCTCGGCAAACTGTTATGGAGCGACCACTACCACGAGCTGCTGACAGGCTGAGGTTCAGCCTGATGTATTTTGCTGTGTAGCTACCCCCAATAGGGTTTAACTGCAGATAGGAATTATTTAATAGGGAATTTCAGGGTGGTGTGTTTTAAATGTAGGATGATAGTGTTTGAAGGATGTTTGATGCCCCTTGACAATTGACTTCAAGATACAGAGAGGTCTGCATTCTGGTGAATTAGAATAAAGGTTATAAAATAGAATTTTTAAAGTTTTTAATTTTGAATGGGGAGTAATTTTGAGAGCCAAACAGCTCTTGATTGGGATGATACGGAGCCATTTGGTTTTACAGGTTTTATACGCTTAGCATGCGTGGGCGTATGATGGTTGGTCTGATCTTTGTTTATTGGCTTGGCTGCTGCGTGGGCTAGTTTAAAGTGGGGGCTGCTTGATTGTTGTCGAAGGGCTGGCATTTATTGCAGCTGAAGCTGTTGATGGCGTATGATTTTGAATTTTTGTCTCCGATCAGCTTTTTGCGTGCTTTGTATAATACTGGATGCCAAACTTTATGTAAGTGCTTGTTTCTTCCTTCCTATTGAAGTTATCACTATGTTTTGAAACCTATGACTTCGCGACTTAACCGGGCGTAATAATGAACGTATCTGAATACTGTATAATGTGTTCCCTCGGCGATTGTAATGCGTGTTCTGCAACTGTAGACCTTTCTGTGTGTCCCAAACGAAACTATCTCTTGTGTTCTGTAATACGTGTGTAACGTACGGCTGCGTAGCAGTTCGTCGAGAGCAGCAGTGTACAACGGCCACACCACTGATGATGTTCGACGCAGCTTCAAACGAAACGTCTGGAAGAAGAATTTCCACCAGACCAGGGCCCCCAAGCCCGGATATTCATTCTGTACTAGGTTAATTTATTTACTGCTAATAAAGATACAATCATAAGATATTCAAGATAAATGTGTTCATTGATGCACAGATGCGGCGCCCAGCTAGGCCAAGCTCATGCTGTGGCGGTTAGCACCGGGCTTGGGCCCCCTCTGTACATACACAGGCAACACTCGTCGGAACTTCGTGGGCAAGAGAGAGCACCCCAATCAGGGCTTCGTATTCACCAGAGCTCCCTTATCGGGTTGTTACGCGAACCCCGGGCGACTACAGACTCCTGGTGCAAGGCCGGATGTTCTTGATTACAATCAAGAAATTCGCGAACTTCATTAGAATGTTCAGTGGTCCTCTTTAAATCAGCCTTGCTAGCTCTTGGACTAAACCCACCATTTGCTCCTTGTTTTATAAACTTTCGGATCATGACCTGAAACAACGGGATTCGCCGTCGTAAAGCCGAGTGCGCTGACTTAGTGGTAAAACACCAAATAGAAATTGCTCTACTTATAGATTGGATTGGATTTGGTTTAAGGGCGCTCAACTTCTACTCTACTTATAGAAACCTATCTCAGCGAAAGAGATAAGCTTAATATAGATTGTATATATACAGGATGGAAGGGAAGTCATGACGTTAATTTAAACCAGTGATAGATCTCGGTATTTGGAACACATTTTGTATCTTACGTTTTTGTCTCTGACCATTTGCTACGGAGATATTTTACTTTTATCGAAAATAAGCTGGCAACACTGCAGGTTTCACCGTCACTAGGTCAGTACGTAAACAAACATGCGTTATGGAGCCGCGCGGCTCGTGATGAGTGTAAACATAAAGACATGCCGTGTCTGCTACGTCGTAAGAAATAAGTACATCTGAATTCTCCAGTAACGCATACTGTAACCTAAACTCACAATTTAAGAATATTGTTTATCATTTCCTTCAATATTAAACTTAAATCGTTTCTTAGGTGATACTGCTATAAATTAATAAACTAAACGATCTCTCTGACTTACAAATGAAAAGGTACATGTGTAGGCTATTACAAAGTGTACCTAATTATATTTGTAAGGTGACAGCAAAAGAATAAACAATAAACCAAATGGTTCACCCAATTCAATTGCATTGTTCAAAATGTCCACCATTTGCGCACCAGCAAGCCTAACACCTTTTTAACCAATTACGTCGCACTCTAACAAAAACGCCCTCATTGTTGCGTATTTCCTCCGCAGCCAGATAAATGCATTCTCTCAAAGATTCGAGGGCAGTAGTTGCTGTTTTGTAGATCCTGCTTTTCACGTCTCTCCAGGAGAAAACAACCAGAGGATTCATACCGTGAATACCGTGGTAGATATCGATATTTTGAGCACATTTTGTATCTTACGTTTTTGTTTCTGACCATTACCTACGGAGATCGTTTTGTCGAAAACAAGCTGCCGACACTACCGATTGTGTGCGTGTCACTTTCACTGGTTCAGGACATAAACACTACTGCCACCACGCGTCTCGTGAATGTCTCCTATGTTTATTGCACGAACGTAGACCAATCACAACTGTTGCCTGCCACAACATTAGGAAAAGGGAAAGTACTCGACCTGTTTACATGCGGAAATCAGGTCAATTCCCTGACCAACCTCAAAGCAACGTTGTCGACATGCCTCGCGTCTGAAAAAGGCGCTCGGGACATTCCTTCACGTCTTTTAAATGATTAATTATTTCGAAACGCTGTGTGATGTCGCATAATTACTACCGAAGCTATGTCAGAAATAAGTTACTCTATACATCTTACAGGCAACAAACTGTTATCTTCGTACATTCTTGTGGAATTACGCATCCAATTTGGAGGAAAAAAAACATTTATTTTTTTCGAAATCGGCTGATCAAAGAACAAATGCCATTAGACTTTATGTAATTCTTCTATGAAGCCCATATTAGAAGGAATGTAATGACTTCCCTTCCACCTGTATAGTCTACCAAACAGATCGTGACCACGGAGCACAACCAAGCCCTGCTACCATCCCTCATCCGAAGAAACAGTAATACATATTAGCATCAAGAACCTTTGTACCCTGGTTATAGCAACCTACAACCACCAGGCGACCTGCAACCAGGCGATCTAGATGCAGTACTCAAGTATGACACATCGCCTTTAACATTACTGTCAATAAACTTCTTTGGCACAAAAATCGGCCCGATTTTGTCATCTGTGTTTTGAGTCAACATTCGTACTAACAACCGAAACAGCACCCAGATATTCTAACATGGCTATTGCGCGCAATATTGCATTTGGTATTGATATGAGCATTAATGACCTCTCCTCCGACCACCGGCCGGTACTGATAACCGCTACCACATTAATAAAATGTGATTACTATAGCGCATCTCACCCTTAGAAGACAGTACACGTTAAATGGAGCGCAGCGTTGCAACATGCACTAGTTGCGAATCTTTCTCCGCGCGTGACCCAGAGGTGGCTGGTGTGCTGTACTTAGTTCTTCAATTGCTGCTTGACGGGCACTATTAACTTTGGTATCCCTCCACGCCTTTGTCACTGTATGGCCTAAGTTTACAAATGACTCGTCTGTATATACAATTTATTTCCACCTGGTCCCTAAACCCTTTTACGTCTTTTAGATATTTATGTCGCCATCTGATGATATCGTCTCTTTATATTAATATGCACTTCTTACCCCTTCTTTCATACTCGAACCCCAAATCATGTAAGAACCGACTAAGAGTGGCCCTTGAAAAAATTGGTAGGGTATCATCACTGTTGACCCGTGACAAAATTATATTCAGCGTGGGTGGAATATTTGCAAACAGTAAAGAATGAACAAGTCGCTGCACTCCACTTTGCACTATTCCATCATATTGCGTTAACCTAGCGTTTTTTTATTTTCCCGCCATATTTGCTTCCTTTTTCGATGGCGTTACTAGAGGTCCTTTCATTACTTCCTTTTTAATCCTATAAACTACTGCTTCTGAACAGCCAATAGCCTTAGCTGTTTCTTTTACTGTCTTACTAACGCGCATTTTACTTGAAAAATAATCTAACACATTCATAATTATTTGGCGTTCCTTATTTCTTAATTTACCAATATATCGTCTCTTCCTAGCTCCCCCTCCGTAACTACAAATATTTACGCAGTAACAACTCACAGATTCCACGCAGTATACACATACACTTCTTTCGAACTAATGTTTGTGCTGCTCCTAATACTATCTTCTGAGTCAGTCCTTGCGCGAGAATACGCTTGAGTAGATGAATACCTTTTGTTTGCCTTATTCGACGAAAGAAAGAAGTTACAGCCTTTTGGTTTATTTTAAAAGCTTTCTCCAACCCTCCTCAACATTTGCTCTCGCTTTGCCCCCGATGTAAACTCAATAACAAAAAAGTTTCACACTGCGTAACTTTTGCAGTGCACAGATATAAAATTTCCTGAAAAAATTTAATTTAAAAAGTTGTAACACTTAACTGAGTAAACATAGAGAATTCAAAGTAGGCAGGTAGTAGCACTATAGTTTACTCTAAGTAAAAAATATAGACGTATTCTAGAAGTTAGTGCGTGTTACGCATAGAAACAGCAAATATCTTACTTCCATCGAAGAAAAAAACGTTTTCTGAAGAAATATGGGCCTATAAAAATGTATAATGACTCCAAAAAGAATATAACCTGATAGAGAAAAAAAAATGTTGCGTGGAATAATGTGTTCAGACCTGAAATTTATAACAACCCAATATTTACACCGCGCTATTAGGAACCTGGCAACAGCGCGAGGGTAGAAAAGGACGAGGCTAATGGCAACTTGTATGCGCTGGATAGAGACAGATATATCCCATTTAACTCCATATTGTCATCTAAGGGTGTGACAAGGTGTAGCACCTATAAAGTCGTGAATAGTTTGAGAGTTACATTCATAACCCGCTATCTTCAAATGAGGTGTTACAGTGGCGATCCAAGCATAGGGACTATACACACCGCAACAACGATACCACTTCTCATAATGGCTGGCACCTACGCTCAGTCGGTAGAGCACCTGCCTACTGTGCAAGTGATCCCGGGTACGATTCCTGGCTCTAAGGTGGGAAGTTTTCTTTAACTAGGATTATTTCCCATCTTTCCTAGAGTATGGCACAGTGAATGTGTGTGTGTGTGTGTGTGTGTGTGTGTGTGTGTGTGTGTGTGTGTGTGTGTGTGAATTTAATGTAATAAGTTAATCCAAAGTAATTGAAACCCAAAGTCCAAACTACCGTTACGCGAGTGAACACTTGCTGTTGAGAAATTGTTCCAAGAGTTTGAGTGTGTTAACGGCGGCTTATAAATGGGCCATTAAAAACTTCTGATAGTGTTTGTCGGGAGTGAGCTTCTTTGGAGGTTAAGATAAGATGCCAAAGAGGATCATGCAGATTTTGTCATATTAACGTCCTCCAACGTAATGTCATATCGGACGAAGAATGAATGTTATGGGTGAATGATGTTAAAATGAGCCTGCGGTCCATAGAGCTTAGTTACCTGACGTTCGTCTTCTCAAGATAAGGAAAAGACTCGGAAAAAGCCTGATTCGGATAAATCGCTCTAACCAAGATTTGAACTTGGGCCCCTTGAGAGTGGGGTAGACAAGCTATCACGTTCTCATCATCATCATCATCATCATCATTATTGCTATTATTATTATCATTATATTATGTATCGGACTCAGCGGTAACATGCTTGCCTACGGTTCCCGAGGTCGCTTCCGGCGCAGGACGACGGAAGTTTTTTGGACGTAAAAATTGTTAGCTTTGTTTCCTTCGGAGGACAAGTAAAGTCGGCGGCACCGTGTCGTAGGTTTACTGACGTAAATGAACCTCAGTCCCGTTAAAAAGGCCTCTGAGCGAAAGTAAGTGGTCTTTCACGCCCAACCTAGAATGTGACGCTGAGAACCATGCTAGTTAAAGAACATCCATAAATAAAAAGCCAATTTCAGTTTCATGTTGTATTGTTTCTCCACTTTTTATGCTCTGTCAAGTTTTACTATTGCAATGGTTCCTTTTGTACATGTCAGAATGTATTTACTGCACAGACCTCGCAACATCATGCGCACTTGTAGTGAGGTCCTGCGTATTGTTATTTCTTTTTTATACATCATGTTAAAATCGATGATCGCAAAGCGTGTGGCTGTGTGTCTCAATTCGTGGCTGCTATTTATTCATTCTTTGGTGGTCATTAAGCTTCAATGGAATAAAATTCGAGCGGATTGAGAATGTATTGTTTTCCCGCACGTTCCGAAGGAAAGCATTGTACCTACTCAGCGGTAGAGTGTAGCCCTAGATCTTGTATGAAGACGGATTCCCTGATCAGTTAATAAAATAAACTTGAGGACGGTATTTCGATACACAAAACACTTTTCGAGTATGTTGGCTCCATTTGCTCCGCATTTTCAGAATTCATTGTCGAGCATCCCCAATTACAGTAGACGAGAAATAACCTGGCACTTGACATCTAGCTGAGTTACCTGCGAACGAGGCTAATACATAAAAATACAGTTATCAACTCAATGTTCATTTAGAGCAACTGCAGTCTGCGGTTTCCTTTGCTTCCAAATGTATTTATGGCTTCTTAAAACTTCAAGGCTTGTGTTTGCCGTTTTTCAAAGGCATGAAATGCCAGACTTGCTCAACGCAGATGCATTGATGAGGGATGGATAGTCTGTGGTCGATTTATAGCATTTAGTGTAGAAAATTAGATTCACAAATTGCTGTAACTGCATCTAAATGTTGCTACTGTTGCAAATAATGCATAGGTCTTTTTGAACACATTGTGGTTCTATAAAAGCCCCATTTTACTTTTATTAATTTTTGATAACAAAGGTTTAAGATTTTCATTTTTGTGTTGTTTTGTGGAAACACATCAAGATACTAAATTTAAGCAAGAATATGCGTGCCGAGTTGCAAAATGATCCATCTGGAGAAGTATTTTCAAGACAGCTCATTGACTTGAGTAATGGCAAATTCCCTTTAGACATTTTCACTGGCTGCGTTACCTTTCCTGACAATTTTTGTCAGTTTATTGAGCCAAAAAACTGAACTCATTCAAAAGGTATTCCTAAAGGTTGCTCAGAGTTACATAGATCATATCTGATTGGGCGAACAAGCTATATTGGCTGCCAAGAACATGGATGTAAATGAATTAAAATTCAAAATGAAATTGCCGGTGAATTGAGGACATACAAATCAGTTGATTCCGCTACAAACCAATATGATGCCGACAGCCATCCATCCGAATTTTGGATTCTCCAGGTTTGCGCCTCACAATCTTCAATTAAAGATCGGCTCGGTGATCATACTGTTGCGAAATTTCAACCAACGTCTTTGTAACGGCACACGGTTAGCGGTGAAAAAATTACCGAATAACTTGATCGAAGAAACCATTCTAAAGGGAAAGTAAAGAAGAGAAGGCGTTTTAATACCACGCATTCCAATGATTCTGACTGACATACCATTTGAAATTAAACTACTGCAGTTACCAGTGCGGCTTGCTTTCGCTATGACCATAAATAAATCCAAGGGACATTCATTGAACCTTTGCGGGATTAATCTTGCAAACACATGTTTCTCGCTTGGTCAATTGTATGTTGCCTGTTCCCGTGTTGGAAAACCATCAGACTTGTTTGTTTACGCGCCAAGTAATAAAAAAATATCATGTACCTTAAAGAATTACAATGAAAATATTTAAGATAATATTACCAAAGTATTGCAGTGTGCGAAATAGGTTACGGCATTTTGTAAATAGTTATAATTATGATATTAAAATATATACAAAAGTATATTAACGTTATGCAAATGTGTTGTTGATATTACGGTAATTCTTTGATAGTAAACAGTGATCACTCCGAAATATGTTTATAGTCATTTTTTGTTTAAATTACATATTTTTGACTGTATATTATCTGTTCTGATGACCATTACTGAAAACTAAAGATGTCATTATGTACACTTTATATGCGACGCCATCACCAGAACTTGACCAAGGAATATGTTTGTGGGACTGACACAGTGCAATGGCTTTTGACAGAACGACGTCTGTCGGGTTAGCTAGTATTACCACAATACTAATGAAATAGTTATTAATAAGTTGCATTCCTATAACATATGTCTCTCTTAGTACAATGTAGGAATGGTGATTCAAATTATATTGTTTCATTGTGCAGCTCATGCAGAGTACCTTCTGATATTATTTAAAACTGTATTTCCTCTTATCTCACATATCTCAAAAACCCAGAACACTTGTATGTAGTTTAATATTTCTAAGCTTCCAACGTGAAGCTGGACTGGACTTCTGCTGAAATAAAGCACAACTGAGGGAAAATTCGACGAGGCAGGTGATCGCGCATTGTATCGCGATACTTAAAAGAAAGCCCGAAGCGTAACCGCAATGTTATTACACTTTGATTTATTTCCGTAACACATAGTTTTAATTACTTACTGACAATGTGTTATTTGATTTATTATCAAGAAGTTCACGCTGCTACAGGTAGTGTTGCTAAACTTATCCGCACATACATTGTATATACTACGTCAAACACGTGGCATTTTGAATGCGCTCAAACTTGTTTACAACAGTATCGCTCTTGTGTAGGGTGTTCTGTGATATATCTGTGAGTGAACAGCAGGTGTTCTGTGATATGTAGTCCAGTTTGTTGTTTTCCAATGTTAAGTTCTGTGCTCGTATGTCACGTTGAGGTTAAAAAGAATTAGCCGCTTTATGATTTAAAGCTCAAGCTTAGATTTGAATGGATGGTAGAATGAATGAATGGTTATGAACGAGGAATTTGAACCACACTGCCTAGTAACCCGCACTTCATTTCAGTTCGTGGTGTATATTAGCTATAGAGGTAAATTAGTTATTTGATAGTTTTGTGGCTGTTCACCTAAGGATGTACCGTTTAATAATATACCTAACGGTGTAAGCTACGGCTGACTCCCAATAAATAGTTTTACAGTGGACACCACGAAATTCTAATTTAGTATATATAAAGTAATTTGATTAATAAGAATGTCAGGTTCTGTAACTGCACCCAGGGAAAACTTTTGTTAGGATTCAGTATAATGCAATTTATGTTCATTATGAAAATAGGTGGAATTATTAAAAATGTGTGTATTACAGGGTTCATCACACAGAATGTCTCAGATACTTTCAGCAGTAAGACGTACAGGCACAAGGCATTCTACAGGTAACTATGAAGACCTTGATGACAGTTCTGGGCACACGCTTGCAGGAACAAGCAGTACCCCCAGAAATTTGGATCATCATTATGAAAGCCGTATTATGGCTGATGAAATAGAAATGGCATCTGTATCAGTGGTACCTGATGGTGAGTAGAGGAATTGCGTCTAATAAAGTGAATTTTTAACCCTAAAAGTAGTTTCTTATATTCTAACATAGATGAAAATGTAGAATGTTATGTGACCACTTTAAATTTTAATGAAAAGAAATTAAACTATTGTAATAGAGCACTCTTGCTTACTTGACCTGAGATTATCAAGTGCTTGCTTTGTGCGTTATCTCCTTTGTTTATGCTACTTACTGATGTCACAGCTGCCAACATAGATTAACAAATAATGCCATCCGTAAGCGCATAACAAGTGATTTAGGACCCACACCAATGTGTACCCAGGCCTTGAGGGCCATAAGCTGCAAAGCTTAGTCGAAGGATGTTTTTATAAGAGGAGTGTGGCAGTTGCAGCCATAGGCCAAGGCCATAGCTGTTAAGCAACAAAAAGCATAGCCAAACTATCACTGTTATTGAGCCCCAATGATTCAAGACAATGAGTTGGGGTAGGAGGAAGACAATATTTCATAGCGAATAAGATACATTTTACTCAAGAAAAATTGAAATCATGCCAAATTAGCAGATTTCACTCCCTTCTTTTGGTGGGCACTCTCATTCCTGCAAGCGCAGTATCATCATTATGGCATGTGTCACTATCCTCACGTCATAATTGAGCTACAATAGAACAGTTGAATGGATTACAGGATTCCAAAGTGGTAACATCTCTTCTCTGCACAATTGTGTTACATGGGAGAATACTATTAAAATGCTGAAAAATGCATTAAAATGGCAAATAACAGGTTTGAATAATAATTGATTCAGTCATTCTTGAGCATCCCAGTAGTGTGTTGTTTGGCAATCCTGGCAAATAGATGAAGTTCAGTTCCTGCTTAGGACTTTCTTTTCTTTTGCTTGCGTCCTCCAACGTAGTGTCGTATTGGACGGTGAATGACTGAAATGGGTGAAATGATGCTCAAATGAGCCTGAGGTCCACAGAGGTTTAAGTTACCCGACATTCGTCTTCTCAGGATCAGGGAAAACCTAGGTAAAAACCTTATCCAGGTAATTTACCCTAAGCGAGATTCAAACTCGCGACCTCTTGAACATGAGGCAGACACACCCTGCTTAGGACAATTTTTCCTTGACATGTAGACAATATTGCTACTTTCCTATAATTTTGAATGCAGTGGATGCATTGCACATTTAGTAGACCTTTCAGTGAATATTATCATCTATGAAAAGTTGATATATGCACATGATATCTGTATAAAGAATTTCAAAGTGTGAATTAGAGCTTCAGGTAGCACTGTGGTTGAGTGGATAGAGCATTTGCCGGCCACCTGGCAGCCTGTGTTTGATCCCGCATGTGTTCATGGTGGATGAAGCAGCATCAGGGCCCTGGGTTCTTTAGTTTCCCCCACCACTCATTCCACTAATTGCTCTATTGTCACCTTTCCAATTGTCGATTTTGTCTGCATTTCATATCATCCTCTTCCCCATTATCATACCTGGTGCTTGGCTGTTCACCTGTTTCCAGGTCTTCCCTCTGTCTGGTCCCTAGGTTCCTGTGCTCCCTGACAAGCGTATGACCCTAGGCACCGGCTTGTAAGTCCTAGGGGGTGTAAATCCTACAGAAGGGGAGGATAAACAGGAGAAAAAAAGAAGAAGATGAATTAGGGCATACTTTAGCCCTTTATGGATGTTAAAATCAGTAATTTATGCATATTCAACATTAATAGAAACATTTGTCACATTTATAAGTATAAAGATAAAAGATGTATGTGTCAACAGTGCTGTCACATTCTCTTGTTATTCTTCTTGCAGATACATTCACAGTGACACAAGCAGTGAATGCATTTGGATTTGGTCGTTTTCAAGTGAAACTGTCCTTGTTCACGGGTTTGTGTTGGATGGCTGATAGCATGGAAATGACTATTCTTAGTATCTTATCTCCAGCACTTCATTGTGATTGGCACATAACTCGCTACCAACAAGCCTTGATCACCACAGTAAGTTTTGATAATTACAATTAAAATCTGAAAATGTTTTATGAAAATATATTTTTCTGTCACTGGTGATAAACATTTCTAGTATTAACCCCTCGCCATTTTGTTGTAGTTTTTATTAAAATTCAACCAAGAAAGGTAACGGTCAGTTGAATGCTGAATGTGGAACAATGAAAAGTTCATAGAAATATTGAGTATGTGCACAGTCTGCTTTAAATACCTAACTATGGTCAAGTTATTCATTCTCAGCTTTATAATAATATGAATCACGCACAATGTGCAAAGAAGATTGTTGTTAGTCTCTACAGAATTGCACCAACAACTCTGAACTCATCATACAGTTTAGCACATATCTCTCACACTGGTCATCGTATCTTATACACACACTATCTGGGCCGGGTTCGTGGAATCTCTGGTTGCTCAGCTCTATAATGTAATTGTCCAATAAATTAGCAGGGCTACTTGATGCTGTATTTTATGGAGATGATTGCCACTCGTCATTCACTGAACACCTTTTAAATGTACTGGTATTTATTTGCACCTTTTATTTTATTTGAGGTATTACAATCAATATGTCTTTGTTTAAACTTTTTGCTTATCTTACTATTTCACATTCCTCTGACACAACCAAAGTAATTAAGGAATTAATTGGAATTGGATTGTTCTTTTAAACACTGTGCACGAATTGTTTACTAACTTCCGACAGCAGTTGCAGTAATACGTCCATTAGGGAATCACAAATATGATAGAAACATTAAAAAAGAAACTTTAAATATGCTCTAATTAGTCAAAAATGCATAAATTCACTTGCAATGAAACGAATACATGCTAAGTCCATGTCTACTTACTGCATGTTCATGCTGAGGAAAAATGATTTGCCTTATTCATTTTGTTTACTGAATAGTAGGGACATAACACGATATTTATGTTCACAATAAACAGTAAAGTAGTTTGTTTCTAACACTTACACATGTGGTAAACATGTGAATGCTTCATACTGTGACTTTTTTGTGGGTGTGTAAAGTAAAGAAGACAGATGTAGTCGGGATAAAGAAACACTTTTGTTCCGTAAACAGTAACTTTGTTACCTCGTTGCAACAGTAAGAAAGTCTTTTCCGATTCTCCAACAGCACGGCTCCGAACTAGTAACACAACAACTGTCCCTTCTCCGTCGGCACGACTACTCGACGCTTCGCATACGTCTCTTCTTTCCGTCGGCACGACTACTCAACGCTTCACATACGTCTGACTGCCCCTTCTGTCGCACTTTACCGCTATTTATATCTCCCAGGCACTATTCTGGAAAGTTCAGTTATTGCAGTGAAATACAAAGCAGAGAAGATTCTCGAAGTCTCTATCCTTTTCTCTCTTTCGGCAAGCGCCCCAACAATCCGGCCAGGCTCTGTCTCTTTCCTTCGGCTCCTTTGCGGTAGTGCCGACAATAATGCGATGGGTGACACTGCTGTTGTAGGCAATTAGATGCGGTGGGCGCGGTGACACTGCTCCCTCCTCAGAGCTGGTCGTCCCGACCAGCACTATCACTGCGGCATCTCCCTTGCGCCCTGGTGGACTAACCCATCGAACCTCTTCTCCAGGAGGCACGATCCTAGGTATCGCTGTTGGATAGTGTCCCTTGGTCCAGGTAGGACGATGTATGCCATCCTGCTTCGAAATTCTGCAACAGTACCGCCGGTCTTGATGGTCCCTCGTCCAGTTGCCCTTCTTCCTGGTGCGTTGACGGGCCATCCTGCGCACTTGGAAACGGCTCACTGGGTACCATGTCCGCCGACCTCTCTGGCGCACCTTCGCAGCCACCTTGCTTCCGATGGGTCCGGCAACAAACCCCGCCACATCCGCGCAAGTTTCGTCCACCGCTGCACTCGTGTTCACTCGTGCTCGGCACGGCCTCTCCTGTATCCTGCCGTCCAACTGGAAGACACGGGTGTGTAAGTATGACTCTTTGTGTCACAGCTCAGTGATGTAATCTCTCCCACTACAGTCATTCACTATGACCTAAAAATATGGAAACTGAATCTGTCTATTCACAAGCTGTTTCTATTTTCATTCATTACCATCATAGTTTAGTCTGCAGAGGAATTAGGACATTTAGAAACCATAGTTACTGATCAAAATATGAAAAATATAAACTATGATTTCTACAGATAATTATCAAGTGAAAGTTTCCCCAAAATGTGCTGGTGTGTTACTTTGGTTATGTACAACATTTTTATCCTTAGACATTAAGGCATTAGTGAGTTGAAAACACTTGCAATTGTCATCACAGAGAAGAAAATAAAATGCACCTCATACAAAATAAATAAATAATGATGTTTTCATGGTTTAGTACACAAACAAGCATTTGCAGTGCAAAGGCAATTTACATAGTTTGCTACTGAACAAGTAGGGGAGGCTCCCTTACATCACAGCAATAGATAGAGGACCAAAGTGTTTCCCCTCAGTAACATGAGTTGCACACCCATGATCTAAGAAACACATTTTGTCTGAATCCGATATTTAGTAACAACTTTGCTGCCATTCGATGCATTTCTAGAAAGACATGGAGCAATCTAAAGTTATAGTTTTGACCATATGATACATAGCACCCATTATTTAACATTGTGTTCTTTTTATAGGTGGTGTTTTTGGGTATGATGCTTAGTTCTACATTCTGGGGCAATCTAAGTGATCGCTTTGGAAGAAAGCAGGTAAGAAATCAAAATGGATCCCCTCTTGCATCTTGACTCAAGGTACATTTATCTTATTTCACTGTGCAGTAATAACTAGTGAAACAGAATAAGAGCACTTCAAGTAGAAAACTTCGATGTATCGTCAAAAAGTAAGCTTAATATCAGAGTGTTTATTTTATTGCATTTTCTCTTTGAGCCAAGCTCCACTTGACAACTTTACAGCTTTACACATACCTCCAGTGACACTACCACACTACTTTTTCTAGAATATTAAAAATAGAAGCAGTAATAACAGTGAAGTATTCTTCGTGTTTGAGGTCATTTTGATTCACTTTTATACACTCTCCTTCACTTAAATTGTTTTAAAAACTGGAAACATTTTCAGGATCGTTCAGTCCCATCATCAGCCATTAGGTGACTGATGCTATCCTCTTGTTCACTCTCTCTGCTACCATCTGGTGTTAGGGGCACAGAGCTTTAACTCTTCATTTAATGCTGGGACTTTGAAGTTAATCACTTTATTATTGTGTTTGATTATTATATTTTTTCCCAAATGCTCAGTTCTATTGGTGAGTTTAGAGATCTTAACAATGTTATATACAAGAAACAGCAGTACTAAATGGATTCAACCTGACCATCATTAGGAACATGTCAAAAAATGCAGAAAAGCTCAAGATAATCTTGCAAACCACTACATTAACACCACTTACAAATAACAACTGGAAATTTAGAAAATTCACCTATCATCTGTGGGCCTTTAGGAAATCCTAAAAAACTAAACATAAAACTGGCACCACAAAACAAATATGGTTTAAAAAGCCTGCTGAACAAGCCACTTAACAATACTATCCCATACAATCTTAAATCCTTACCAGATCAACTGCAACAGTTGCAAAAAGAGCTACATAGGAAAAACAAAAAGAAATTTGGAAATCAGAGTAAAGGAACACGAGAGAAACATAAAATTAAAACAAACTGAAAAGTCTGCTGTGGCACACCACTTTTGGAATGAAAACTACATTGACCTTAATATAACATTGTTAAAATCTCTAAATTCACCAGCAGAACTGAGCATTTGGGAAAAAATATACATAATCAAAAACAATAATAAAGTGATTAACTTCGAAATACCAGCATTAAAAGGAAGTATTAAAGCTCGGTGCCCCTAACACCAGATGGCAGCAGGACGATGGTAGCAGAAGAGGGAACAAGAGGACAGCATCAGTCACCTAACGGCTGATGATGGGTCTGAAGGTCCTGAAAATGTTTCCAGTTTTTAAAACAATTTAAGTGAAAATGATCTTAAATACCTTTTCTAGCTTTGGAGATACAATGTTGAACATCACATGCCAAATATATTCATGGTCATATACCCCCACTTTATGTATCCCCATTCAAGCAAATTGAGAAGTGTGAGATCTGAAAAGTTGAGTCCAAATGTGATGTATTGTGCAGCTAAGTGCTAAATGTCATCTAGGTTCTCTCAAATAATCCACGTGCCTAATGTTATATTTGCTTAAGAGTTATTATGCATGATTTACATTTTTATACTCTAGTACGCTATAAAAGACTGCTCTGCCAAATATTTTTATAGCTTTGATATTACATTGTTTTATTTTTTTGGGCCATCTTTTTCCAAAATTTTATGATGATCTGTTATTTAGTGCTGGCTTAAAATAATCACAATTATTTCTTTTGTTATATGAATGCATATTACAATACTTTTCATATATGGCCGCTTCTGTCATATACACGCTCATGCATGCGCATGCACAGACACTTGTGCCTGCATACACACTCACACAGAGTTAAATTTTCTTTAGTAATCAAAAGTTTTTTAACACTTCTTTTATATTCTCCCATAGTGAAATTCCATATTTTATATGTGAATAGATGAGAGCATAATATACATGTTTTATTTGCTTGTATCATTACGTATATGCTTTTGTTAATTTTTTTTGTTATGTGTTTTATATGTTGTTTCTAGCCAAAGTGTTTATCAGTAGGCTTCGGAGGTGGTTGCTGTTTGTTTCACTTTGGCTGGAAAATGGTTATGTGTGCACAGCGTTTCACTGCCACCTCCTCCTATCCAAGCACTGCCTGCCAATCACTCTAAGTGCTCGCTTATAAACAATGTGCTGGATGGTATACTAAAGTGCACCTATACTTAATGCATGTCCGAAGCCTAGGTATCAGTTATCACCTCAAGTAAGTTTGCTTGACTTCTCTCAGGAATACTTTCACCATCAATACTGATTTTCTGTTCGTCGACTCATCTTAAGCTCAAGCTTCTTCCAGCATATTTTATTTACGTTCATCATTAAATCTGATGTTATGAAATATTTGAGACAGAATATTGGGCCCTGATAGAAAATCGTTCATGTAAATGTTTTTTTAAAAGTGTATAAATTTCTAGTTCTTGTTTGGGTGTATCAGAAACTTATTTTTAATATTCAGGATAGCCAATGTTTTCTTGTTACTAGATAGTCTGTTGTGTTCAACCAATAAAAACTATTTGCGCGGATGAATACAAAAATGGCGGTGTTGCATCAGAGAGACGCCAGGAACTAGATTCATTAGCGTCTGTATGCTCAAGATGATAAGACGTGTGTTTGGTAGCGTGTGAACATGGAACTCTCACCAAACTTTTATCCAGTGTAGATTCTACCAAATCATTCAAATTGTGAAAGTCTTTGATTAATTAATATGGTGCTGAGAGTGTAAAATAACGAAGTGTTAATGAATAAATATGTTGTGATAAAGGAACATTGATTTATGCATTCCATTCTGTAACCACGACCCTGTAGATAGGAATCGCGTCTGCTATCACAGTATTTCATCTTTCACTAAGATTCCTGCTGTTATATGCTAATAAACATTTTAAAAACCACACCATATTGTTCTATTATTTTTAGAATTTCATTTGCATGGTCAACCTCCTTTTCCGAACATCCTTTTATTATTACTGTAATTTTGTCAGCATATCTTATTGCAGTGTTGCCATTCTTTTGAATCCGATAAAAAAAGATTATTTATATAAAATAAGAACATAAATGGTACTCCTTGTTTAACAGTTCATTTTGAATTTATCTTTTCAATTTTTCCACTTATATTTTTATAATTTATTTAGACCATTTGCATTCAATTTATTAAATGAGATTCGATCTAATTTTGGATCTCCTAGTTGAGGATCTGCATACCCCAATCACTATTGTTTTCTTTTCTTTTTAGTAATCTTGGTTGTGATGCCGAAATTTAGATTTCAAATCGAATGGGCTTGATAAAGACACGTTTTAATTTAATTGCTGGATGTGAGATTTGCGATAAGTGTTGAGTAATAACATATGTAGATAATAGAGTAGGAAGTGTTGTAAGGTGAGCAAGATATGAGTAAATAATAGTCATTAAATTTGTAGGATAAACGCATTATTGGTTTGAAATTAATGAGTCATGACGTCATACCGTATAGTTTGAAATTCACGGTCAAAATTCAGGTCTGCCAACCTTAAAAGCCGCGCGATATATTTAATAAAATATAAAGAAAACATCGTTTAATCATAAAAAGGTAATTAGATATTCGGAATTCAAAAAAGAACATGTTATAATAGAAAGGGACATTTCTAAATTGCGGGAAAAGGAAATAGCATTTTGGATACGAGGCTTTCTTTTGGATGACGTCATGCAATTTAAAATTGGAGAGAACGTTTTCCTAGCGTGGGTAAGCCAGAAAGCGTCACCACCCACCCCAGACTGGTGCTGCACGTTGTGGTGTACAGACGTGAGTGCGATTCCTCTGCGTATAGAAAGTCGGCATAACTCCCGAAAGTGTACGAGAAGTAATAAACAATATACAAAAGTTTTTCTGGGGTAATCTATAACACCTACGCATACCCGAGATAAAGAAAGAGATCTCATACTGAACTCTACCGACTGAGCGAACCACATCAAAGGGCGACACAACGTGACCAACAACATTACGCATCAAATGGCGATCCGACGTGAACCACCAAACGACATTTCGCCACAAAGATCTTGGTTGCTACCAGCCCATATTGTTCATCAGCAGCAATATTTCTGTAATTTATCTTTTTAAATTTTATGTTATTTCTGACATAAATAACTACACCACCACTTATGTACTCTTGCCTGCAGTAATGTCCCTAATACATAACCTTTGTAATTGTTTGCTGAAATTTCTTCTGTTTTTAGATCATGCTTTGTTGGTACCGTGACATCTGGTTCTATCTGATTTATATTTAATTCAATAATAGTCTGTTACTGCTAATATATTGGATATTTAAAACGTTTTAAAATCTCTCTCACCTTTGTTTCTTTTTGTTTGTTTGATTGTTTTTTTTTTTTTTCCTTTTTTCTTTGTGTTCAGTCATAATTACCCCCTAGTTAATCTGTTTCCCTGGTTTGTTTCTCCTTTGAATTTACTTAACATGACTTGAGGTGGCGTTGCTATGTGTGGCAACACATTTTCTCATTTGTTTGTCATGTAGACTCCGCTTTTAAATCAAAATAAAATCTCAGATTATTTTTTTTAATTCCATTTGTATTGCCCCTTTTAACTTCTGTGAACTTTGATGGTATTGACTCAAACTATGATTTTTTTAACAGCTCTTCAAAATTAATTTGTATCATGAAACATGTGTATTCATCTTCATACCTTCTTCTAGAGTCTTTGGAGGATAGAGAATGGCCGTAATTACAGAAAAATTCCCATATCCCAGACAGAACTGAAACCCAGAATCTCTGTTGCCCATTTAAACATTGAGGCATTCTACATATTATTAAGAGATACATGGTGCTATTATTTACTTTTGGAAGTCCTGTATATCTATGGTAATATGCTAAGTGAACTTAAGAATAAATGAAAGATGTAAACACCAAATAAATGACAGAGGCAATTTATGGCTTACAGAGTATGTGTGAAAATGTAGTTTTTCATAAATGTCTTATTACATTCCAGGCTTTGACACTCTGTGCTGTGTTGCTGTTTACATATGGTTTGCTTAGTTCATTTGCACCAAATTACCTGTGGATGATATTTCTACGTGGACTGGTTGGCTTTGCAATAGGCTGTGTTCCCCAGTCGTAAGTGATTCTGTCTGTTTCTACAAGTATAGCTAGTAACTGGTTTGAAATTAAATAAGCATATGTAGTCTTTGTTTTAACATTACAGCAACAATTTTAAATCTATTAGGTGTAAACAAAGATGATTTTGTTTGATAGTATTTGTAAATATATACATTTAATTTGTATAGTATATTTCACAGTATTTAATGGTTGAATTTGTGAGGGTTTATGGACTTTATATTACTTTGCCACCTTATGGCATCTTATTTTATGAATCCGTTTTTTATTCGTTTGTTTACTTATTGAAAATAATGAACTTAAAATTATTGTTTATTGCCTGTACAACAATATATTGCTGAAATGCTCAGTATTCACAAGAGTTGAAAGAACTTGGTTACTGAGGGTGAAGGATAAGAGTATGCCTTATATTTCACCTGTAGTGTTACCAAGTTAATAAGCACATATGACTTCAGATCAGCAGTTTAATACAGCTATACATGTTATCATATAGTTAATATTTACTTATTTATAAAAGGAGAAATGTTGTTAAAAAGAATATTGTAAGGCTAATTAATTTGTATTAAAGACCATTAATGTAATATTTTGGTAGACAAAGGTGAAAGTAATATTTTTTGTAGTGTAGTAGATAGCTTGCTGTTATGATATTAGTGCTAACACACCTAGGTACCACTTTTGGTGTTGTGTGCATAATTTGTTTTATTATTAAATTTGGTCTATACATTTAATCAAATTGCGTAAGCTTTCATGGCCGGTGTCATAAAACAGAAAGTTATTATCCGGACTTGTGGGCCATGGTCTAGTGGAATATCTGCTTCCAGATGTTTTGTTCGAAGCTGCATTGAACATCCTCAGTGGTGTAACCATAATGCTCTGCTAGTCTCGGTGGCGACTGATATGGAGCTGTTTGGTTTCACAGGTTTAATACGCTTAGCATGTGTGGGCATATGATGGTTGGTCCAATCTTTGTTTATTGATTCAGCTGCTGCGTGGGATGGGTTAAAGCAAGGCCACCTTTATCTAAACAGGCCTGTAGACAGAAAGAGATTACGTTAATCATGGGGGACTTATGTTTATCACATTTGTTTAATACGGGAATGCAGCATATCAGTGCGTGGTTGGAATGCTAAGAAGTTGCTTGTGCCTTACAATGTGTCAGTAAACAATTAAGTGAGCGAAAAATCGAATTGCAAGTGGTGTAGTTTTTAATACAAAATGCCTAGGAAGTGTTGTGTGCCAGGTTGTACCTCAAACTATAAAACAAGTGTACAAAAATAGGTTACAGTGTTTTCATTTCCAAAGGGTCCATGCAGGAGATAGCAGTGGGTACGTGCTATTCACAGGGATATTTAAGAACCAGGTGTGGTATGTATTAAGCATTTTTCTGAACAGCACATAGTGAAGGAATTTACTGCTACGTGAAATGATGGAAGTGTTTTGTAGCACCCAGAACAATTCCTAAACTTACTGAAAATCCATAGCATTTTGTAAATGACTCAAAGATGACAAATTGTTGATTTTCAGAGCTTTAAAAATAGAATTAGTGACATGAAATTAGAGGGATTCACCGTCGTCATAAAAGAAAACGATGTAATTTTTGTAAAAATTGATACTGAAGGAATTCCTAAAATTGTAGCAGCATTAAAAATTAATTCGAATTTTATTATTTAGGTTCTATAGGGTAAAATTGTAATACCCAATAGTAAAAGAGGCAGAACTGGAACTTAAAAATTCAATGCCACAACTGGGATTTGAACCACAGACCTTCCGCTTGCATTGAATTTTTAAGTTCCAGTTCTACCTCTTAAACTTTGCCCTCACACGGCTTGTGTGTTTAAAAACACCAACAGTAAGTTTGTTGGCATAAATAAATAATAATTACCCAATAGTAAGTTTAACTGAATTCTCAGTAAACAAATTATATTGGATAAATGGTCTAAATTTGGTGCTCTTTTGGTTCACAATAGCAAGTGAACGAACAGAACATAAACTACTTCAGGCTGCCAACATTTTAAAGGAATGTTGGGAGGACATGAATGAAGATTCCACAGAATATCTAAAACCTAAATTCCTAGAAGAGCAGGTAAAATTGGTCAGTCAAAAGTAAATTAAATATACGCCCGATACCCTGTTATGGACGTGCTCAATTTATTTTTCTCACCCAGCTGCTTACAGATGTTACGTGATTCCAATGTTCTTTCTTTACCCCATCCTGATTACCTCAGACAACTTTCTCAATCCCTCAGTCCTGATAGAAACTCTTGCATTTAAAATAATTATCAGAGAATGTGAAAATGCCTGGTGATCACGAAAAAGTAGTAAATTTGTTGAGACATATGAACAAGAATTTCTTAAAGTAGAAAACCAGAGAAACTTAATTCTACATTTAGGTGCTGAGACATGTGACAATAATATCGGTGCTGACTGTAATGCTAATGATTGCAAGTTACCGGTCTGCTATTTTGAGGAGAAAATAATAAAAGTAATAGAAAAGTAATTTGTTTGTATAGCTTTGAGAATGAGTTTGAGTCAACTCGAAACTTGAGTCAGTTTTGCAACAAGAACTTGCAACATTACTAAGATAAGTGAACTTCTTAGTTTCTAATTTGTTCTTACTTTAGAATCTTGTTGCTTCACTGTTAATAGCTTCAATTTCCTTAATTAACTGGAGATATATTCGCATTGAGAAGATAAGAAGCATGCTCTGCCATTAACAACTATGTAAAGCATTATTTATTTATGCCAACAAACTAAACACACAAGCCGTGTGTGGGCAAAGTTTAAGAGGTAGAACTGGAACTTTTACCAGGAAAAATACGAACTAACTTGAGAATTTAATGCCATTCTGGCAGTTTGTCACAATAGCTCAGTGGTAGAGCGTCCGCCCGGCAAGCGGAAGGTCTGTGGTTCAAATCCCAGTTGTGGCATTGAATTTTTAAGTTCCAGTTCTACCTCTTATGTAAAGCATGTTTACCACTAACATACTAACACACATTAACTTTTAATACGAAATGCGAAAATATAAATGAATGCACGCCTCTTCCAGCGCAGAAATGCTGTAAAACATGTGTTTATTCTGCATGAATAACTTGGAACGTCGGCCTCGCGTTGTGGCGTCACGAATCGCATATCCAGGCCTGTTACTGAGAGATGGCCCTGGTTAAAGTGGGGGCTGCTCCCATTGTTGTTGATGGGCGGGCATTTTGAATTTGTCTGGTCAGGTTTTTTGGGTGCTATGTATAATGCTGGTTGCCAAGCTTGGTGGAGACAAATTCAAAATGCCAGCCCATCGACAACAATGGAAGCAGTCTCCACTTTAACCCATCCCACATAGCAGCTGAACCAATAAATGAAGACTGGACCAACCATCATGCAGCCACACATGCTAAGCGTATAAAACCTGTGAAACCAAACGGCTCCGTATCAATCGTCGCAGAGACTAGCAGAGTACTACAGTCAC
This sequence comes from Tenodera sinensis, assembly GCA_030765045.1. Lineage (NCBI taxonomy): Eukaryota > Metazoa > Arthropoda > Insecta > Mantodea > Mantidae > Tenodera > Tenodera sinensis. The sequence goes on along the minus strand of CM060965.1, from coordinate 32,885,488 downwards.
ACTACTGAGGATGTTCGACACAGCTTCAAATGAAACGTTTGGAAGGAGATTTTTCACTCGACCACAGCCCTCATTTTCTGTTTTATATATTTAATGTTTAATAGAAAAGCAACTATCTACTGTATAGCGAAGATTTTAATCTAAAAATTAAACTACCTACATGCTTGCGCAAAATAACTATGTGTGACATTTCAGTTTTATCTCATTTAAAAGTTTAAAAATGCTATTTTCTTACCCAAAATTAAATATATTTAAAAATGTATAACATGGTCAAATGTATAACAAGCTTCACATCATTAACATGGTCAAGTAAAAATTGTTTGCAGTAAAACATACATACATACATGGTTTTGTTCAGCACTAGGAGCTCAATTTAATTTCTGCTTGTGGTGTCACGATTGTATGAAGCAGTTTCCCAAATTTTCAGTGGAATTCTTAATAGCACATTTAGCCTAAGAAAATCTTTTTTTTTTTTTTTTAATGTGAAATGTTTGTATCCAAAGTATAGCTGTACATCAAATATTACTTTTGATAGGCATTAATAAATAATCAGTGGCACAATTATTTCTCTTAACTCAGGGGAGCTAATGGACTGAGGAGGGGGGAGGGGATCCACATTTAAATGATGCTTCTGCTAACCATTAAAGTATTAGCATATGTGGCTCAATTTTAATTGTAGAAGGAGAAGTTAGAAACTGAAGCTCATGTCTGAAATTTACAAGTACAGAAAACCACCTTAAGATGTATATTCCTAATATTAGTAGTGTATATTTGCCTTAAAAGATGGTTGTTAAATTAGCTGATTGGAGCAAAGGAGTGACACCAAACATTCTGAGATAATTATAGCTGCTGCAAAATTTAATGGTGGCTGGCTCAACACAAACTCCAATGAGTGACTTGCCACATCTTGTGGTGTTACATAATAATTAAACACACTGTGAAATGACACTGTACAGCCGGTGAAATAAATATCATATTTATCCACAAAATTTATTTGTGCTATAGGAAAGAGTATAGTAATAGTCAACTATTGGCCACCTTTAAGCTTTGCGGCTACCATAGTCACAGTACATAATATTACATTTTGTCAAAAAACCAAGATATGAAATTTTTTAACCGCTGTTTTTACTTTCTATTCTAATGATCTAAGTGCAGGAAATATTGTACTCCACCCAGAAATTCAGTACCAAGATTTCACCGGAAATTTGCATTTTCAGGCTCCCTAAAAAAGAAATTAAGAAAAAGGTCCATGTATGTGGGTACAGCATAACTCAAAAAAGAAAAGTTGCAATATCAAACTTTGACAGCAAGATACCCCAATCTAAACTATCCTTTACATAGAAAATATATTCATTATTTTCGATTTTCTCATCAATGTCTATCATCTTAATTAAAATACCACATGTTATAAGATACCTATTTATTTGCATGGCAAGTGAAATGTACATCATGAATTTTCTGAAAACAGTCTATGGAGTTCTCTTCATTCTAAATTACTTTAGTATAATTGGCAAACTGTGAGTGACAAACAAATGTCTTACTTTACAAAAAAAAAAATGTTAGCTAATGCTGGATTTCTGACAATGAAATCATGTACCCTTTTTTGCAAGAAAATCAGCTTTCTCATTACCACTCAGTCTACAGTGAGCTGGTATCCATTAGAAGACTAGGTGTTTTTGAAGTGCGGTTAGATGGGTAAGAATTTTCCAACATTCTATAATTGTTTGGTTTTTTGGTGACAACTTGGAAGTAATTGATATAATTGCCGCACTGGAATCTGAGAGAATAACAGCTTGATGAAAATGTGAAATTCTATACAAAAGATTTTGTGGGGCCATTCGAATTGCTTCAATTTCTCCAAAGTTTGTAGTTCCATAACTTAAAGATTTGTAATAGGAAAAGAGGTGACCCATAACTCTAGCCCCTGTTCCATCTCGGTTTTATATCAATGATCCATCAGTATAAATATGGAGCCATTCGTGTTCTGGAAATCTAGTATGGATTGTCTCTAATGCCAATAATTTTAGAACACTAGCAAAGTCACATCCACAGCACTTAACATCGCCTAACGCTGCATCAGCCTCTACAAGCAATGTAGACGAACAGACAAGGTCACTAAATTGCCAACAAAATAGTCGGCCTTGTTTAAAAAGACTGGCAGACCCATAGTATACAATGCTTCACTGATAAGGTTTAGAAACAGATATAATTGATCTGACTTCCTCAAGGATAATGATAAAGTTGCTCCCAAGACATTAAAGGGAAAGAGGAGTCCCAAATCAACTGCTAGGAGACCCTCTTCTGAGAACTCTGAGATGGCTTCAGACCGGCGACTTTCATCTTTGCCAGTCTCTGTTTTGAATTAGTTTGAGGTTCTCGAACCCAAATTTACTATGGGAAAACGGATGTCCTTGGCAGAGGACATGGAGCTAGAGGATCCTGCCCACACTGCAAGAACCCAGTGAAAAAAGAGGCAGGATAAAGCTTCAGAGAAAAGTGTCAGCCCAAGACGAATGAAAAGGGCTAAATTGAATCAACTACCGCCTACTTCAAGGTAATGTAGAGTTACTTGAGAGTACATACACCCCAGTATGGTGTGATGTTACACCAGAAGAGGAGGTTCTGGCACATGGCAGTGCTATGATGCTTGTCAGAGATGATGTATATATGGAATCTGTACCCTTATGGTCTGACATACAGTCAGTCACCGTAAGAATTCTACTGCCACCTGAGAGAATTGGAACTGAAAAATTAAATGCCACAGCTGGGATTTGAACCACAAACCCTCCAGTTTCAGTAAGTTTGTTGGCATAAATAAATAATAATCCAGTTTACCATTTGTAACATATATTTGACAGCATATTTGAGTGGCTTAAATAAGAAAAGTGTTTGGGCTTGAACAAGCACATTTACACCAGAATCCCACGAGTATCATTTAAAGGTCCCTTATTGCACAGGTGATTTTATTTATCTGTTGTTCATTCAAGGCCTCTGAGTAGTATGCCATACCAAATTCAACCTTTGCCTGACACTATGCCAGTTATGACCAGTAGAGATGGTGCTATGTGTATGTGAAGTTGCATTTTGTGAAGTTATTTGTGTAGTGAAATATCAAATATTATATTTTGTTGAAATAATAAACAACTTCCTACATTTGTGGGTTGCCAAATTGACAAAGTAAACAAAAAAACAAATAACAATATTATTAAGTCATTAGACAAACGTTGGTGTTTATACTCCATCCAACCTTACATCCGCACCTTGTATCCTTCTGCGATAACCTGATGTTCGTATTACCTGTGACTAATACAACCAAACTCCACGTGGACTCATACCTCGTGTTTATGACGTAACAGAAGACATTTACTCAGGACTTTCAGGAATATCACTGCTATCGCATTACATTCAAGTAGTGTGTACCAGGGTTATCATATATCTTAAACTCACAAATAATTGCCAATATTTAAGGTACCATTTTTTATGGTGTGCTTCGATTTCGGCGTATCGTGAGTTAGCTGTGTTTGCTTCAAGAGCGGATCTAAGCGTGGAGCGATTATAGATTTAACAAGGTCATAATATGGTGATAGAATTAATAATGATGTAATTTTACGGAATTAAAATATTTTTTTTAATACAGATTCTAAAACAAAAAAAAAAAAAATCAGTGAACAGAATCAACCCTGCTAATGTGTTGCAATTGGTTGAGATGAAGTTAGGACAAATTCTTCATGTTTTGAAACATTTTCCATGTAAAGGATAGTTTGAAATGAGTGGATTTTCTTGAAACTTTTGTCACATCCTTGGAACTGTGCAGTTCACAGACCTACACAAACAAGCACATGGATGTATAAAAAATATTTTTTTAAAATAAAATTTATTTTATTCAGGGAATCTCAAAACATGTACAGTAGAATCCTGTTAATCCAAATTAACCTCTTGAGGGATATCGACGTGAAATCACGTCCATTTAAAATGGCGGATGAGCGATATGGGCATCCTGTGTATTTAAGCATTTAACCCTTATTTATCCCTTATCCAACTCAACTTATTATAATTTTCCCTTTATGAAACATTTTAGTAAGGTCTATATACTTTATTGGCTTACCTTAATATGTTCGTTCTGCAGTAATTTACCTCAAAACAGGGATAAACACACAAGGGTACGTACATCTCCACATTCGCGAATTCCCTTCTTGCGGCACACGAAACACTTTTGAAATGGGCGGGACTTCTTTACTGTTGGTGGTATCCTTTTAGGATAATGTTTTCCTTGAAGTCTGAGGGGTGCAGGGGTTTTGGATTTTCAACCCCCAACGTGGTATTGTTCAATTAGGCTGCGAGTTACTTATAGTCAGTAGTCAAGGTCGGTCATTGTCCTGTGTGGGTTTAGAGAGCTGTCCAAATCCCCAAACAATTGTATATGGCTATAGCCAGTTGGTGCAAAAACACCTTTTTATACCACTTCTCCCTTCAGCTACAAGCAGGAAAGAATACGTATGTATTTCAACAAAGAAAGACACGGACTCTACTCAGTTACGAAACTCGCGTAAGCAAAAGTTGTAATGTTGATCTATTCTGATGACTCAAGAGACCACGCATGCAGTAGCGCTTTATTACACAGTATGCTGACGCATAAGGCACACATACAATGGGTGTTCCTTTACTGTTTCCTTCCGAGAACTTATATTAGATGCGTTCGACAGAGCAAAGTTGACTTTTCACCACAGTGAAACAAAATAGTGCCATTTCAACGTTTTGTAAATACAACTCAAGTTTGCTGATGACGTACATTTATACTGCAAATAACGAGTTTTATACCAGTTTTTGTTTCATTAAAATAACTTAATATTTACACAAAATACAGCTGTGTATATACAAAGCGCATTTAACAATTTAAATGCTAGCAGTTCTCGGCTCGCGGATGTTTAAATGGCCATCGCTGAAGAGGTTAATTGGGGATGCAGTCTGTTTGGATTTGGAAATGTTTGGATTATCCGAAAAACGAAAAAAAGTATGTAAATTCAGCTGTGGAATTAGCAGCTATAAGGTAATGCAAGGTAGTGATGTGAGGAAGTGACAACATTGTGATTACCACGCACAAGGTAATGACAATGTATTCAACATAACAATGTATTCTTCTAACCTGTGAATATAGCCGATCGCATGCAATAGTGGCAGTACATAGGTCATTTAGCTTAGTCATTAAGTCAGTTAGGTATTTCAGTTTGTCACATTTTTGTGCAATAAACATTTCGTTCCAATTTGTGTAGTTTAATGAGTTTATTAGTTCTATAATAAAAATGCTTTTTCTACACTGCAAGTAACATTTTTTATTGTTTTTTTTTTAAATTATGTATTTTGTGTTTGGATTATCTGTAATTTTGAATTTGCAGGGTTTGGATTATCAGGGTTTTACTGTATTTCTGGTGAAACGATATGAAATTTTTGGGTGGAATGCATTCAATATCTTCTCTGCCTACTTCTGTTGAATTCAAAACAGATGAGCTTCGGTGAGACTTTGAATGAACTATGTAAACAATTCTGCCTATAATGTCCAGTGGCATATGCAAACCTTTTAATGTAAATTGTATCACGGAGAAACATGGAGTCCATAATAATTGTCTTTGGTGTGTACCACTACTGACATTTGTCTGTTTCTGTTCTAACAAACCAATCAAGTCATACCCTTGCAAGTTCATGGACATTTCCAAAGTTGCCGTATTAAGCAAAGCAATGGGATTCGTTGTATCAGTAACTGTGTGGAAGCCCATTCAAATGTTCTACCTGCCTGAAGGCCAGAAAGAAATGACGTGGCAAACCAGCTTCTTGAGACACAAGAGACAGCAACAAAGCTCTTCTTTTCTGAACTGAGCTGAACTGTGTGTACATGGTAGAGAAAGTAAATATGAGCTTATTATTTAGCTGAGCGTAGTACAAATGGCAAATGTCCTGAATATAGGGATATGTAAAAACATCAAACATCAGGAAACAATTGAATTTGTTTCAGCACAAAATCATGCTGATGCAAGAGAAATTGAACTCCATAGCTACAGTGATTTTTCTTTTAATTCATGCATTAGATGCTTAAATATCAAATTGGCTGCCAGGTCATTATGGGATTTAATTTACCTCAGGGCTTGTTCTCATTTCATGGGATTCAGTTGTTCCAGCCATTGTCTATATTAAGGTAGCATGTATTTTATGTGCATGTTTTTAGAATAGTACATTTTGCACCATACAATTGTTATGTGCCCTTTCAGCAACAAGAACCGTAATTTGGGTGTTCCTTCATTTTATTATTTGAATATCTTAAATTCCTTGTTGATTTTTGCTCTTGGTTTTATCTGAACCACTCTGAAAGTTTTAAAAAGTGCTATTCCTATCTAGTCATCTTGATAAAATACATTAACAGAAGCACAAGAGGAAGCATTTTATTATAGTTGTAATATTTCTCTATTAGGGTGACTATCAACATTTAACTGGTAATTATTATTTATTTATGCCAACAAACTTACTGTTGGTGTTTTTAAACACACAACTGGTATTCCTCAAAATTGCTCCATACTCAAAAACTGAGTTAATGAACCTCACACATCCATTCTGTTTGTGAAGAAGGAAGTAAGCAAAATAAATAAACACTTAAATGGAAGGGAGAACCATTATGTTTGTAAAGAGATATCAGCATTTAACTTGTATTGGTCAAAATCTCTCCATACTCAGAAACTGAATTAATGAGCCTTATACACCCATCTTTTAATCATGATGGAGGTATTAACCAAAAAGAATATACTGAGGTAGAGAAGATAACCATTATGTTTACAGTATGAAGAAATATATATTTGTGATGTATTAGAAGCTTTTGTGTTCCAGCGTAACACTGTACGCAGAGTTTCTTCCAACGAAGCAGAGAGCAAAGTGTGTAGTTTTGCTTGATGTGAGTGATGATTATTTTTCTGACAGCCAAATTTCTTCTCTGGTAGAGAGACTGGGTAATATCTGAAGCATGAACTTAACTACCTCCATTTCTTTTTAATAATGTGGTACAAAGGTGTTTGGGTTCCTGTAACATCTATGAATATTTTTATTAACATTCTAAGGAAATAGGTAAGTCACATACTTCACTAGAGGGAATATTTTCATACATCTTTGATTTTAGCAACTGACTTGGTGCAGTGATTTCCAGATTTCCGTTTTCTTCTCATTAATCTTGGGTAGAAGCATGAAGTCCTATGTGCTAGTGTATGGTGGTACTGATATAGAATCTGATACTTGCACGTAAAACTTCTTTCATGAGGTATGAAATTCATCAAGCATATACTTCATATTAATTTACTTTCAATGCTAACAGATTATCTTACTTTGATTTCTGCTACTTCATAATTCTCAGAACTTGGTTTTGGTTCTACAAGCCATTTTGTTGAAATTAGTTTTGATAGTGGATTTAACAGTTTATTCTTGGTTTCCAAAACTGTCATATTTAATCTTTTTAGCTCTGCCGTAGTAAATTTATTAATCCATTTCTACTATTTAATAGGTTTTAATTTTTATAGAAACTACTTTAATATTTTATGTCTTTCACAATAGATTTTTCCCCACTTTGTCACATTAATCAAAGATTTATAGGAAAACTTCAAGTAGGACCTTATCTTCACAAGATAAAATTGAATAATTGTTAGTACCAGAAAAAGAAGACATGCCTTAAAACTATTAAAAAGAAAAGAGCTATTGCCATTAAATAAATTTTGAGGAAACTAAGTTTAAAGCCTTACATTGCTACTTAACACTAAAATTATTCAGTTGTATTTGGAGGTAGAAGAAGCTGTCTTGTACTAAAGCTTTTGTCTGCCTGTCTCCTTTGCACATTACTTTTTGAACTGTAAGATATTATCCTTCACTAAAGGTTGGAAATTTTTTGAACAAGTGAGGTTAATCACATTAATTGATAGTTGCTTATGTTTACACTATACCTCATTTGTGAAAATTGGGGTATGTTTTGGGAACCTTCATTCCCGACCTCAGCTTTCAATGGACTAATTGATAATTTGGTTCTTGTTTTTTGTGGTGTAGATGTTACCCTAAATTGAGAGCTTAGCTTAGCTCAGACTGTTCTGAAAAAGTTGGCATCCTAAATAATGTCATGGTGGCATGTGCTGCTGTGACTGATTTTCTGGAAAGGGGTTCCTATTTGAAAACCGATCATTTTGCCATCCTGCACAGCATACTGAGCGTTGTCAGTGTTTTTTGGAACACCCTATAGATGTATTATTTATTCTAACTACTGCTTAGTCAATGTCCCTTAAAGGGGAACAAAACACAAAGATCATATGTACGAGGGTAATTCAAATATAAACGGTAATTGTTGCATATCATGGAGGAAGCAGTTCAGAGCGGGACAGTGGAGTGGGGGGTTGAAGGTTGGTGTGTTAGGGAGGGAGAACTAGCTTTGTTAGCTGCTTCGCTAGGTTCTGGCGTCAGTACAGCCATGAGTGAGCAAGAGGTTCCTTCGTCTGTTGCGCAATGCATTATTATCAAGTTTTTAACCAACGAAGGGGTTAAACCTTTGGAGATTTTAATTCATTTAAGGGCACAGTTTTGGGACACTACACTGTCACAGAATCGAGAGTTTACTTAGCCCAGACAATTTAAGGGTGGCTAAGAATTTGTGGAAAACGAAAGTCATGCTCGATGCCCAAGGTCAAATCTCACAGATGACAACATCAGTGCCGTTCGAGAGCTTATTGAAGGTGATCATCGCTCCACTGTTGAAGAAATCACGTCAGAAGTTGGTTGATTTTCTTCATGATCGACGTACAGTGACTGCAGCTTACTTTTGCCAATTGTTAAGGTCTGTAAAAGCTGCCTACTGAAGCAAAAGACATTGTATGCCCATCAGAGATGTCATCCTTCTCCAAGACAACACTACGCCTCACACCGCCAATTTGATAATGGATACAATGGTGCACATGCACTGGGAAACCCTTGAACACCCTCCCTATAGTCTAGACTTGTCCCCCCCCCCAGACTAGTTTTTGTTTGCACCCATGAAAGAATCGCTTGGAGGGAAACATTTTGAAAGCAACGACAATGTCGAGGAGCATGTGCGTAATTGGGTAGCGATGTGCCTTCAAACTTTTTTTGAAGAAGGAATGTTCAAGCTTCTGAAACGTTGGCAAAAATGTGTACAGTGTGAAGGAAGCTACGTATATAGAGAAATGTTGATGTAGTCGCTTGTGTATATATTTAATCAATAAATATTTTTAACAAAATTACTGTTTATATTAGAATCACCCTCTTACCTTTTTATAAGCTAGTAACAGTGACGTGAATTTAAGTTATAATGAAAACTGAGTCGGATTGAAACACAAAACATCACTTACATATAATTAAACTTGACCAGTTTCAAGAGCCCAACTTGCTCCCATCATCAGGATTAAACAACTGGTTCTTGTTGATATTGTTTGATGCATGGTTAGTTGAGATGACATCTAGCAGTGAGCTGATAAACTTCCATAAAACTTCTAAAAGCTACAAAACACGCTGCAGAGTTGGATACTTGGAAAAAAATTCATATAATAAAAAACAAGCTCCGCGTAGTGAACTTTGATTTGCCTCCACAAAACCCCTTATGAAGGTTTATCGGCTCACTGCTAGATGTCATCTCAACCAATCATATATCAACAAGAACCAGTTGTTTAATTCTGATGATGGGAGCAAGTTGGGCTCTTGAAACCGATTAAGTTTAATTATATGTAAGTGATGTTTTGTGTTTCAATTCGACTCAGTTTTCATTATAACACAAAAATCATGTTTCTTCCAAAATGAAGGCTATGGCCTTTAAAATGCAGTGTAAGATTGTTTTCTTTCTTTCTTCTGCTGCCGGTACGCGGAAATTCACATGCTTACTACTGCATGTGCACTAATGCTTTGCATAAATTGTTCTTGTTGGTATTGAGGTTCAAGAGCAGTGTACTTTATGGTGGTGTTACTGAGTCAGTTAAATATTATACAAACTACGTAATATTATGAAAATAAAGTGTCTCAATATTGTGCATATGGCTGCAATGTGAGAAGCAAAACACACAAGGGAATTCATTTTCACTCGTTTCCAAACAGAGATGAATCTCCCAAAAGATACAGGATATGGGTAAAAGTTTGCAAAAGAAAAGATTTTTTGCCTGATCCCAGTACTCATTAATGTTCCTTCCATTTTAAGGGCATGTTTATGAATAGACACAGTTATTAAGAAAAGCAGCTTTATTAAAACTTGGAGCTGTTCCTACTGTAAGGAAAAATGAAGATACTTAAAATTCTAGCAAGACACTAATTGACCCTCCACCATCTTTATCCAGGAGCAAACAACAAAAAATGGAATGATATGAGGCCAGAAGTCATAAAAGCATTGTTTCCGAATTATGTGGTAGTGTTACTTGCAATAAAACTGGCAGCAAAGGGGATGATGATAAAAGTAATGGAAGAGAATCCAGAATAGAAGGTGATTAAAAAAAAAAAGAAATTCAGGAGTAAAATGTCAACTAGGTACTGAATTCGTAAGGAAATGTATCCATGATAAATTGTTGGAACCTAAAATATCTATGAAACAACCAATGATGAGGAAGATCAGGATAAGCTGAATGAAAATTTGTACCAACCTGATACTTCAGATTTTTATACAATTGATGACGAGGAAGAAGAACAAGGAGGAGATGGAGAGTGTTCATACATGAAAATGAAGCTACAGCTGAGTATTTCATTGTTGCTTGGGCATCTCTACTTTTACCTTTCAAGGATGTGTTTTATGTAGAAATGGAATGAAAACAATTTGTCATTACATTAAATGGACAATGCTGTATGTTAAAAGTGTTATTGCAGTCATACATTCACTTGGAACTCACAAAATTTATGAGAAAAGAAACCGGAAGGAAATGCTTTAATAGCGGCATCTCCCTTGCGCCCCGGTGGATTAACCCATCGAACCTCTTCTCCTGGTGGTCCACGAGGGCCTGGTGGTCCTGGTATACCTTGAGGTCCTGGGTTTCCATCTCTTCCAGGCATACCTTTAGTTCCAGGTTCACCATCTTTTCCCGACAATCCTGGAGGTCCAGTCATGCCTTTGTCTCCTGGAGGTCCCTGAGGTCCAGGTAACCCTTGTAGACCAATGAGACCACGGTGTCCTTTTGCACCCTTTGGACCTTCTTCTCCTCTATCACCTTTACCTCCCTCTGGCCCTGGAGGTCCTGGCTTTCCTCTAGCTCCCTGTGGCCCTTCTACACCCTGTGGTCCAGTTTCTCCTCGAAGACCCCGTTCTCCTGCTGGTCCTGGAGGTCCATTTGGACCAGGTGGCCCTGGAAGACCTGGTGCCCCTGGAGTTCCCGGAGGTCCTGAAGGTCCTACAGGTCCCTTATCTCCCGGTCTTCCTGCAATACCAGGTGTTCCTGCTTTACCTGGTGTTCCCTCTGGTCCCTGTTCTCCAATTGGTCCCGGTGGTCCTAGAGGTCCTGCAATACCTTGTGGTCCTGGAGGTCCTTCACTGCCTGGCTTCCCTGGTGGACCTGTCTCACCTTGTGCACCTCTCTGACCTCTGAGGCCAGCAGGTCCTGTTGGGCCGGGTAATCCTGGAAGTCCTCTGTCTCCTGGAGGGCCCTGTGGACCAGGTTGTCCTGGAGCTCCATGTTGTCCTTGAGAGCCTGAGTCACCCTTAGGTCCTTCAGGTCCTGGTGCACCAGCTTGTCCTGGAGGTCCTGGATTGCCCTGTTCACCTTTCATTCCTGGGAATCCACGTTCACCCTTCATTCCAGGCAAGCCTACCAGACCCTGAGGGCCAGGGAATCCTTGTAAACCTTGAGGGCCAGTGGGACCTCGCTCTCCAGGGGGCACGATCCTAGGTATCGCTGTTGGATAGTGTCCCTTGGTCCAGGTAGGACGATGTATGCCATCCTGCTTCGAAATTCTGCAACAGTACCGCCGGTCTTGACGGTCCCTCGTCCAGTTGCCCTTCTTCCTGGTGTGTTGACGGGCCATCCTGCGCACTTTGAAACGGCTCACTGGGTACCATGTCCGCCGACCTCTCTGGCGCACCTTCGCAGCCACCTTGCTTCCGATGGGTCCGGCAACAAACCCCACCACATCCGCGCGAGTCGCGTCCACCGCTGCACTCGTGTTCACTCGTGCTCGGCACGGCCTCTCCTGTATCCTGCCGTCCACGATGATGTCCACCATTCTTCCGTTCACGGCACTATGCGTCAGGTGATTGGATGGCCCCGACGGTCCCCCCATATCTTCCGAAACGGGCGCAACTGTCGCCTCGGCCACTAGGTGCTCCCTCCCCGGCTCCGCGCTATTCCGTCTGCCCCTGGCATCCAGTACTTTGACGCTCTCGTCAACTCTTACTACCAGGGCGCCAAGACGTTCCCCGTCGTCCTCCACGACGTCCACGTGCTGGCAGAGGTCTTCCACCTTTTCGCCGAGTTCTTCCACGCCTTCCGTCACGCCAGCCAGTTGCTCGTCAATTTTCGCCAATAGCTCCGTCTTCATCTCTTTCAGCTCGGCAGCGAGGTTGTCGTTTCTCGTTTCCATTTTGGCAAATAATTCTTTCATCATTGCCATCATCCTGGTTTCCGAATCTCCCTCCATCCCACTTCTGACACCAAATGTAACAAATTTAAATGTAACAAATTTACCAAACCTTTTTATTTTCTCAACACTCAAGTACAGCCATACTACTCGTTTCTGTCTCTTAATCTTTCCAAACTCTCACACCATACTAGTTTCTGTCTCTTCATCTTCAACAACTCAAAACTGTCTCCATAGCAACCTCCTTGAAAATCAAAGAGTCTTAATGACATGGAGAAGCCATGTCACATTATTATTATCTGGTGGGTATATTGTTTCAGAAATTTAAGTCCTTCAGCAAAACACAGGATTTGGCAATTTTTTCAAGGTCTACATTCAGTAAAACCATTTGAAATATGGTAGCACCAGTCATTAGATTAATTTGGATTCAAGAAAGAAAAAAGCTTGTTCATTGAAAGGTTGTGATATGCCTATATGGTTGGCAGGGGATGTAACTCCCCATTATTTTCAGCCAAATTCTTGCAAAATTATTAATTTTGAACGAGTTCGAAGAGGTATGGTGAAAGGCAGTTTGGTAAATGATGCTTGCAACAACATAATGACAAGGCCTGTGAAACAGGAAATGTATAAAGTTGAAATTTTACTTACTGACAGACATAAAGGTATAAGATATCTGTTAAAAACTCAGTACACAGAACATGAATTTGATGTATGGCGTTTGTCTAAAAGTCTAATGAAAAAAAAATTAAAATAGAAAAACAACACACAGAGTTGATGGTATGGAAAGCCACTACAAAATAACCACTTATGTTAAACTGCACTGAACTGTAGTGAGAATAGTGCCATATTAAATGAAAAATTTACATAAATTCTTCCTCATATAAAAATAAGTAACTAGAAAAAGGGTGAATGGAAACTTTGTGGACATGATGAATTGTTGGAAGAACATGAAATCAATAAATTACAGATTAAAGGCAAATCAAATGCCTATCATGCTCTAAAGAAAATAATTTTGGATAGCAGCCTCTTAAAAGATTTGGCTCATATTTGACATTCTATACTGTGACTTTTGGTGTGGGTGTGAAGTAAAGTAGACAGATGTAGTCGAGATAAAGAAACACTTTTATTTCCGTAAACAGTAACTTTGTACACTCGTTGCAACAACAAGAAAGTCTTTTCCGATTCTCCAACAGCACGGCTCCGAATTCGTAACACAAAGAACTAACTCTTCTCCGTCGGCACAACTCTCCACATCGTCTGTCCGTCTCCGTCGGCACGACTACTCAACCTTCACATACGTCTGACTGCCTCCTGTCGCACTTTACCGCTATTTATATCTCCCAGGCACTATTCTGGAAGCTTCAGGAACGTTCACTTTTTGCGGCGAGATACAAAGTAGAAGACTCCAGAACAATCTATCCTTTTCTCTCTTTCGGCAAGCGCCCCAACAATGCGGCCATTCTCTGTCTCTTTCCTTCGGCTCCTTTGCGGTAGTGCCGACAATAATGCGATGGGTGACACTGCGGTTGTCGGCAATTAGATGCGGCGGGCGCGGTGACAATACATACTGGGAGTTTGGAGAGGTATCACAGTCTTCATCTGAGATATGCTCCAAAAAGAATACATTTTTCATATAATGGCCATCAACTTACACCAATGGATGGAATCAGGATGGTCTTTGGTGTTCACACTGTGTCGGAATCGCTATCAGAGTGGTTTAAATCTTCAAATTCATACCTTGTAGGTTCAAACTGATAATAACGGATACCACGTTCACTCATTTTCAAAGAAGATGTTGGACTGCTGTTTTTCACTTGTTTGGTATTAACACGTGGACCTTGTTTGTCATTTAAAGCACCACGTCTGAGTTCAGTGGAATGACTTAACGAGTCATATCAACAACTGCAAGTAACTTGAGACCCACTCACCTTGGGGCAGTGAAACTGCCTATGTTGCTATCTATTTGTGACGATAAATAAACTGATTTGGCAAATGAAATATTCATTTTGGTGTTTCGTTCCCTTTAAGAAAGTCACATCCATCGCCTCCTCTATTAATTTATAACAAAAATTTTGGGAATTTTAAGTTTAAAAGAAACAAAACCGTGTAAGATTGAGAGGGCACAAGCTCAACAGCCTAGTTAAGTCTGAATAGTCAGAACATTTCTATTGGACATGACTGCTGCCAGCGCATGTGAAAGTTCATTGTCCTTGCTTTATATTTGATCTAACAATTACGATCACAATTACAATAAAATATCATCAGCCATATTACCTGTTTAAAGTTCTATTATAACTTCCTTTGTGGAACAGCATCAAAGTATGATTAAATTAGAGCATGTCTGAAGTAAAACACAGGTTTTAAAAATTGAATAGCTTGAAAATCTACAATTTGATTTGGCCATTCCAAGCCAAATAAACCTAATATGACTATTTCATTTATTTACAAAATCTATGTAATTATTGAATTAAAATGTTATATTAAAGCAAGTAGTATATTATCCTTCAGCTTGAATGGAGTAAATCCCATTTTCCAGCCAGCATGCACTATAATAAGATGTCCAGCACTGTCATTTGCATACACTCGTGGAACAACGTCACTCCGCCAACACTTGGAAACTGTGTAGTGCGTGTGAATCCAGGTTTCATCCATGTATATCATAGGCTTATTTTCCCTGCGTTCATTTCTTCTAAGTGTTCTAAGAAATGGTGCTCTTTGAGCCACTATATTCAGGTCATTTCCTCAATACACTCCTTCTATTTTTATACTTTTTAAATCAAAATCCAATAGATGTGAAATTAATCTCTTTCTTGCAAAAGCTCAATAATCTTCAAGCATAGGAATTTCTTTTTTAACGTTGTAATACTCCTAATACTTTCTTTTAATGATGCACTTGTCCATTTCCTCCAAAATGATTTTATTTGCAGGAGGTTTACCAATCTTATGAGGTGATTTTATTTTGCTTGCCCCACTTTCTTCAAGCTGGCTGTCTTTTCTAATCTTGCATATTGTCTTACTACAGCCAGCAGAAGCAACAGCATGTTCAGTAGCATTTGTAATAGGTATTTTTTGACCTTCTTTCTTCTCATCACATATAAATAACACACTGAGCTTGCTCGTGAATAACTTTATTTCCTTTATGTTCCATCACTAGCACAATCATTGTAAACGCTATGCTGCACATTAATAAAACAGACTGTACACATTTCGTGACATTCGTGTTGTGGCAAAATGTAGCAGTTTCTGGGAACATGAGGCTCTATCCATCTCCTCCGAGAAGAGCACGCTGAAACGGGAAGCCAGTTTGCAGTTCAATCCTGCCTGGAAACCAGCCTTAAAGTTGGAGATTGATCGGTTCAGAAAACACAGATTCCAACGGAGCGTTGAACCACCTCCAGATTACACTTGGTATTTTCTACTCTGTCCATACTAGCGGACAGTACATATACTGGTCCTTTCACCCTTGTTAGTCATTCATCATCCTGATGATGGGAGAGATGCACACTCCCAAAATGTCAATGGCTCTTCATCACTACACCTGGCTTGAAGCCTGAGAACATCTTGAATATGTATTCGTATCGTCATCACATCAATTCACTTGCTTGCTACTTCCCATGCAGGACTGCACTGGCCTTGGTCAGGTTATATCAATGTTATTAAAGGAGGTGCTGAAACTGGCCATATTGTTGTCTATATATTTTTGGCACCTCTTTAGGAAACTATTCATCACTCGCTGTAGTTCATGTTGAGAAATACAGGTCATTTTGTGGCAAACATTTTGATTTAATTCTTCCAGAGTGTGTGGGTTTGTCTTGTACACTTTATGTTTTAAGTTATCCCCAGATAAAAATTGCAGGGGGTTAAGTCGGGGGACTGAGGAAGTCACAAATCTCTTCTAATAATTCTGTTCTGAAGCACACTTTAAATTCTAAAGTAAGAACAAATTAGAAACTAAAAACTTCACTTATCTTAGTATGATTTGCTGCTGACCCTGGGGTTTCAAGCTGTGTCCAGCTCATTCTCAAAGCCATATAAACAAACTCGTTGCCAAGCTACAATCTTTTATTTTTTCTGAAAAACAATTACTAAATATAAAAACAATTATTAAATATAAACAAACTGATAAATCAGCTGTGGCAGATCATTTTTGGTCATTTAATCATGAAATTAATCCAGAAGTTAAATTATTAAAACAATTAAGTAATCCTATAGATTTAATGGTTTGGGAAAAAATTTTTATTTTAAAAAACAGGAACCGTGTCATGAACTTACCTCTATAGATTGTATTTATACATTTTTGTTTTCGGAGATTGGTAAATAAAAATTGAATAAGAGTAATTGTTTTTCAGAAAAAATAAAAGATTGTAGCTTGGCAACGAGTTTGTTTATATGGCTTTGAGAATGAGCTGGACACAGCTTGAAACCCCAGGGTCAGCAGCAAATCATACTAAGATAAGTGAAGTTTTTAGTTTCTAATTTGTTCTTACTTTAGAATCTTGTTGCTTCACTGTTAATAGCCTCAATTTTCCCTTATTTAACACTTTAAATTGTTCACATCAAAAGATTGGCTGTATGAGCTGTTGCAGAGCCTTGTTGAAAAAAGGCAAAATCATGCTCCCTGTTGGTTAATTCTCTAAAAATAGGGGGAAAAATTGTATTCGCATTTGTACAGGCATCAACTGTTGATTCGAGAAAAATTGAGCCTATAACTCTTTCTCCACTAATGCTGCACGTACACCAATTTTTTCATCCTGAAGGAGTATTTCAAGAACAATATTAAGTTACTCAGAGCCCCAATAGTGATTATTTTGTTTACCCACATATCCTGGAAGATGGAACCAAGCCTCGTTCAGGAAAAATATTAAATGTGGGTCATTTTATACACTATTGAGAGTTCATTCACAAAATGTACACCAGGATCACCTGGTTGTGGAACATGTGCCACAGTTATTTTATATGGTTTTAACTTCAGCAATTTAGTAGCTCTTTGTACAGAGCCATAAGAAATGCCTGCCTGTTGTGAAAGATGCCTAAGTGATTTTTTGGGGGGGAACTCTCCAAACCATGATGGATGTCTGTTTCTTTGGTAAGAACCATATGCCGTCTTTTAGATTTCTGAGCCTGAGCACTTCCTGTGGCCTGAAATTATTGTAAAATTTATGGATTGTTGTGCAGTCTGGAACTTTTACACCTGGAAATCTTTATGTAAATTGCACTTTCACTTGGCGAGCTAAGTTAACACATTCGAACCACAAACGAATACACACTGTGCAGTGGAAAACAAATGCTGAGCCATAATACACTTTTTGACTAAGTACAGGCAAAATAATAAAGTATGCTGGAAGTAATTCAACCACACGATATCACCATTAGCTCTATACTGCACTTTTGGAGCAGAGAAAAACAAGTCATCCTTGTGTATAGCAGCCACTCTTATCATGTTTCCATGTGTGTAGTGGAAAAACACTGTGCAGTGCTTCGGATGTTTTTGAGTCTCTCTGTATTATTTGCCATTGCTGCAGTTGTCTAGTGTAAATATTTTAAATTCAAGCTTGAAGACAATGTCATTGCTTCATCTGCAGTAACTGTTTGGCGGAAATAAATTTAGGAATTAATTTAAAAGCCTACAGATCCACACAGAAGCCCAAATTAATTGCTAAGGCTGCAAAATGACTCACCTGCATAGGAAAGCATAAGGACAAAAATTTGAACTTCTAGAAATCTATAAATACTCATTCTAAAAATTCTCTAATTTTTTTAATTCACATTTGAAATACATTATCTGAGTTAAAGTTTATATTTGAAATAAATTTACATAAGAACTTCTTTTGTCTCAGCTTTGTTTTAGTGATGAGAGCAGTTTTGAAATCCTGTTTGGGAAAAAAGCTCTGCTGAAATATACTTTTTTTAATATTCATTTTGACTGACCAGCTAAAAACCTATATAGGACATTTATAATCAAAGGCATAACAATAAATAACATTGAAGTGGGCATATGACTCCATGAACTGTGTTAGGAGTATTGTTAATCTCAGCAGCACTGAAAGATGTTCACCTACTTGCAATAGACATGTTTGGCCCTCCTTCTTGCAGTGAACAGTACCAGGCTGAAATGAGTTATGGGAGATTCAAATTCCTTATAAACTCTTCAGGTTTGATGACAAAGGCACTAGGCAACTAACGAGAGAAAGTGATAGATTGCACCAATACAGGAAGTAGGGGATTACTTTGTATCCTCTTGCAGAAACATTTATAAGCCTGAAAGCTATACCAGTGTTGATGAGCAGCTACTTGTTTTTCGGGGAAAATGTCAATTCAGATGTACATCCCTAATAAACCAGCTAAATATAGTATTAAAATAGTTGTATACAATGTTAAAACGAAATATGTGTTTGATGCAATTCCATATCTTGAAAAAAGCACACGAACCTGGGGATAACCTTTATCTTAATACTACATAAAAAGTCTTGACTCCTGTATACGTGGAAAGTACAGAAACAACCATGGGCAATTAGTTTACTACAGTATCAATGGCCTTTGAAATGTTCAAGAACCCTGTAAATTGGTGGTTATCGGTACAATGAGAACAAACAAGAGAGAAATACCACCTCAACTGTTGAACACGAAGATCAGGAAGCTGCAACATCCTTGTCCTGTTTTGATGAGCTTTGGTATCAGATAAATGCACATCTGATAAGGTGTGGTTCTTTTGTCTACAGTGCACAAACAACCTAAGATGATAAGGATACTCACAAACCAGATATATAATTTTTCAGTGCAACAAAAAGTTTTGTTGACAGTTTTGATCAAATGTGTACTGGCATGTCTTGTAATAGGAAAACATGCAGATGGCCACTATTGATTTTCTACAGAATGCTCAATATGATTCTGGTAAATGGATATGTGCTGTACTGTCACAATATGCTACAAAATAACAAGAAAACTAGATTAAGAAGGCAGTAAGTGAAAAATTTCACCATGGAGCATCCTGGCTACAGCACTTTAAACTGCAGACACTTAGACTATCATTGAAAGCTATGATCAGCAAAGTTCTATGTGTTGATCCTTTTTCAAGAAAAGAAAAGGAGACTCAAGAATACAAGAGGAAAATAATTTGTGCATTTTATCCACCACATTTACAGCGTATGACCAGGTTCTTCTGTCACTATTGTTCTTGTGCAATGTGTTCTGAACACCAAGAAAAATCATGCATTGAATGTGACGAGAAAGCCTAAACTGCATCAGAACGTCTCAAAAATGAACAAAAGAAAGTATATGAATCCAGTTTTTTGAGTCACTTTATTTACACTTGTCTTGCACTTATAAAAGCTGGAAAAACTGGAACGTTTCAAGATCATTCAATCTCATCCTCAGCCATTGGGTGACTGAAGCCAACTTCTTCCTCCACCACCTCTATGCTGCTATGTTTCTGTTGCCATCTGGTGTAATGGGTGCAAAGTTTTAACACATAGTCCAATGCCGGGATTTCAAAATTTACTGTTTTGATGTATATTTTTAACAAATGTTTAGTTCTATCATAAGTTAAGGTGAGTGTAAAAAATTGGATTGATACAAGGGTGGTCCAGAAAGTAACCGCCGTTTGTGCGCGGCACAGGAAGTGGTGGGGGTAGTGCCATCATCTACATATCAATGTACGCAGTAATCACTGTGCTTCTAGGTGTCTAAGGGAGAGCATTGTACTGTTGTGCATTTGATAGATATAACGTCAAAACACGAGCGCCACAATAGAAAATCCCACCAAGTATGAGGTGAGCGGTGTTATAAGATTTCTTTTGGCAAAACATCACTCAGCAGCCAAAATTTATTGTGAGTTGTGTGCAGTATATGGTCCTAACATTATGAGTGAAGGTGTTGTCCGTAAATGCGTACGATTTTTTAAAAATGGAAAAACAAACATTCATGAAGAAAACAGAAGTGTAGGCCTACTCCTGTCAATAATGACCTGGTGAACAAAATGGATGGAAAAGTTCGTGGGAACCGTCAGTTCATGATAACGGAACTTTCTGATCATTTTCCCGAAGTTTCTTGGAATTTTGCACAAGATAGTGACCAAACACCTACTTATAGGCTATCGCAAGTTTTGTGCTTCCAAAATTGCTAACCGACAAACACAAAACCAAAACCAAAAGAACGAGTTCTGCCATAGACTTTCTTTCTCGATATGCCACTGGAGAAGAAGCATTTTTTAACAGAATAATTGTTACTGGCGCTGAGACGGGTGCCCTACATGAATGTTGAAACAAAACGGCAGTCAATGCAATGGGGACATACTGCTTCTCCAAGCAAGCCAAAGAAAGCCTGCCAAACCCTGTCTGCAAGGAAAGTCATAGCTACGGTATTTTGGGATGTTAAAGGCATCTTACTCGTTGAATTTATGGAACGTGGCATGACTGTAAATTCTGAAGCCTACTTTTGGCCGGTTTCCAACGGGGTGTTTTTGACCATCCCCCCTACAGCCCGAACTTAGCTTCCAGTGATTTTCATCGGTTCCCGTGCATGAAACAGTGGCTTGCAACTCAGTGATTTGCCAATGACGAAGAGCTTCATCACGACATGACATGTTAGCTACGTTCACAGGCGGCAGTATTTTATGCAGAGGGTATTTCAAAGACTGTTAAAAGGTATGACAAGTGATTGAATTTGTTTGGAGAATATGTGGAAAAATAGAAAAAATGTTGTAGTTTTCAGATATAATAATAAATTGTTTATATCTCAACTGGTTTAATTTTTATTTCCAAATGGAGGTTACTTTCTGGACCGCCCTCATACATGAAGAATACTTTACTGTTAATAGTGCTTCTATTTTTAATATTTGAAAGAAAATGTGTAACATATATTGTGCTACTTTTTGCAATAGTGATTGTATTTTAAGTGCAAACTAATACATAGTCTGTGAGGCTACTGTATAGTAACGTCATCTGTAGCAGCTTAATAATCTAGGGTTAAACTAGACCTTGAAATTGAATGAATTGTAAAATAGACCAGGTGATTAATATGGCCAGACACTGTAGTTTGCAGCATTATTCTAAAGTTTTATGTGCAGTTGGCTCACTGAAGCGTGGAATGTGTGAAGATAAGGTCCCTTTTTCACACAATAACAACATGATATGAAATGACAAACAAATCTGCTCTTTGGCAATAATAAGTTCATTGTAAATGTGTTATTTGCAGTGTTTTTGGGCAATGGGAGCATGCTTTGAGGTGTTGCTGGCACTGGTTGTAATGCCCACCCTTGGATGGAAGTGGCTGTTGGCTCTGTCAACAATTCCATTGCTATGTTTTGCTTCAATCACTCCTGTAAGTATACATGTGAAGAAATATGCTTTCTCTTGTTTGAAAATTATATTGTTGGTACCATTAGTATAGCTAGCCATGATTAAAAGTCATTGGTAATTGCAGTGGCTTCCAGAAAGTGCAAGATTTCATGTTGCATCAGGACAGCCGGAGTTGGCTCTGGACACACTGAAAAAGATAGCAGCAGAAAATGGCAAACCCATGTTGTTGGGTCGATTGGTTGTTGATGACACAATAAGTTGTTTTGCTCCAAGAGGACAGTTTCTGCATTTGCTTCGCTCTGAACTGCGAAGAACATCACTGCTTTTGTGGTTTATTTGGTAAGTAATAAAATATGAAGGTTTGTTTAACTACTAATATTTACACATATATTAGTTACAATGTTAATAATATTGTGACAATATGACATTTTTAGTTACCCCACTTACCTTCATTATAATGGTTCGGGTACAAATCCTGACCTTCTGATGGTGTCATCTGACATAATTGACAATACAAAAAGAGAAATAATAGAAGACCCAGGTTCAGGCCACAGAATCACCATAAACTCCATAAGAGGTCTAATAAATAAAAGTAACAAACCAAAAGTTAAAACTTCTTGGAATTTTAAAAAAGCAGATTGGTCCAGTTTCCAAAATGAGATAGAAGGGAAGTGTAATATACTGTTAGAATCAGAGTTCAAGTCAACAGATGAAATGAATAAAAAAATTTGTGAAATATTATTGACAGCAGCCAAAACACATATCCCCAAAGGAAAGTTAAAGAAATATAGCTACTTTTGGTCTCCATCTTTATCTAAGTTAAAACACGAAAGAAATATAGCAAGAGTCAAAGCCGAAAGAACCAAGTGTCCAGAAGATGTACAAAACTGGAGAAGAAAAGCAGCCATTTTTAAGAAAGAATTAATTACAGCAAAAAGGGCCAGTTTCACAAATTTTGTAGAACATATGGACTATAGGAAAGATGGAAATAAAATATACAAATTCCTTAATAAAACAAAATTATCAAAAAATACAACTGAACCATTAAAATATAATAACAAAAGCTTAACTACAGATAGGGAAATAGCAGAATCCCTTAACAAGTTTTATGCTCAGTCACAAAGAATACCCCAAGCGTATAAAAAACAAGATAAGGCTATCCAAAAAACTATCAGAGAAACTAGTAAGCCAAAAGGTATACGAAATGATATTTTTATTCAGGATTTTAATGAAACAGAACTGGATTTAGCAATAGAACAATTACAGAACAAAAAATCTCCTGGACCTGACAAGATCCACCCAGAGTTTATTAAACACCTTGGCAGGAAAGGAAAAGAAATCCTACTTAAACTGTATAACACGTGTTGGAGAATGACTGTACCTTCCGACTGGAAAAAAGCCATTATCATCCCGATTTTAAAGAAAAACAAACCCTCAAACAATATTAATAGTTTCAGACCAATATCTTTGACCAGTGTTATTGCAAAAGTGATGGAAAGAATGGTGGCATCTAGACTTAACTGGTTTCTAGAATATTACAACTTAATTAATAGTTCACAGACCGGCTTCAGACAGAATCATAGTACAAGTGAAAATGTACTCCTACTAAGCCAAGACATCAAGGAAGCTTTCAGTAGAAAGGAGGATACCTTGGCAGTATTCATTGATTTTAAATCAGCATATGACTCAGTCTGGAGAAATAAATTAGTTGAGAAGTTGCAATCAATAGGTGTGAAAAGTAACATGCTTAAGTGGATAACTCAGTTTATTTCACAAAGATTTTGTGCCACAAAATATAATACATACATTTCCAAATATAAACAAACACACCGAGGACTTCCACAAGGTGCTGTTCTGAGCACAACACTCTTTAACATATATATAAATGACCTTCCATCAATAATAAAAACTTTAGAAACCAAAATTGCTTTATTTGCTGACGATGTAGTCATTTGGACTTCAGGCTCTTCAAAAAAACCTGAATTAATTAAAGACAGAATAGAAACAGCCCTAAACAAAGTACATGAATGGAGCTCCAAAAACCTCATGACTATCAATGTGGAAAAAACAAATTATGAATTATTTACACTAAAATACAAACCAGTTAATGTTAGCATAAATTATAATGGTAAACCACTCAAAGCAGTTGATGATGCCAAATACTTAGGCATCACTTTCGACAGAAAGCTAAGTTGGAAAAAACATATAACAAACATCTCAGAAAAGGTTGAAAAGAAATTGCAAATCCTGAAAAGGTTAGCTGGTGCTAAATGGGGCTGCTCAAGGAGAGTCCTTAACACAACATACAAAATGTATATTAAACCAAACCTCTTGTACTGTTCTGAAGCTTTAATAACAGCAGCAAATGCTAACATCAATAAACTTGAACAAATACAAAATCAGGCTCTTCGCCTAATCACTGGAGCAGTTAAATCCACACCTATTGATGCCATGCTTGCCTTAACATGGACCCCATCAATAACAACAAAAATAGAAGAACAAGCATTGCTCCAACACGAGAAAATGTTATGACTGCCAAACTCTAAATGGAAAGAAGAGAACCTCTCCCATTCAATCCTTAAAACTCATAGTACTTTCCTAGAAAAGGTAACACAGATTAAATCCAAATTGAACATTCCTAACACCAGAGAAAATCTACTTATAAGAGAAAATCCATTGGAATTATTGCAACCTACCTTCAATTTGGAATTAATAGAGGAAATAAGTAAATCAGACACACCAAAAGAAATACAAAAACTTCTAGCTCTGGAAACAATCAACACTAGGTATCCCACAGAAGAATGGCTGCACATATATACTGATGGATCCTCGAAGGAAAACCTTACTGGAGCTGGAGTTACGTGTTCACATTTTTCCTTTTATCATTCTGTTGGCAGAGACACAACAAATTATGATGGAGAAATAGAGGCTATATACATTGCTCTCCGACAATTATTAAATCTTCCCTTAAATAAATTTAACAAGGCAGTAATTCTTTCAGATTCTAAAGCTGCAATTCAGGGAATATGTTCAAATACTACAAAGAAGTCAACAAAAATTAGAGAATGCTACAAAATGTTAACACAACTCCATAAAGTTAATAAGACTGTTCATCTCCAATGGATTCCAGCACACTGTGGAGTCATGGGGAACGAAGCTGCAGACTCACTTGCAAAGAAAGGCACAACAATAAAACCAAAGTCTAAATTCAATTTCTCATATTCCTCAATAAAACGCTTGATCATAAAAAATTTTTGTCATTCATATCTACAAGAAATAGAAACAAATGCCAAAGATAAAAAATGGATTACACTACTTTCCAATCCAGATATAATCCCCCAGAGACCAAGGAAAACAGCTGTTGCAGCCTTCCGACTATTGACAAATCATGACTGCTTAGCAAGTCATCTCTACAGAATGGGTATCTCAGCCTCACCAATATGTGTCCTGTGTAACGATCCAGCAGAAATGAACGAAGACCACTTGAAGACCTGTGAAGCATTAAGATCAGAAGAAACTACAGTTCAAAAGTATTGGAAAGCACGAATGCTAATGGCTTCATTGCCAAATGCAAGGCACTAGAAAACAACAACAACAACATTTTTAGTTACTTGGTCTTGTCATTTTATTTTATTTTCTAAAACTGAAGCCCAAAATTACAATTGTTTTATCATTAACACAATCTACAATTTGTTGTGACCTTGAGCTCACCGCTGTTCTGTCCTCTCCTAACCTTAACATACATTTTTCTGTCTTTCAGTACTCTCTGTAACAGCTAGCTTTGACAGTCACACTCATTAAAACTGCTTCACACAAGAACTCCAACACAATGATTAAATGTCCCAAAACTGTCTTGACAACTCACATTCAAATATCTCTCAATGACTGTACATACATATGTACACAACTGCACCTGCACATGCCCTGCATGCATGCACACACATTATAAAGTTTTTGATGATGCTACGTTGTTTACTATTTATTTGGCAGTTATCAATATTGAATGCTCTCGGCAAATTTATAAATGTGGATAAAACTGATCGTCGTTATGTGATAGAATACTTTCATTTGAAAGGTCTGCGGCAGGATTTTTATTGTTTGTGGAGTTAGCTTTGGCTATTACTCTGATCTTGTGGGTGATTAGAGTGGTTCGGTCGTGAAATAACTAACACTGAAGTTATTTTTCTTATTATCCTACAAACTTTTATTTCCCTTACCACATTAACATAGGTGTTTACATAAGGAAATAATGAAGCTATTAACAGTGAAACAACAAGAATCTAAAGTAAAAACAAATTAGAAACTAAAAGCTTCACTTATCTTAGTAATATTGCAAGTTCTTTGGTGCTAACAAGTTTCAAGTTGACTCCAACTCATTCTCAAATCTTTGAGAATCATGTGTGCGAGCAGTCGTGTTTCTGAGGGCCACTAAAACGCATATCTCCATTTTGTTTCAGACATTCTCCCCTTGTTTTCCATCTCCTATCAGCATTTTTACTATTCTTATTGGTGGAGATATATTCTAATTCCATAATTCCCAGATGTCCAGCAATGGGGTGCTTATCTCAAAATGCATCTTTCAAGGGGTTCATGCTGAATGAACACGCATCCCTATTAGAATGAACAAAAGATTCTAAAGATTTTGGAGGTGCTTTTGTCCTTATTGTTTGGCAACCTTGCATTAATAGCCGTGTTTCCCTGAATGTTACAAGCCCTGCAGTTTTTTAGATAAATGGTTTTGATGAATATTACTGAAATACATGTTTATTCATATTATTATTATTATTATTATGATTATTATTATTATGGACCGCCTCCGTAGCGCAGTAGTAGCGTGCCTGCCTGTGGCGCGGAGGACCCGGGTTCGATCCCCGGTACCGGCATGGGATTTTTCCCCTGCTGGGAGGTCTGGTAAGGGGTGCACTCAGCCTCGTTAGGTCCCTGGGGGGCCAATTGAGGAGCTATCCTGATAGAAAGGTAGCATCCCTAAAAGGTGAAAGTAGTCGCCTTACGGTCGGGGAAGTCGGCGTGCTGACGCCCGCCACCCCCAACCTGCACTCCTCCGTGGCCTTGGCTGCGGCTGGAGGACGCAGCGGCTGGGCGATGAGGGTAACCTCTGAATAAGGGGAAGATGCCCTAGGGAAATTATTATTATTATTATTATTATTATTATTATTATTATTATGATGATGGTTGTGATTGTTATGGTTACGATTGTTGTTGTTATTATTCTGATGTATCCCATAACAGGTCTTAGTTCAACTAATATTAAAGCTGAGTTAGTTTCTACTCTGGGGGACTTGCTCCTTCATTTACAGCAGTAAAATATTGTGTGACAGAGTTTGAGCAAGGCTTAACAAGCTGCCAAGACAAACATCGAATTGATTGACCAAATGAGTCGACCATTCCAGAAATTGTAAAGGAAATCCACAAAATGGTATTGGATGACTGTCAACTGAAAGTGTGCAAGCTAGCAGACATTGCAGGCATTTCAAAAAGTGTGCATACTGACTGAAAATTTGGATATGAGAAACCTGCACACAAGATGGATGCAGCGTTTGCTCACAGTGGAACAGAAACAGTATAGTGAAAATGTTTCAGTGGAGTGTTTGGCAGTGCTTCACTGCGATAAAGCTACGTTTTTGCATCGATTCCTAATCATGGATGAAACATAGGTCCATCAGTTCACACCTGAGACAAAGGAACAGTTGAAACAGTAGGTTAAAAGGGGAGAATCGGATCCAAAGAAGGCGAAGACAGTTCCATCTGTAGGTAAGATCATGGGTCCCAGTTTTTTGGAATGCACATGGGATAATTTTCATAGTTTATCACCAAAAAGGAAAACAGTCATTGGCAAGTATCGTACAAACTTGTTACAGTGTTTGAATGATGAAATCACGCAAAAACGGCCACATTCAGGCAAAAAAGAAAGTTCTATTTTATCAAGACAGTCTACCAGTACACACATAAATTATCACTATGACCAAAATGAATGAGTTAAAGTTTGAATTGTTTCCTCCTGTACTCTATTTGCCAGATTTAGCACCCTCTGATTATTTTCTGCTTCCAAATTTAATGAAATGGCTTGGTGGTAAAAGATTTGCCAACGAAAAGGTGGAGCACATATGCACGCACACACACACACACACACACACACACACACACACACACACACACACACACACACAGACACACACACACACACACACACACACACACACACACACACACACACACACACACACTCTTTTATATAGAATTAAACTCCGCTTTTAAACAGTACACGGTCCCAGCAAAAAAAAAAAAAAAAAAAATAGTAAATAAAGGGAAAATGCAAATTGGCAGCAAATCCGTTGTACTTTACTGTAGTTTTTATTGATGAATGCTAAAACAAATTAAATCCATTTGACAGTTATTGAACATCAACAACCAATTGAGATATAAATGAAACGACACACAAAGAGGCGTCAAAAGAGACATCAGAACAAAATACTGAAGGTTAAACCCACTCTCCTGAAGCATTCATAGTGTGACATGTATAATAGCCCTGTAATATGTGAAATGTTAACTAACCTTCATGTATTCTGGTCTTCCCATATTATGTATGGCATAAGTGAAATACTGCCATATAAAGGAAAACAAACACTTCATAGACATTTTTGACTTCACAAGGAAGTAATGGTAGCTGTGATATGAAAGTGTAAATATGGGATTAAAAATACAGGATAAATGTAGTGTGGTGTATGGATTTGGATATGCACTGTGAACTCGTGTTTAGGGTACACATAGGTGAAATTTCTAAATTCTACAAATATTAGAGAATTTTTTTTCCTAACTCATATCAGACATAACACATGTAAGGAATAATGTGCATTCAAATGTTCATTGCAATATCTTTAACACCTTTAAATTTATTATCTTTTCTAGCTATTTTTGTCAGCTCATCTTAAATGTTCCATGTGATGAAGATTTCAAAATGCTGATAATTTTAAATATTATTCTGTTATGAATAAGTATTCTCAAAAGAAGGTTGGGAAGAGAAAATGTTTATTAAATAAAAATTATTAACTTTGAACCAATAATTTTTTCACCTTTCGTATAGTTTAATTGAACTTTACAATTCACCAATTGGTAAATATTAAAATTACAGAAAATCACTAACTATATTTTTCTGCATTCTCAGTTTGTTGATTAAAATCAGTTGGATTCCATATTTGGAGCAGTATAGTGAATGACGCTGATGCAATGAGCAATGTGCACACCCTGTCCTCGGTTTCCTAGCATATTTTTCTCTTACATGTTCACTTACATTACAGTTCAACATGTTACTTGTACTCTGATACATACAGAAGAAGTTAAAAATATGAAATTAACCTTCACTGCCAAACAAAATGCTGAGAAACTTAGCTTTAAACCTCATTAACATTGACAAGCGAGATGCACTTTTCTTTGTTACATCCAGTGCGTGCATATCGTTTGATGTGACTGACATGAGGCAAGCACAACCCCCAGCCGCTCTGTTTCAATGACTGGAGTGATTAGTAGATTGTTGCTGGAAACATACTATTCAGCACACATTACACCACTTGGATTAATACATAGATAATAGAAAAAGTTAGCTAAAGAAAACTGGCAGAGTATTCATTGACACTGCGCCCCTAGATCATAAAGTTGTGTAAATTGTGCTAATTGGAATAAAAATGTGATATAGATTTTATGACAAAGATTTCTTTTCTCCTTCAAATACATGTAGTAAATAAAAGAGCCCTTACATGTTGGAGGTATCTTTGATGATAAGTAAATGCAGCAATAAACCTCCTACAACCAACTTTACACTTATCTTTATTCTCATATGAGGGTATTTCAATTCCCAGTTTTATTTCTTTACAGGACAGCATGCTCTTTTTGCTACTATGGAGTGGTGCTTATGACGACAGAACTTTTTGAAATATCTTGCTCCCAGGATTACAGCCCTCTTCCAGATATTGATTGCACTGCAGACTGCCAAGAATTGAGTACTCGTGATTATGTGGATCTCTTATGGACAACATTAGCAGAATTTCCAGGTTAGTTCTGGGAGTGGGAAATGTATGTATTATTATTTTAATTATAGTTTTTTACTCATATTACAATAGTGGTGGTTATTAGATGATGTAATGTGCAAAGTACAGCAGTGCTGAAGTCTGCTGCATAAAAGCTGATATTGTATCAACTATGAAGAAACTCGTTGACTATTTCAGGTATATTTGCAACAATATTTGTGATCGAGAAATTTGGACGGAAGGGTACAATGGCTATGCAGTTCATTATCTTCATGATTTGTTTCTGCTTTCTCTTCATTTGCACAGACAAGTAAGTCAGACAATCCCCAGCATGGGAGATTATATTTCTCTTGACAGTAATCACTGTTGATAATGTAATGTGAAGAGGTTAAGCACCACCGGTAGGTTGCCTAACAACGCCTTCTTTTAATATTTAACAATATCAAATGAGATCAAATTTAAAGATTTTAAGTTGACTGCTCTACCTTTAAAATATGTCATTTAGTATCAGTTTAAATTGCTATAACTTGTTTCATTTTACAGATATTCATAAAAGTACTATTTAGACGGTTAGTTTTTTATATAAGAGTATTTAAATAAATCAAAACCAAAGAATCGAGACTACCTGTGTTTAGCAATTTGTCGTTTATTAGAAATGCTTTGGAAAACTTGTGAGTTTTGAAGCCTTCCATGTAGATAAACTTGGGGCTAAACTTTCAGACCATTACTTACTTAATTTTATGTATTGGCATTGAATTGGGGACCTCTGAAAAAACTACAATTCTGTCACATAGAAAGTTTAGTATAAATGGAAGTATACTGTGGAGTTCCTATTTTAAGACTACTTCCATGGACATATTTAAGTACTGAGTGGGAAGAAATAACCTGACATGTTTGAGAGGTAGAATTGAAACTGAAAAAGTTTAGTGCCACTGCCGGGATTTAAATCACTGACTTCCGCTTCATGCACAGCTGCTGTAACCACTGAGCTACTGTGACAACTTGCCAGTATGACATTGAATTCTCTTGTTTATATATTATATATCTTCAACAGCCTTGGAAACCTGATGGAAGAATTTTTCATCTTGGTTAAGCTCTTCATATGAAGCTAACCAGAATACTAATAATTTTCAGTACACATAATGGTTGACATTCATATTTGTTTCCTGTAGAAGTAGAGCAAGATAACTATTTGCGTTTCCAATACCAGTATGAATGATTTACTATTGAGGACTTTAATGTACAAATAAGGTCTAAGCATATATGAAACATCAATGAAAATGCTGTAACTGTTGGCAGTGAAGCAGAATAAATCAACAAGTATAATAGATAAATATTTAAATATTATGCTTCACGTTTCTTTAATATAGGTTGTGAATGTTAAAGACAGACTGAAATTTTTTTTGTCGGTCTGGGTGGCTCTGTTGGTTAGACTCTGGCCTACTGGTCACGGGTTCAAATCTGGCCCAGACCGTTGGTTTTTAAGTGTGTTAAATCAGTAGATTTACTGGCATGTAAAAGAACTCCTGTGGGACAAAATTCCGGCACACTGATGTGACCCTGGCAATTGACAGTGTCATTAAACAACAAAATAATTTAAATTAAGTAAAAATTGAAGCTATTAACAGTGAAGCAACAAGATTCTAAAATAAGAACAAATTAGAAACTAAAAACTTCACTTACAAAATTGTAATTTTAGATCAAGCTGATTATATTAATAGAGTAGAACTTTTGCTTGAAAGTAAAGATTATTTAAAAATTGATAATGATCCTTTAAAATTATGTATTTTAACTTTTAATAAAACTCTTAATGAATTAAAAATGATACCTAAAAAAGAAAAAAGTATTTTAAAAGTCAATAATCCTGTTTTACCCAGGTTATATGCACTTCCAAAAATACATAAACCAGGAAATAAAATGAGACCCATAATAAATTCAATTAATTCACCTACATATAATTTAGCTAAATGGTTAACCAAAAAATTTAGTAATTTTGAAACATTTGAGAGTTTAAGTATTAAAAATTCTTTTGAACTAGTAAAAAAGATTAATAACCTAATATTATCTGAAAATCATAAATTAGTTTCTTTTGATGTAGTTTCTTTATTTCCTAGCATTCCTAGAAAAAAGCTTTTGATTTTTTTAAAAAAATGGTTAAATTCTTTAGAATTAGATAATGACTTAGTAGATGATTTTGTAAAACTTACAAATCTTTGTTTAGATCAAAATTTCTTTAGTTTTAATGGTAATTTTTTTCAACAAACTTCTGGCTTGGCAATGGGTAGTCCACTTTCGCCATTTCTTGCTAATCTTTTCATGAGTTTTTTTGAAACTCAAATTACAAAATCATTCCCTTTAATTTTTAAAATATGGTATAGATATGTGGATGATATTTTTGCTGTTGTCCCTAATAAACAGATAAATGATGCTTTAAAACTTTTAAATTTACAAGATAAAGCTATACAATTCACTTTGGAAACTGAGAATAATGGATTCCTTTCATTTTTGGACTTAAAAATTAAAAGACATAAAAATAAATTGAAATTTGATATTTACAGAAAATCTACTCACACTGATAATTACATAAAATATAAAAGTTTTAATCCTTTTGCACATAAATTTGCTGTTTTTAATAGTTTAATTTATAGATTAATAAATATACCCCTTAATAAAGATGAATTTGACATAGAATATAAACATATTATTAACACTGCAGTAATTAATGGTTTTAATACAGATTTTATACATAAAAGGATAGGGGAATTTAAACATCAAAAAGCTGTCAAAGAAGTTTCAACCCTTAAAAAAATAAAAGATAATTATATTTTTAAAAAGTTTACTTACCATCCATGGGCTAATAAAAAATTTACAAGGATTTTTAAAGAATATGGAATAAATTTGGTCCCTCAAAATAAATTTAATATACAAAATTTACTTAATTTTTCAAAAAAAGATAAAATACCAAATTATAAAAAATCTGGCATTTATCAATTTAGCTGTTCAGATTGTGATAAAGTTTATATTGGTAAAACTAAACGTCATCTAGAAACCAGAATAAAAGAACATTTTAGAAATATTAAATATAAACAAACTGATAAATCAGCTGTGGCAGATCATTTTTGGTCATTTAATCATGAAATTAATTCAGAGGTTAAATTATTAAAACAGTTAAGTAATCCGATAGATTTAATGGTTTGGGAAAAAAATTGTATTTTAAAAAACAGGAACCATGTCATGAACTTTGAATTGCCATCTATGGATTGTATTTTTAAATTTTTGTTTTCAGAGATTGGTAAATAAAAAATTGAATATGAATAATTGTTTTTTCACAAAAATAAAAGATTGTAGCTTGGCAACGATTTTGTTTATATGACTTTGAGAATGAGCTGGATATAGCTTGAAACCCGTGGGTCAGAAAAATAGAAAAAGGATATTAACATACTAAGATAAGTGAAGTTTTTAGTTTCTAATTTGTTCTTATTTTAGAACAAAATAATTAATAAACAGACTGAATTTTTCTTCTTTGTTGTTGTAACTGTACATAGTTATAGGTCGCGCGTTACTTCTTGACGAATGAAAATTTTATATGAAAGGTTGAATGCGAGTCTCTACTCAGCTTTTGCGGGAACGAGAGAGAGGAGGTACAGTCTGCAGTGAGATGACGCGCATGCTTCTGAGCTGAAGTAGTACAACACTACAAATCAATTTATGACACTTGCAGTAATATCAGCCACACGTATTATACACTATACCTCTATAACTGTTTCCACTTAACTTTCTTGCATTTATTCTATTCCCGACATTTCTCCCTCGTCTGAATTGCTATTTTCGTTGCATGCATACATACATCCGTACCGCACAAAACTTCTGCAGTCGACTGTATATACACACACGTGACAGAGGAAAACAGAGGTGTCTGTTATCTTAGCATAAACATTTGCTGACCTGTTTATTAAGGGTAGGCTCACTCATTGGATTTCTGCTCAAGGTCATTCGTCAAAAACGAACGCGCAACCTATACCCAAAAAATCAAAGAATTCTAATGAATTGGAACAAATATAGGTGCTGAAATAACAAATGAACTGTTACATATTATATTTATTGAAATATTATCTACATGAAAATATGAATGTAAATTAAAATAAGTTCTGGTGTTTTCATATTTGTAAACTAATTGTCAGAATGCATACCTTGGACTTGAGCATTTTGGCACAGAGAGGCTGCTTAAAGTGGTAACAATATTCACCTGCACAAAAATCTATTGTCCCTATTGATGCAGAGTTCAGTGCTTTGACACAATTTGGTACTTGTTAAGCCAAGTTTGCTTACAGCAATAATTAATTTAATGAGTAAAAAATATTTTAAAATAATGTTTAACATTGCAGCCGAGTATTCCGTACTACAGTGATGTTCCTGGCAAGAGGAATTGTAGCTGGAGTGTTTCAAGCAGCATATGTTTATACACCAGAGGTAATACAAACATATTTCCTATAATAAGCAACAATTATTATTTGAGAGGTAGAATCAGGACAGAAAAATTCAATGCCATAGCTGGGATTTGAATCATGAATTTTTTACTTCACGTGTGGCTGCTCTAACCACTGAGCTACCATGGCAACTTACCAATATGACATTAAATTCCCCAGCCAATTCATATTTTCCTGGCAGACCATTAAGGAATCTCACATCTGAGATAAATACCCCAAGGGTGAATTAAAATTGTAAGTACTTTATGTCCCAGGTTTAAACAACCTTTAGGTGGTAATTGTACTTTTGTTATGCCAACCAACTTGCAGTAAGTTACCGAATCAGTTGGGGAATTTAATATCATACTAGCAAGTTGCCATGGTAGCTCATGGATTAGAGCAGTCATGCATAAAGTTGAAGATCCATGGTTCAAATCCCAGCTACGGCTTTGAATTTTTCAGTCCTGATTCTACCTCTCAAACATTGCCCAGACATGGCTTGTGTGTTTAAAAACAAAGTTAAGTTTGTTTTCTCACTTATAAACACAGTTAAGACATTTAATGTCTGCCCTTTTGCTATACTCAAATTAACGTAACTCTGACAGTTCCCTCCGCATACATTACATGTGTAGAAGATGAGGGGCAGAGCAGTCTGTTGTCATGACAACGAGGTTTAACTTTGAAGTAATCAATAGATTTTATTGCAGGATTGCGTAGCCACGAAATCTGTTGGCTACTTCAAGGCTAAACCAGGTTGTCATGACAACAGACCACTCTGCCCCTCCTCTTCTACACGTGTAATGCATGCCGAGGGAACTGTCACAATACACAAATTACGTTAATTCAAGCATAGAACATGCAGAAAAGAAGAGAAAAAAAAGCTGCAGCAAAAGATTAATTTTTCCAAAAAGTTTTATATTGGCCCTTTTTACATGCAGGGGGACAATATGATAGGTCTTAACTCCCATACCAATGAGTTTGTTGTTTGTGGTAGTATGTATCTTTAACACTTGAATGGAAGTTATATTGGAAGCATAAGCATAATACTATTTTTGCTGTTCACGTATTAGTGCTATATAATCTTAAAATTTTATGTATATCATTATTTAGGTCTATCCAACACCTTTACGATCAGTTGGGGTAGGCACATGCAGTGCCATGGCAAGGCTAGGTGCTATGATTACTCCATATGTAGCACAGGTAAGTTGAAAAATTCACAAATCTCAAAAATTAATGCTTTTTATATGGCATTTTTTGCTATTGGGAAACCAGTAAGGAACCAAATGGCTTGCATTTACATAGCAATTGGTTTATCTTATCTATTCAGTCATTTATCCATCCATTTGTTTGTTTGTTTATTTCTTATCACAAGATTATAAGTATGAATCAGAAGTTTTAAATATAGCAAATGCTAATATAAGAACTACATATTTTTCAACATAATTCTCTTCCATTAAGGCACTTGTCCCATCATTTTAAGACTCGGAAAACACTGTTGGTATCTACAATGCCTTCTAGACCACGGCCTACAAGCCCAAAAGAACTAAACATACTTAATAGTCAGGACACCGGCCGTGAAAGCCTAAGTTTATACTAACATATGTCAATTTGTGATTTCTGCTGTTCTGCATGCAAAGAGTACATTGAACTTAGCGACACTGCCAATACACACCTTCTTCCATTCCCGTTTACTTATTTGTGTAAGAAGGGTTTCTCTGCACTGACAGCAGTTAAAACAAAACAAATCGTTAGAATCCAGAATCCCATTGGTACCTGCATTAATGAAGATTCAGCCACGAGTAGAGGTGCTGGTGTCCAGAAAACAAGCTCTGCCACCTCATTAACAGGTCATATACATGTGTCCCAAAATTAGACTGACAAACTTTGGGAGCTGATAACATTATTTTAAACACTTTTTGTTAAGGAAAGTTTTTTGCTGTGGTGCTTTGTTTAAGCGCTAGACAAGTTAATGCCATTGGTTACTGCTTCCCACCCAGTTTAAGTATTTATGGCAAAATCAACAATGCAACTTAGTATTGTATTTATCTTAGTAAGGCACACAATCTTAATCCAAGAAACAAACACAAAACACATAAACAGAACACAAACTTCTCATTGTTTGCAGTTAATCACTTTTTTTTTTTTTTTTTTTTTTTTTTTTTTGTATTTAATGTCCTCCAATGTAATGTCATATCAGATGGTGAATGAATGAAATGGGTGAAATGATGCTCAAATGAGCCCGATGTCCACGAAGCTTTTAGTTACCCGACATTTGCCTTCTCAGGATAAGGGAAAACCTCAAAAAAAACCTTATCCGGATAACTCACCCTAAGCAAGATTTGAACTCGCAACCTCTTGAACATGAAGCAGACACGTTAACCATCATGCTACAGAGGTGGGTACAGTTAATCACAGTTTTACTATTCAAAGTTCATGTTGGAACGCATGCCCATTGCTTAACACAAAGAGTGCATCGGCGTGCCCTATTCTGCCATACTCTCATAAAGACAGCAGCCATTTCTCTGGTTTAAAAGTTTGTTGGTCTAATTTTGAATAGTAAAGCTGTGATTAACTGTAAAAATGAGATGTTTGTGTTTTGATTATGAGTTGTGTGTTTGTTTCTTCGAGTAAGATTGTGTGCCTTATTAAGACAAATGCAATACTAATTTTCATTGTTAATTCTGTCGTAAATACTTAAACTGGGTGGGAGACAGTGATCTATGACATTAACTCATCTAGCACTTAAATGAAGCAGCGCAGAAAAAAACTTTCCTTAACAAATAGTGTTTAAAATAGTGTTATCCATCAGCTCCCAAAGTTTATCGGTCTAATTTTGGGACACCCTACATACAGATTCATTTAATGTTTGTGTGTGCTAACTGTAATGTAGTTTGTGTATTTACTTTATACTTTTATAGCATAATCCTCCTTTTTGTAGTATTTAGTATCTTATAAATTTTATAATCTATTTTATATATGGTTATGTGTAATTTTAATTAAGGATAACTCTTGGGCAAGAGCTAGGAGTACACCTATTGTGGAAAGTTGTCTTTTGGGGGTACATGGAGGGAAAAGGTTGAATACCACTGCTTTGAGGATGATGAAACAAGTTTCTAGGTTGTGTTTATTCTCTGGAACCAATTTTATGCCACATTCTAGAACTGTTTATTGAAATTTTTATGAATTTTTGGGTAGAATATGAATCTACAATACGTTTTCTGTTAGGTTTCTGTGCTGTTGTTAGTGGTTATGTACAACATTTTTTTGTCTTTTATACTTGTACGATCATTATATGTACTGAATCCATTTGGTGTAGCTTCTTTCTGAATATGTTGAAATTCCCTTTTGTGTTCATTTTCTTGGATTGGTAAACTGTTTGGAAGGTCAAGCTGTGGAATATTGAACATTGGGCACTTACTGTTTCTTATGTTGTCCACAGGGATGGGTTATTTGTTGATCCCAAATTTAATTCTGTTGTGGTGTCTCACAATTTTGAGATCTAGAAAAATGTAACCATCCACCCTTTCCTATTTTTAAAATTAGTTTTATGGTTTTGTCTTGCAAATTTAACAGTTTTAGGGCATCATCTAAATATTTTGTTTGATATAACAAAAAAGTCATCCACTCTTCCCACTCAGACTTTAATAAATATTTATTACAGTTTCACAGGTGATCAGCCGTATGAGGTTTAAAAACATTGAGCTTTCAGCCATAGAGTTGACAATGGCCGAAAGCTCAATGTTTTTAAACCTCACACGGCTGATCACCCGTGAAACTGTAATAAATAATGTGCGCCGTGAAAGCTTTAAATCTTACATTTAATAAATATATTTGCAAAGTATTTTGTTGGATAAATCTCCAGGGCATTCATATGTGTGCTAGCATTGGTAACAATGAGTTTTGCACTGAAAGACTGAACTTTGCAGACAAAAGTTGTAATTAAACATGAAGTGTTGCTTGATGCATAAGCTTGTCAATTTTACCAGTTCTTCTATTTCATTTTTGACATTAATAATTCTAATCAGTTCCTTAGCAATTTTAGTTTTTCACGAGTAGGAATGTTTGCAAAGTAATGTTACATCAAAAGAGACTAGATAGGATAGGAAGAGAGGTCTGGTGGTATCTGAGTATCTTGGGTTTTTTGGACTAAGTCTGTGAAATTGTTTGTGCACAAACTCGTTTCCAAAAGAGTTGCACTTGTCAAGCCATCTGATTATGTTGTCTTTTCATAGGCAATAAATCCATGGTAAACTTGGGTTGTATGATTTCAGAAACCTTTTTGATGTAGTTGGTGTCAATGGCAGTATGAGTGCCATTGATATTTATTTAATAAAATTCTTTCCACACATGTTTAAATTCACCTTGACGGCAGGAAAAGATGGATGGCTACCTTTTCTAGATCTCAAACTTATGATACACCATAACAGAATTGAATTCAGGATCTACAGAAAATCGACTCTTACAGTCAAGTACATAAAAAAGTACAATTTTAAACCACACCAAGATAACTTCTTCTTTATCTGATTACCCTCCCCATATGGAGGACTTACACCTTTCAATGACGGGATACCATGGGATGACATTAAACAGCAATCCAGAGAGTGAAATATGGAGCATTCTGTAACTAGTAGCAACCAGGAAGCAATTAGGCCTCTCCCACCAGCCACACTGCCTCAGCTGGCTCAGAGCCAATCAGAGAAGACCCCTCGCTACATAAATATTGCATCCCTGACCATTAACGCTTCAGACGCAACTGAATCTTTACCGAGAAGACTGCCCATGCCACCGATGATGTGCACCGCAGTTGTGGACAAAATGTTTGGACTCAGTTACTCCCAGCAGACCATAGCAAATCAGCCCAGAAGTTTCTTCAAAAATTATCTATACCAGTAGTTCTAAAGTTGTGGGCTTTAGTTAGTACTCTAAATAATGTAACATAACTATTTTTATACATATGCTGAATTGGCAGTTTCTAAAAAGTAATGGGACTTCTTGGATATCCATTGCATTTGTAGTTCATTTAAAACATGTGCTACCTGATAAAATTGTCAAAGAGCAAATTTTACTGGTGACCTTTTCAGTAAATAAAGCAAGATGTGAACTTATTAGTTCAATAAAATAATGCATTCTCTCTCCCATCTCCCTTCCTCTCTACCCCTGGTTAAATATGTCTGGAATATATTTTGCTGTTAGCTGTGTGCATTACTTTGCAAAAATAATCTCTTAATGTTTGCCACATGTAAATAATCTTATAATTTGTTTTTATGGTAATTATGAACATTGTTCTTTTTACAGGTACTCATGCAGTCTTCAGTTCGACTTGCAGCAGGTGTCTATGGATTAATAGCACTATTAGCTGCGTTTGCATGCTTCTTACTTCCTATTGAAACCAAAGGACGTGAGTTAACAGAATCAGTTGCGCATCGATAAAAGTTCTCTTTATACTTTTGCCCTCCTTATAAGGTACACACATTGCAGACATCTTCAAATAAAAACAAAAAGAAATAAGGTAGACATAACGATACCAGCAATGTACTTGGCTCATCTTTCATAGATTTGTACCTCTGTTATGTTGGTAGGGTAAGAAGGCCAATAAGACTAAGTTTATATTAGCAAAATGGCATAGTTACCAAGTAGTTATATCTTTCAGCAGGGATACCACTGCCACTGTATATAAAAGTAAATATGGGTACAATTCAATCCATAGCATATTAGGTCTGTTATGTTGAAAGCTATTGCCTGCCTAGGTAAACTGTCTAAAACTTGGTAATACGTTTCGGAGATTCTAAACTAGCAAAATATTACATTCACAAGGAATTCAAATTTTCAGAACACTCAGGTATTCATATTGAAAAGCTCAGGCCTAAGATATTGTTATCTATGTTTTGAGCAGAATTGATATATTTAATTAATTACACTGTATCTGCATTATCAGTTAAATGTTGATCCATGTTTTATACCCAAGCTTTAATACATTAAGAATTTTTATACTATTTGCTATACAGTAAGCATAGGAAATTGTTAATTTTTAAAGAGTTTTATTCTCATAGTTATTTATCTTTTGAACTCATTATTTACTTAAACACCTTTGCTTTGAAGAATATGTCAAAATCATTTGCATTGTAATTTGCTTTTGAATGGTAAATATGTGTACTTCTAACCACTCAATTATTTTTCATTTAGTACAAAAATATGTTGAAAAGTTTACAGAAGATCTAGTTACCAAATACATGATTTTTTTTTCATGTACACTGCCGGGCAAAAATGTTATAGCACTTAGAACTTCCTTGAAAATATATTTAGCATTTATGTGATAGTTTAAAGTATAATTTTCAAGTAACATAAAACATCCATTAGAGCAAACATACAATTTGTATTTAAATTGATATATGTTTTAAAGTAATATCAACATTATTTCTTTTGTTTCCATTAGGATAAATTTTAATGTCCAAATATCTTCAGTTCTTTTTTCCGCTTTTTGGTCTTCAGGTGTAATAAACTTTAATTAGAACAGTACAATATATTTGTATATGTTGGCCACTGGCTTGAATAACGTTTACATATGGCTAGCGCGCTCGAAATCATGGTATAAATTATGAATTTTCTGAACTGCTTTCCATTTCTGAATAAGAGCCACTCCAGGATGTCCAGTACGTGTAAGATTCATCAATAGGTCTGAGTACAACCCACACATGCTAAATGGAATTGAGGTCAGGACTTTAAGGTAACAATCCCCTCTTCCTTCAGGAACATGTACAGAGAGCTGTGGGGTCAAACAATATCATGCACTAGAACGAAGTTCTCGTTTGGAGTATGGACTCATATGTTGAAGTAGCATCTCAATACATCTGTGTGCTATTAAGCATCCATTTTTAGTGACAGCAAGCTCAGTACATACAAAAACGCTTATGCGACCCCATACCATGACTGAGCCTCCTTCTGCACCCTTAGGTAAAACATACAAGCAGCATGCCTTTTAACAGGCTTTTTCCATACCGTCATCTTCCAACTTCAGTTCTCAGGTTGAATTTGGACTGTACAGAGAGCTTGATTCTGTTGCTTAGTTGTCCAGTCCATTATTATTGCTGAAAGTAAAGATTATCTCTTCAATTCCGTTTTTTCTTGAGTGACCTTATGATCATTTCTGAAGAACATCCATTATCTTTATCTTGTTTCTGTTTTATCTTGCTCTGGCTGCTTTTCCATATTTTTATGAGAAAAATTATGTTAGGTATTTGGGGAATTTTGCACTTCTCTGAAATGCAAACCAAAAAAAAATTTTTATACAATACAGAACACCAATGTGACAAAACAGAACAGAAAAAGATAAAAATAATGGATGTTCTTCCAGTAATGATCAAAAGGTCACTCAAGACAAAAATGGAAGGTAAGAAAAATGAAGATAAAAGTGGCAGGAACACTGCAGAAGAAGAAATAGATACAACTTCATTCATGATGGTTTCTAAAGGAATAAGTTTTACAGCAATTGTTGAGTGTTAAACCAAAGTAGAGATAATAGTTGCAGACAAGATGATCTGTGGGAACGAAGGATGGAAGGGATGTCCTTCATTTGTGCTTCAAAAAAGAAATGATGACTGACTTATCTTTACTGATTAATGATCTCTTCAGTAGAGTTAATGGTGTAGCAGGTTTCAGATTTTTTTTGTCTTCTTTTGCATATTTTGAACCTCTTCTAGAAGACTTCTTGCATTGTCTGCTGTAATGTGACAATCTTTTAGAACCTCTAAGGTTAAAAAACAGTAAACCCTTTGGATGTATATCTCAGATGACCTGATCCAGAAAGCCTGTTCGTTGTGATTTAGAAACTGTCTTTCAGCTTGCGGAATGCTTATGGAAGTTGTTCCTAAAATTCTTGCTATGTAGCAATAGCTGCGCCTATCATCTACTAATGCAACAACTTTTGTACAATCTGCATAGCTCAAAGGCATCTTTCAGAGTACCTAAAATCTTTACACTACAGGAAATGCTGAATGAACATTCACTATGTATTATAACAATGATTTGTTTGGAATCATTAGCATGTTCAATGTGAATTTGCAAATGTGAGATTGGCAGAAGAGTTTATATTTATATAGCTTAACAGGCATTTACAACAGTGTTGCAAATGAGACAAAGATCTTCAAAATGTATCATACCAAAAGTTTTTATATTCTTGTGTGCAAATTGCACTTGGAAACAAAATTTAGCAAAGTGCATAAATGAATAAGGTAAAGTGACTCATTTCAACCACAGTGAACTTTTAAGTGTTGTATTTTTCTTTTTTGCCCAGCAGTGTATTTTATTGAGGAAAATTAAACAAGGAGTTTAGAAACATACTTCCTGTTGAATGAAAGAAATTATAAAAAAAGAATTTTGTGTATTGTATACCTACTTGACCATAAGCCATTGGTTATACCTGTGCAATATACAGGAAATTCAAAAGCTTTCATATTCATTGCAGAGGGTAAGTTTCAGGCTGCTTAAGAGTGGCCATCTCACATGAGCCAGAAAGGTACACTGTATATCATATTTTTATTGTTATTTATGCTTCCTGGAAATAGACCTTCAGGAAAATGAATTAATTTTATATGCTCAACTTCATAAACATGTGATGCAAAAATTTTTCAAGTTTAACGTGAATGGCATATTTTTCCAAATATTATTGTTGTTATTATTTATTTATGCCAACAAACTTACTGTTGCTGTTTTTAAACACACAAGCCGTGTGTTTAAAAACACACGGAGAAATATGAACTGGCTTGAGAATTTAATGCCATTCTGGCAGTTTGTCACAATAGCTCAGTGGTTAGAGCGCCTGCCCGGTAAGCGGAAGGTCTGTGGTTCAAATCCCAGTTGTGGCATTGAATTTTTAAGTTCCAGTTCTACCTCTTAAAAATTATTGTTGTTGTTAGCTAATGCTGGATTTCTGCCAATGAAGTCATTAATCCTCTTGCTCTCCAATATTTTTCACTGATGGATGGGGTGCTAGAAGTGGCCGGGCATATTTGAAGGTGGTCTCGGTCCATTTCCTCTTGCAGATCACATAGAGGACAGAGTGGTGAAGAATATATCCCAATTCTGTTCAAATGTTTTGCCAGACAATCATGTCCTGTAATCAACCTGAAGGTTGCAACTGCTGTTTTTCGAGGATACTCAGGAATTACTGTTTGAATGTTTGGTAGTTCCCATCTTTTATTCTTTGATTTTTCATAATAATATTTTGCAATAATTTTTTTGAATTCAGAGTTGATTAATCTTTTAGCTGCATAAAACGGAAGACTAACTATAGACTTTTCCAAGTATAGTATGACATTTTTTATGTAATACATATTTAGAATTAGTATAATTTGATGCTGGAGAACATTCTCTTAACATAACTTAAAGATGTACAATTATTTATTTACCCATTGCCATGTAGTGATACTTAACAATGCACTGCAGCCTACTCCTCATTTTTACTTCACTTAAAACAATGTAGCTACTAACATCATTTGTCCCTAAGTTATACTGACTAGCTATGGACACTAAACACCAATTCATTAGCTTAAGCTCTCCTAGCCTAAACTTCAAATCTAATAGCTACACTATGGTGTAAATCTATCTTCCATGTGTACTTGGAAAGAGTCTGCTAAATGGTTCTTGTAGTCAGCATCCAAATACTCACAAGTATTAGTACACAGATTTTTGAGTCGCTGCCTTCATGTTTTGCAATTAAATGTGTGCAGGGGTAGTAAGGGGTAGTGATGCGCCTCCTATAGCCTCTCCTACCCAATTCCCATCCTCATCCTGCCCGTGGTGCACCCTGCTTTTAACAGATGAG
The DNA here is from genome assembly GCA_030765045.1 of Tenodera sinensis. Classification (NCBI taxonomy): domain Eukaryota; kingdom Metazoa; phylum Arthropoda; class Insecta; order Mantodea; family Mantidae; genus Tenodera; species Tenodera sinensis. The sequence continues at coordinate 32,841,294 of CM060965.1, read as the reverse complement.
GCTCTGGGGACCGAATCACAGTGGTATAACTGTTTCATCTAAAATGGAGGAAATGTCATTTACATATGTGCTGTCCTATCACAGCACAACAGCGTCCCTCAGAGGCACATGAGGGGAAGGTTGGTGGATCTAAATACCACCTATTTAGTCCTCCCGGCTAGGTCCGATGGACCCGTTGACCAACGATAGGTGTGGTCCCCCTTGCAAAATGGGGGTTTAAGTCGGGTGATGTAACTGCCACATTGTAAAACTGGTGCCCGTTAAGAAAACAGTTACATGAAAGCCACTGTGGAGTCATGGGGAACGAAGCTGCAGACTCACTTGCAAAGAAAGGCACAACAATAAAACAAAACTCTAAATTCAATTTCTCATATTCCTCAATAAAACGCTTGATCATTAAAATTTTTTCTCATTCATACCTACAAGAAATAGAAACAAATGCCAAAGATAAAAAATGGATTACACTACTTTCCAACCCAGATATAATCCCCCAGAGACCAAGGAAAACAGCTGTTGCAGCCTTCCGACTATTGACAAATCATGACTGCTTAGCAAGTCATCTCTACAGAATAGGTATCTCAGCCTCACCAATATGTGTCCTGTGTAACGATCCAGCAGAAATGAATGAAGAACACTTGAAGACCTGTGAAGCATTAAGATCAGAAGAAACTACAGTTCAAAAGTATTGGAAAGCACGAATGCTAATGGCTTCATTGCCAGATGCAAGGCACTAGAAAACAACAACAACAACAATTAAATGTGTGCATGTGTGAAGGGGAGAGAGAGAGAGAGACTAATGCTCAGGAATTGACAATGAAGTCATTCTCCTTCTAGCTTCCCAGTATTACAGTAAGGAGAAGATTGTAATTCTTTTGTTATAGACACCAGTTTTTTACATTATGGCGATTACATCATCTATACATAACCCCAATGTGAATGGAGGACTGCACTTGTCATTGGTTAATGGATCTAATGAACCTAGCTAGGAGGATATTTATCCACTAGCTTTCTTCACAGTTATCAATAATGAGACGTCAGAAAGCTGTGACGAGCCAGAATTATAGAGAGATGAAAGGAGAAGATTGCAAAAATAGTCTCCCTACCCTAATAGCATTGGGATGGAAGAGAGCAAGAGATGACCAGGGTAGGTCAGATAGAAAAGATTACAGTAAGGAACAGAACACCAGTAAGTGGGAGTAATGTTTTGCTCAGCTTGGGTACCTTGTGGTCGCCATCCACATATCCCCTAAACAGGGACCCTTAAGTGACTTGTAAGATTAGAGTACTGCCATATGTAAGTCTTGGAATCTCTTAGGGGTTTCCTCCTCTTTTGCAGCCCTTTGCGACAGGAGCATACCCTACAATGATGTTTACTGCTACAGTTGCACTTGCCCAGATTTCTACGTTTCCCTTTCTTTGATCTCTCTTCATCCATACAGTGGTCTGATTTTATAGAATGTTGCCTGGCACATCCTTTCTTTAGCCACATTTGCTGCCACAGTCACACTCGCCAGGACTCACATTTCCCTTTCTTCGATTTCTTCTGAACCATGTCTCCTCTGATTTTATAGAACAGTGCCTACTGCAAGCTTTTCTTCAGAGTATTTTCACCGCCCTGTCTCACTCACTCGGATTTAGTTTCATCAGTACTCTCTGGCATGCTCCTCTTTCTTTTATGAAGCACTATGGAAGACATTTCTTCCTCCCCCATTCACACAGATCATCTTGTCTAGGACTATTGCCTCTATTATCAGTAATCTTTGTAGAAGATCCACTTTCATGAAGGAAGTTTCTTCAGGGAAAGTTTCTTCACTTGGAATGTCATCGTCAGAAATTGCAGAATACATAGAACTCACCAAATTATGCACAGAACAAAATTTCTTCCAGTTCCAAACAAAGTATTTCCGTCAAACTTCAGGTTTAGCAATGGGCAACCGTCTCTCGCCATTCTTAGCAGATATTTACATGAGTTCATTGGAAATAAGGATCACAAAAGGTTTCCCGTGGATGTTCGAACTCTGACAGCGATACGTAGATGACATATTTGCAATAGTTCCAAAAAGACACATCAGTGACACATTAAAACTTCTGAACATAAAGGACAAAAGTATAAATTTCACAGTGGAAGTAGAAAAAGATAATAAATTACCATTTTTAGATCTAAAATTAATCAAAAACAAGGATAGAATAAATTTCGGTATTCACAGAAAACCAACGTAGACAGACAACTACATAAAAGCTAATAGTTACAATCCAAGAAGCCACAAACAAGCAATTTTAAATAGTTTAACACAGATTGGTGAACATCCCTCTTTCAGCAGAAGAATATCAAACAGAATATTACAAAATAATTGAAATAGCACAAAAAAACGGCTTCCCCAAAGAATTAGTAGATAAAAAGGTAAAACAAGCAGAAAAGAAAAAATTATTAAAAGAAACTACAACTCTCACAGCAGCAAAAACAAAAATGATATTAAAAAAATTCACATATCATCCATAGGCCTTTGATAAATTTAAAAAGGTGTTCAAGGAATACAACATTCAGCTAGCAGCAGTAAACCATTACTCCATAAAAAACCTACTACTTTCAAATATCAAAGATGCTATTCCACCTAACAAAAAATCTGGCATATACCAAATTGAATGCAGTGATTGTAATGAAATATACATAGGAAAAACCAAAAGAAATTTAGAAATTAGATCCAAGGAACACGTTAGAAACATTAAGAGTAAACAATTAGAAAAATCAGCAGTTGCATTTCATTTTTGGACAAAAAATCATGACATAAAGCTAGAACCGAAACTTCTCAAACACATAACCGGACAACAAGAACTGTCCACATGGGAACAAATCTTTATTTTAAAAAATAGAAACCGAGTATTTAATTTCGACATTCCTCAGAGAGACATTTTCAGTAAGTTCATTGAACCGCCACCAGAAGAAACACCAGAAGAAGCATCACCATCTGCACCATGAAACACCATGGAAACCCAGTTATTGTCCGGTTGATAATGGAGGAAAGTTAACCTTCGAAACGCGTCTCGGAAAAATATGTTGTAAGTGTTGTTCAGTGTTATTAATTAACTCACCTTTTAAATTAAATTAATTACAACAACACTGTTTTCAAACTTCTATGAAAGGAAGATAGCTCGGATATAGTTTCATTTTCGTATTTACCTGGGTGATCTGTTCAATGCTGCAACAACATTCAGCATTGTTTCGCTGTGGGAAGTTGATGTTCACCTTTGGATGAAAAGTTATATTCGTCAGGCTGCTATTCCATATTGAAACTGTAGAGCATGTTTGTATTCCTATTGTTAGGTTATATCATCATACACATTTCATTTCCAAATCTGTGATTACAAGGATCCATTGTCACCCTATCTTACATTCATTGATTTGAAGAACATGGCTGGGGCTAGCAGTTTTACCTTTTGCAATATATTTAGTGTGGTGTTATTGATCTAATGTGTAGAATTTTGATCCATCAATTTTTCCCTAGCCAGCCAATATAAATTATTTACCTTCCCATCTGGTACAGCTTTCCTCAATTCTGAGCATTCCAGGTGTTCTCCATTTAAAATCTTGTCAGCATTGCAGATCTTGCATGCATTTTCATTCATAAAATCAAACCTGTTCCACCAGTCATGTCCAATGCCTAATCTGAAGTGAGCAACTGCTTCTTTCCTTGGGACATTTATTTTACTTTTTGTACTATTTCTTTTATGTAGGAGTAATTTTTATTAGAAATTTCCTTTTGAATATTATGTTGGTATTTTTATTCTATATTAATTTAGACATTTTTTAGTTTTGCATCTAATTCACAAGACTTCATAGATTTTGAGTGTAACACTTCACCCTTTTTGGCCAGAAAGTCTGCAGTCTCGTTACCAATTACTCCCACAAGTGCTGGTAATATTATCTGTTGAAATTTTATTTAGAGTAATCTATAATATGATCTCACATTCTTAATATTATAAGATTCATATGGACTATCATATCGTTAAATTGCTTGGATGGTAGAAACTGAGTTAGTGAGAACAACTACTTTATTTTTTATTTCAGTCCTATAACCATTGCTTTTGAGCAATTGTTTCAAAGGGTCAAAAGCCGCTGATGTGACTTTTAATGTTTAAGGTAGCATATAAATGGAACATAAAAACTAAATATAAAAAAAAGGTAATTGAACCAGTCAGATGCTGTGCACAAATTCACATTATTCTAACATATCACAGACTGCTTGCATGCAATAAGATTTGTCCGAGCTATAAACTTTTTTCCAATCCACCAGCAAGCAACTTTCCAAAAATTACCAGCTTCTAATTGGTTTCACATGTTACTTGCTACACAATCTATGTGCACATGTCTGGAGATTTCTGTAGAAGTTGGTTATGCTTACAAATGTTATGTATGTTGGTTGCAACATAAGAAGTAATAAGGCTGGTTGACACCTGTTGCTTCTGTCTGCTTGTGCATACACGTTGGTGAACCTTTGGAATTGAACTTTCTTGCATCACATGTTAAAAAGTTTCTCCATTTTATATTCTGCAAGTAAAATATTTAAATAAATTTGTTTTTCAATTGTATTTATAATTCATGTAAAATAAAAATGTTATATAAATGTTAATACAACTGTGATATTCTTTACCTTTTACTCTCATTGTAGTGAGCATTTGAGTATACAGCATAACCAGTTTAATCTCTTTTATGCATAATTATGAGTAATTTATTTAAAATGTACAAAATGCTTTGGTAAAAGAGTGTGTAAATAATAGGATTTATAGGATATAAACACTTTTTATTGACATATGTTGAGTTTTATAATGTATTATTTATTTGTTATTGCACCAAGTTGTGCATCTGTTATGGAATACATCAGTATTTTAGAACTGAACATAAACACAATGTACAATATACGGTAGAACCTCACTAATCCAAATTAATTGGGGGTAAGGTCTGTTTGGATTCGGAAATGTTTGGGTTATCCAAAAAATGGAAAAAAAAAGTAAATAAATTTGGTAATAGGATTAGCAGCTACAAGAGCAATGTGAGGAAGTGAGAACGTTGCGATTATCATGCGCAATATAACAATGTATTCAACATAATGACAGTGTATTCTTCTAACCTGTGGACATTCAGACTATCTCGTGGGATAGTGGCGGTACATAGGTAGTCCAATTTGTTTCACTATTGTTAGCTTCATTCTACAGTAATTTATACTTGCTCATAAACTAATGCAGAAAAACACTATGTTAGGTAATTATTATTTATTTATGCCAACAAACTTACTCTTGGTGTTTTTAAACACACAAGTCGTGTGTGGGCAAAGTTTGAGAGGTAGAACTGACCTTAAAAATTTAATGCCACAATTATGGGATTTGAACCACAGACCTTCTGCTTACCGGGCAGACGCTCTAACCACTGAGCTATTGTGACAAACTGCCAGAATGGCATTAAATTCTCAAACCAGTTCGTATTTTTCCTGGTAAACCACAAAGGCAGTCTCACATCAGAGACAATTACCCCAATGGTGACTTACTATTGTAAGTACTTTATATCCCAGGATTAAACAACCTTCAGAAGGTAATTATTATTTATTTATGTCAACAAACTTACTGTTGGTGGTTTTAAACACACAAGCCGTGTGTGGGCAAAGTTTGAGAGGTAGAACTGGAACTTAAAAATTCAATGCCACAACTGGGATTTGAACCACAGACCTTCCGCTTACCGGACGCTCTAACCACTGAGCTATGGTTCAAATCCCAGTTGTGGCATTGAATTTTTAAGTTCCAGTTCTACCTCTCAAACTATGTTAGGTGTTTACTCGCTACCCTATGGTGTGAGGTAGCTTTGATGTGCTGCTGTTGTTGGCCGCTGTCATACTATTTATAACATACATAGATGCCCAAATAATGTAGAATTATAGTATGTTAAATATCTAAAACAGATAGCATTTTATTTGGGTTTGTAAGCTATCCTACAATTACCTAGCAGAGTAGGAGTTGCAGTTTCAATTCTCAGCATTGATATTGCATGTAAGTGGGAAATCTAAAGTAATATGCACTCAATATCATAACAGACTACATTTGATTGAAAAACAGTGATTCCTTATCAGGAAAGCCAAGCTTTACAAGGAATAAATTTGGTATACTGACCATACGTCACCCATTACAACCATGTGTTCAAACTTCAATTGCTGTGACAATCAGTATCAAAATCATTAGCTTTATTGTGTTGAAATGTTGTGGTTATGCTTATGTTTCTTTTGCTTACTCAATTTTAAAAAGATCCATAACTTTTATTTCACACCTTTTGGTTATGGACACAAAAATCAGAACATGAAAAGGAAAATTTGATGTTTTATATTCGCATACCTTTCTCAACCTGCTGTTTATTTTTATGTGGCTTCCACAAACTATTCTTACAAAAGCTTATTATTCTATCTATTCCATGTTAATTGAGATAAACGTTTGCAGAAATAATCTCATATGATTTGTTGGACCGCCTCGAGCAGACATAGTGCACCTACCTCTGGCATGGAGGACCCAGATTTTACCCTTGCTGGAAGATCTGGCACAGGATGTACTCAACCTGCTTAGCTTCCTGAGGGACCAATTGAGGAGCTACTTGATAGAAAAGTAGCAAACCCTGGTGCAGAATTATACTGCATAACTGGCATGAGGGACCAGGACACTTACCATGTTCCACCTCCAGTACTTCACCCCAGTCATGATGTTTGTGATGAACAGAGGTGAGAGACACAGCAGTTGGGCAGTAGGCCTTGGCCTGGACGGACTCTTGTGCCACAGGGTTCACATTTTGTTGAAGGAACCCGAAGCTAGCATACATGACTACTCTGAATAGCTGTTTAAGATATACATATTGACTGAATTCCATCGTTTATTATGCCATATTGAATTGCAAAATACAATTGAATTGAATATATTTTAATAAAACCCCACAAAATCTTCACCTTCTAGTACGTTTGAGATTCATTGACATTCTTGTTACTCTGAGAGTGATTTAGTGAGCCTTTCATTTAATATGTGTTTACATAATGGCCTTTCTTCACATTTTCTATGTATTACAGTGTTACAGGAGAAAATCTACCCCTTTTCTAAATCTTATATATTGTTGTTGTTGTTGTTTTCTAGTGCCTTGCATCTGGCAATGAAGCCATTAGCATTCGTGCTTTCCAATACTTTTGAACTGTAGTTTCTTCTGATCTTAATGCTTCACAGGTCTTCAAGTGTTCTTCATTCATTTCTGCTGGATCGTTACACAGGACACATATTGGTGAGGCTGAGATACCTATTCTGTAGAGATGACTTGCCAAGCAGTCATGATTTGTCAGTAGTCGGAAGGCTGCAACACACAGCGGTATAACTGTTTCATCTAAAATGGAGGAAATGTCATTTACATATGTGCTGGCCTATCACAGCACAACAGCGTCCCTCAGAGGCACATGAGGGGAAGGTCGGTGGATCTAAATATCATCTATTTAGTCCTCCCGGCTAGGTCCGATGGACCCGTTGACCAACGATAGGTGTGGTCCCCCTTGCAAAATGGGGGTTTAAGTCGGGTGATGTAACTGCCACATTGTAAAACTGGTGCCCGTTAAGAAAACAGTTACATGAAAGCCACATACATGAATATGAGTCCTAAAGATAAACATTCCGGAGTTAAAACTGTCCCCCAATCGGATCTCCGGGTGGGGACATCTTTAGGCAAATTTCATCACAACAATTCCAATACTTTAAATCTTATATATCTAAATGAGCAATTCTTGTTGATACCGAAATTTAGATTTCCGATCGAATGGGCTTTTGAAAAAGACATGTTTTAATTTAATTGCCGGATATGAGATTTGCGATAAGTGTTAAGTAATAACATAAATAGATAATAGAGCAGGAAGTGTTGTAAGGTGAGCATGATATGAGTAAATAATAGTCGTTAAATTCGTAGGATAAACACATTATTGGTTTCAAATTAACGAGTCATGACGTCATACCACATAGTTTAAAATACACGTTCGAAAGTCAGTTCTACAAACCTTAAAAGTCGCGCGATATATCTAATAAAATACAAAGTAAACATCGTTTAATCCTAAAAAGGTAATTATATATTTGAAATTCATAAAAGAACATGTTATAATAGAAAGGGACATTTCTAAATTGCGGGAAAAGGAAATAGCATTTTGGATACGAGGCTTTCTTGGATGACGTCATGACATTCAAATGGAGCGAACGGCTTCTTAGCGTGGGTAAGAGAGAAGCGGCTAGTCAGTACTCAACCAGAGACCAGTACGGGAGTTCGTGTTGCGCGGATGTGAGCGCGATGTCTCTACAGATACAAATATTTTCGGCATAACTCCTGAAAATATTTAAAAAGGAAATAAAGGATATGAAAAGTTGTTCTTGGGTTGTCCATTACACTTACGCAAACCCGAGATAAAGAGATCTTATGCAGAACTAGCCGAGGCGAGCTACATCGAAGGGCAACATCACGTCACCAACGACTCCAGCTTCAAATGGCGATCCAATAACTAGGACACCACAACGATTTATACAGCTTCAAATTGGCTTCCCAACGTGTGGCGCCGAAAGAATGGACCAAACCCCTAAGACGACCAGATCAGCAGCGAACCAGCAGACAAGAAGGTGCCCAGCGTGTCAACATCTGTGAAACGTGTAGTGAACAAGTTTAAGTACAGTTAAAGTGAAATAGTGAAAATATTGAAAATTTTGGTGAGTAGAAAAGCACATGTAAATAGCTTAGAAATGGAAGACAGTGACACTGACTTTTTAGGTTTCGATAGTCCGGAAATTGAGAAAAGTGTAAGTAGGATGGAAGAATTTAATCAGAATGTAATTGGTAGCAGAATATGCCAAGAAGTAGAAGATCAGAACGTTAGAGAAACACCTAGAGGTAGTTCAGAAATGTTTAGTAGTAATTCAGAAAGGCCAGCATTTATGTCAGAAATAGAGAATATGTTTCAAACGATAATGAAAAAGATGAGTACAGAGTTAAGTCGAAAGATAGATGAAAATAGTAAAGAATTAAGAACAGTGGAAAAGATGAATACAGAGTTAAGTAAAAAGATAGATGAAAATAGTAAAGAATTAAGAACAGAGTTAAGCCAAAAGATGAGTAGGATAGACGAAACTAGTAGAGAGTTAGGACAGAAATTAGAAAAGGGACAACAGGAATTGGGAATGCAATTGGAGAATCAGAGGAGAGTTTTCGAAACCTTTAGGGAAGAAGTTAGGGAGGAAATTAATAAAGTCAGTAGTGAAGTAAAAGAAAATAGAGAACAGGTTAAGGGAGAATTAGAGACAATAAGGCAAGAAGTAAAGAATTCTGAAAAGAAATTAGGTCAACAAGTTAGTGAAAAATTAGATAAAGAAAGGGAAAGAGTAACATATAGTTTAGACAAACAAAGGGAAGAGGTAGTACAAAGGTTAGATAAAGACAGGGAAGAAATTAGAGAAGAGTTACAGGGGTGTAAAGTTAGAATAGAAAGATCTGATGTAGAAAGTGAAAGGCAGGCTAGAAATTTGGAGGATGTTACAGACCAAATAAAAGGAGTAGTAACAGAAATTACTCAGGTAAAAGAGGCCTTAGAAAATTTGAAATTAAGTGAAAATGCATGTAATCACAACAATCTTAGTAAAGAAGTTGCAAGAAACGAGGCAATACCAGGTGTATCAGCTGACATTTCGATGCAAAATAGGGGTAACAGTAATTCCCATTCTGATCTCGGAAATAGCTCAGGGATAGGTGACAATTCAAATTTACATTGGCCTAACCATGTCTTAAATGAAATGACACCTCCAGTTTTTGAAAATGAAGATTCAGATGATCCTAAAGCCTTTTTAGAAGGGTTACAAGAGTACTTCACGGTGAAACGTATACCAGAGGAGTACAAGATGGTGATAGTAAGAAAATGCCTAAAGGGTAATGCTGCTAATTGGCTAGGCCTTTCTATGGGTAACAATAATGACTACAGGACCTTTAGAAACATCTTTTTAACCAGATATTGGGGAGCTAGTAGGCAGGCTAATATTAGAGTTGAATTAAGCAATGGAAAATTTAATCCTAGATCGGAGGAATCGATGGTAAACTATTTTATGAGAATAGCGAGAAAATCGAAGATGTTGGACCCTCCCTTGGATGAAAAAGATCTAATAAATATAGTTACTCCACATTTTCCGGAAACGCTTCAACACTACCTAATCATAGCTCGACCCGATAGCATTGCAGCTATGATCGAATTATTATCAGCCTTAGAAGTCAATAAGCCAAAACACGCATTTGGAAATAAATATGAAGAAAAAGAAACTGTAAATTCTTTCGGGCAAGGGGCACAGTATTATCAGAATAGAAGTGAGATTAGGGAAAGATATAAAGGACCAGTACCAAGGATGGAATCATTCCGGTGGGAAAATCAAGGTAGATATAACCAGGAAGGGCATCACCAAAATAGAAATGGTAATCAAAGGGGAAGAAATATAAGGGTAAATTATATGAATACAAATAGATTTGATCGAGGTAGACGGGGACGTTATTTTGGACATAGTAGAAATTCAAATGATGGGTATTGGACAAACGGAGATAATGAGTTTAGACCGAGGTCACCAAGACAGGGAGAAAGGTATTCAAATGGACGAAATTCCCCCGAAAATGCGGAAATGGTCGAGGCCATTAACACGGTCAAAAACATGGTAGGAAGTAACCCCGATTTAATGCAGGAAAACAGAAGTAACAATTCGGGAAATAGTACAGGAGCCATACATAAAAATCAGGGAAACGCCAGACCCGGTCAAACGCGCCTTCAGTGAGAACTGGGTATCCTAGTAATGATTGTGATAAGTACTCGGAAATAAATAGTCCTGGAAGGCAAATGATGATACAAAAGAAAAGAGAATGGAAAAATAGAATTGACGAAAACGAAAAAGTAGGAGATCCACCTAAAATCAAAATTGGAGTAAATGGAAAACAATACAATGCAATTATAGATACGGGATCAAATAGCACAGTATGCTCACAAAATTTTTATGATAATTTACAAAGTAGTGGTTTTAAAGTAATGTCTTTACCAGTTAATGGGATATATTGCTCGCTAGCTGTGGGAAAACGAAAAGAGAGAGTAAAATTTCAAGCAATGATAAATATTGAAATAAATGGGAGAATACTTGGAATTTTATTTCTGATTGTAGGAAGACTTGTTACAGATATTATAATAGGTTGTGATTGTCTTTATGCCTGGGAAGCTGTGGTGAATTTTAAAAACATGATTCTAGAAATGAAAGTTGAAGATGAGACCATTATAGTGCCTTTTGTGGAAGATAGTAGTTCAGAAACTATTGTACGAGAAAAAGAGGAAGAAGAAATCCAAGGGGATACATTCTTTGTAGAATATGTTAAAGTAGGAGCTATGGAATTAACTGAAGTAAATGTCAAAGAGTACAGTGTCGATAATAAAGAAAATGTAGAATGGGATAAAAATGATTTCATAGACAATTTGAGGGTTTCTGATGCAACTAGGTACTATGATAGGGAGAGTACTGAAGACTTAGAAGAATTGTTGAGGGAAAAGGTAACTCAGGCTGATCAACTAAATGAACAACAGAGGGATAAATTGTTTGAAATATTAATCCGAAATAAAGAAGTATTCTCTGAGAAACCTGGTAAATGTAATATTTATACTCATTCGTTTGAGATGATACCCATCAAACCTTTTACACATAAAGCGAGAGCTATCCCTAGTACGATAAGAGAAGAGGTAGATGCAGTTATAAAGTCAATGTTAGAAGATGAGGTTATTGAGATTTCGAATTCAGAATTTGTGAATCCCCTATGTATTGTAAATAAGGCCAATGGAAAGATTAGGGTGACATTAGACTCGAGAAAACTAAATTATTGTTCATCATACTTTCCATCAGGGAATCCAACAGAACGTGTCCTCCGAGATATAGGAATTTATTTACGTGTACTTACACATCATAATCACAAGGATTGGGTGAAATATTGTCCATTGATAGAAAAGATTATCAATCACACCATTAATGTAACTACTGGGTTTGCACCAATAAAATTAATGTTAGGAATTGAACCAGAACCAATATTGATCGGGGTACCAAAAACACTGAAAATTAATGACATTCAGTTAAGTGAAGAAGAAAGAGCGAAAATTGCTTTTGAAGGAATCAAGAAAAAGGCAGAGAAGCGAAAATTAAAGAAAAAGAGTAGAAAACATAAATGGGAACCTAAGATAGGCGATTGGGTACTAGTTAAAGACCATAAGTTATCAAGTGCATTGCGAGGTAGGAACAAAAGGATGGAATTGTTATATAAAGGTCCTGCAGAAATTATATCAAAATTTGGTTATCATACCTATGAATTAAAAGATGTTAAAAATGAAAAATGTCTGGGAAGATGGCATAAACAACTCCTTCGACCATACAAGAAACCGTGTGGTGCCTTGGAACCTTGATTTAATGTAAAAGAAAAATTGGAAGTGTCATTTGTCTATTGGCGCCCAATCAGCTTTGAGATAAAATGTAAATGTTAGCTTACTTGAAAATCATATATTGGTCAGGTACTTACATATTCATGAAAAATGCAGAATGTGAATTGCTATGTACTACCAAGAGCTTAAAAATATATTGTATAGAGCTCACAATAACAGCTTCAGAAAGATTGTTAAAATGTTCATCTCCGCATAGAGAGAAAACAGAATATTTACTTTGTAAACATTTGTTAAAATATTTAGATGTATAGATAGTTATCACAGCAAGACAAAGAAAGAACTTGTCTGAAGAGTGTAATGGATTTATATAAATATATGTACATTTTAGTGCTTAAAGGATATAGTACAGATATGTGTTACAATAACAAAAGTGAAAAATCACAGTGCAAGTGATAGTGAGAGCGAAGTGAGCAAACATGAACTAAAAGAAGGAAGTATAAAGAAAGACTCTTGAAATTTAACCTTTATATAAAAGCTCCACAGAAGAAACCATAACATATTGTAATTAGTATTTAAGGATTAATGTTTAGTCAAGTGTATAATTGTTTGTCATGTTAAAAAGATTAATGAGAAAATGTGTTAATAACCAATTTCAAAAACAGTGTAATTGAAAATTGTATATAATGGGAGTGTTGCCGATTATTCAAAATACAGGAGTAATTTTTAATTTTTCTTTCGGGCAAGACATTTACATTATTTTATTATAAAATAATAAAATAACATAAATGGGGGCATTTGATACCGAAATTTAGATTTCCGATCGAATGGGCTTTTGAAAAAGACATGTTTTAATTTAATTGCCGGATATGAGATTTGCGATAAGTGTTAAGTAATAACATAAATAGATAATAGAGCAGGAAGTGTTGTAAGGTGAGCATGATATGAGTAAATAATAGTCGTTAAATTCGTAGGATAAACACATTATTGGTTTCAAATTAACGAGTCATGACGTCATACCACATAGTTTAAAATACACGTTCGAAAGTCAGTTCTACAAACCTTAAAAGTCGCGCGATATATCTAATAAAATACAAAGTAAACATCGTTTAATCCTAAAAAGGTAATTATATATTTGAAATTCATAAAAGAACATGTTATAATAGAAAGGGACATTTCTAAATTGCGGGAAAAGGAAATAGCATTTTGGATACGAGGCTTTCTTGGATGACGTCATGACATTCAAATGGAGCGAACGGCTTCTTAACGTGGGTAAGAGAGAAGCGGCTAGTCAGTACTCAACCAGAGACCAGTACGGGAGTTCGTGTTGCGCGGATGTGAGCGCGATGTCTCTACAGATACAAATATTTTCGGCATAACTCCTGAAAATATTTAAAAAGGAAATAAAGGATATGAAAAGTTGTTCTTGGGTTGTCCATTACACTTACGCAAACCCGAGATAAAGAGATCTTATGCAGAACTAGCCGAGGCGAGCTACATCGAAGGGCAACATCACGTCACCAACGACTCCAGCTTCAAATGGCGATCCAATAACTAGGACACCACAACGATTTATTCAGCTTCATTGTATTATATATATTCCGCGCAACTTAGAAACGGCTCTAACAATTTCGATCAAATTTTGTATTCAGATAGGGTTTTGCTTTTTAAGTTCAACTATATAGGTGTAATTCCCGAAAAAACACAATTTTGCATAAAAAGTAACATTTTTTATTCCCGCTTCTACTGCGCAATTCTTGTATATATATATTACCGGTATTCAGAAACGACTCTTAAGGATTTTATTAAATTTTTGTATACATGCATATTACCTTCACAGTGTTTTCTCTACTCACTTTTAGGTAGCACATTCACATCTCTTTCTCTACTCACTCTTCTATAAACAATTTTCCATAAAAAACGTGATTTTGCACCAAGAAACATTTTTATTCGCACTTTTAAAATAAGTCATACCATGTTCTATATGTTTGAAATATAAATGCTATTACATTCACACTGTTTTCTCCTCTCACTTTTAGGTAACACATTCATATCTCTTTCTCTACTCACTCTTCTACAAATAAATACACAATTTTCTGTATGTTTAAAATAGAGATGCTGCATATTACATTCACAGTGTTATCTCTACTTACTTTTGGGTAACACATTCACATTTCTTTCTCTACTCACTCTTCTATAAACAATTTTCCATAAAAAACATGATTTTGCACCAAAAAACACTTTTATCCCCACTTTTAAAATAAGTCATACCATGTTCTGTATGGTTGAAATAGAAATGCTATTACATTTACACTGTTTTTTCCTCTCACTTTTAGGTAACACATTCACATATATTTCTCTACTCACTCTTCTACAAATAAGTCATGCAATTTTCTGTATGCTTGAAATAGAGATAATACATATTACATTCACAGTGGTTTCTCTACTTACTTTTAGCTATCACATTCACATCTCCTTCTCTATTATATTCATACTGTTTTCTCCACTCACTTTTAGGTAAGACATTCACATCTCTCTGTACTCACTCTTCTAGAAATAAGTCATACAATTTTGTGCATGTTTGAAATAGAAATGCCTATTACATTCACACTGTTTACTATACTCACTTTTAGGTAACACATTCACATCTCTTTCTCTACTCACTCTTCTACAAACAATTCATATCATCTATACAACTTGGTTATTTATATATATCCAACTGTTAAGCTCGAAAACCACTTAACCGATCACTGTGAAATTCGGCACGTATATGTATTTTTTATGGGGAAATTTTTTATGGCAAAAATTTTACTGCACAATATATTACTTTTAAATGGCTTTCTACTCATTTCTTTTACGTAGCACATTCATTTATCCTCTGTTTGCCCTTCAACATACAATTAATATAATATTCTATGATTGAAATCTAAATGCAATGTGTTACATTCACACGACTTTCTCTACTAATTCTTACTTTACGAGACACCATCAGTCTTCTTTCGCTATTTGCCCTTCAACATATAATTCATACAATTTGATATGTTTGAAAAAGAAATATAACGTTAATTATTATTTATTTATGCCAACAAATTTACTGTTGGTGTTTTTAAACACACAAGCTGTGTGTGGGCAAAGTTTGAAAGGTAGAACTGGAACTTAAAAATTCAATGCCACAATTATGGGATTTGAACCACAGACCTTCCGCTTACCGGGTGGCTGCTCTACCACTGAGCTATTGTGACAAACTGCCAGAATTACGAATTGGTTTGAGAATTTAATGCCATTCTGGCAGTTTGTCACAATAGCTCAGTGGTAGAGCAGCTGCCCGGTAAGCGGAAGGTCTGTGGTTCAAATCCCAGTTGTGGCATTGAATTTTTAAGTTCCAGTTCTACCTTTCAGAAATATAATGTATTACATTCATACTATTTTTTCTACTCACTTTTGTTTTACATAACAATTCACATGTTATTCCCTATCTTTTATCAATTTCATACATACTAACGCCTATACATATCGTATGTTGAAGAGTGGGTAAATTCCAAAACAGGTTGGCTGATCGCCATGAAAAGTGACATATCTAATTGTTTTCATGGTGAAGGTTTTTATGCAATCCATTTTACCACCCAACATATTACGTTCACATCTCTACTTCCTTTTCTTTTACCTAACATACTACTCCCTCTTCTACAAACAATCCATACATTTTTCCATACACTTGAAATATAAGTGCAACGTATAACATTCACACGTTGTCATTTGGAGACTAGAATGAAGGAGCATTTTAGAAGTATTAAACATAAACAGATTGATAAATCAGTTGTGGCTGATTATTTTTGGTCATTTAATCATGAAATGAATCCAGAGGTTAAATTATTAAAAAAAATGGACATATAGATTTAATGGCTTGGAAAAAGATATCAATTTTAAAAAACAGGAACCATGTCATAAATTTTGAAATACCACCAATACAGAAGTTGGTGACATAGATCTTTTAAGTAGTTGAGCATCTGTAGCTATGGTAACTGTTTTTAAATAGAGCTTTGAAAATGTGGTGGAAGCACCCTGAAACAAGTCAGTAGCAATTACTAAGATAAGTGTAACTTTTAGTCTCTAAGTTTGTTTTTATTTTAGTCACTTACTATTCTTTCCTCATATCTAAATCCCATTATTCCATTACACAAATAAAATGTATTTTCTGTAATTTGTTCATATATTATTAGCAGAATGTAACATTGTTTTCAATGTGAAGTATTTCTTCAAAATAATAAGTACAGCCCTAAATTAAAAAATATACTGTCCATATGCTTCAAAGCAAGCAATAGTGACCAAGAAAGTCCAAACTTTTGGAACAATTCCAGCAATCATCTGTAACAAAAAACAGAGAAAATTATTGAGCGGATTCATTTTCTCATTGCCTAAACTGGTTCATGTATGTCTAGACTGGCCATATCAGTATGTTAATTCTGCCATTTCCTTTCTCCTACTTTCTACTTCTTTCTTCTTACCTCTATTTTCTATCCTAAATCATTTCTACTTCTTTCTATCTCCTGCTCCAAGCTTTTCAACATTTTTAACATTTATTTTAACATTGGATTTTCCCCTGCTATCCATTTGCAGAATGTGGTGACAAAAAACAAGGTATTAAAGTAATAGTTGTTTCAGATGAATATACATAAAAGTTTGCTGTTAATAGTAGTAATTTAAACTGTTTTATACATCTGTAACTTTTCTATGAATTATTAACATGCATAGAAGCTTTTGGTATATCTGGTTTGAACTGAGGTTGGAACTACAATGTTTATACAAATTTTCTTACATAATTACTGTTCTTATGGTGATAAAATGTACTTAGTTATGTTTCTCTATGGTATGATATAGCTTATAGATGGTCATAAGTTTCATACTTTGATATTCTGCATTTTAAATTTTGTTCCGGACATATATGAAATACGTAAATGTTTAATAAATGAAGAAATAAATATAATTTTACAATATATTTTACTTGGCCCCATAGCATAGTTGGTAGAGCACGTGACTGCTGTGCAAGGGGTCCCGGGTTTGATTCCCGGCAGGGGATAGGAATTTTTCTCCAGCCAAGATTATTCCTCATTCTTCCCTGAGTCTGGAAGTATAATGGGGGTGCTGTGGCTGAGTGGTTAGACCACTCGCCTACCACCTAGGCCAGGGGTGTCAAACAGCACTCACCAGGCGTGAAAAATTTTCCCCTATTTTCCCTCCCTCCGTGATGATCAAATCGGAAAACGGGAAAAACAAAGCGAAAACCGGTTCTACTAGTGCGTGCTACTGGAGTTAAGGAGGGGTAGACCCCTCTCTTCACACCCTCGGAGTGATGTTTGACATGCCTGACCTAGGCAGTCCATGTGGTATTCATGATGGACAAAGCGGCATCTGGGCGGGGTTTCTCCAGGTTCTCCGGTTTCCCCCCGCCATGCATTCCACCAATTCCTCCATTATCATCTTTCCAATCATACATTTTGCCTTAATTTCATATCATCCTCTTCCTCACTATCATACCTGGTGCTTGGCTGACCACCTGCTTCCAGGTCTTCACTCAGTCTGGTCCAGAGGTCCCTGTGCTCCCCGACAGGTGTCTGACCCTAGCCTTTTAAGTCCTACATAAGGGGAGGGTAATCAGGGAAAGAAAGAAATATTTTACATTAAGTTCAATACAAATATAATAATAATAATAATAATAATAATAATAATAATAATAATAATACTATGGCAATAATAATAATACTGATGATGGTAGTGGTGGTGGCGTTGGTGGCGGTGACGGTGATGGAATAAATGTGCACAAGTTGTGCATAAGTTACATAGATTACATATATTTAAGATAATACACCTTGTTGGTCACATTTCAGTATTCACATTGTATATTGTTTACAAAGTTTCACCAGTGATTTTACTCGTTTTTACAGCTGGTTACATGGTTATTCGCACAATTCACACACACAGTTGCTGCATGCACCCTACTTTGATATAAGATGATTGACTTGCTCTGTCATGCTTTAACTTCCACATATTTCCTGTTTAATGGCACCTATTATGAACAAGTGAATAGTGTTACTATGGGTTCTCCATTATCTCTGGCTATAGCCAAATTCTACATGCAAGGATTTGAACATGTGGCACTCAAAACTGCACCCCTAGCTCTTACTCGGTTTCTCTGCTAGGTGGATGATATGTTTGTGGTTTGGCTACACGGAAATGATACCCTGATAGCATTCCATGAATTTCTCAACAGCAGCCACCCCAACATCAGGTTTACCATGTGGATTGAACACCAGGATGGCTTACGTTTTTTGGACTTATTTATAGAAAAAACTATGGACACCTGGGCCACAAAGTGTATAGGAAGCCAACACACACCAATCTATACCTTAATAGCACCAGTTGGCATCACCCAGTGCAGAAGCAGACAGTCCTCTCAACACTCATACATGGAGCAATTGTCATTTCTGATCTTAAAAATCTACCACAAGAAATACAACACCTTCGCACAGTTTTCAGGCAGAATCAATACACTAACCAGGAAATAAGCAGAACTTTTAACAAAATGCACTCTAAACGCAATCATGAACCCAAAACAAAGAAAGAACATGCAGGTTTAGCAGTCATTTCTTATTGTGGCGCCCTGTCAGGGAAAATTGGGAGATTACTCACCATGTATGAAAAAGAAACCATGTTCAAGCCTGCGGTCAAAATAAAACAGTTTTTAGGTTTTGCTAAAGATGATTTGGGTCTATGTGCACCAGGCATTTATGAAATGCCATGCAATTGCAGCAAAGTTTGTATAGGACAGACGGGTAGAACTGTAGAAGATTGAATTAAAGAACATCAACATTGTATTAGACTAGGTTACTAAGAAATTCAGCAGTGGCTGAGCACACATATAATACAGATCACAAAATCGACTTTGCATCCACAGAAATGCTAGAAAAGTCCTCTAGGTACTACAACAGGTTGATTAAAGCTCTATACATTACAGCTAATAAAAACAACTTTAACAGGGATGAAGGCCTTCAAATCAGCAAAGCATGGACACCAGTCATTCAGCATGTCTCTCTGCCACAGCGCAAAGAAGCATCAGCAGTCACCTGATTGGTTCCACACTTGTATCTTCATCACCTGGAGCTTGACCAATGGGAAGAAAGTAGGCAAAATTTATCCTCTGCTGGCTAGGTATAAATATTGCGACATCAGTAGCCTAACTTCAGTTCCCCTGAGGATGGCAGCAGAATTAGTCACTGAAAGCCTGGGCAGTTACCCAAATTTGACTTGACTGTTAGCCCGAGAAACTATCAATATTCTCTCCTTCATCAACTGGACTCACTGATGTATAATTCCTCCTGTGACTTGCAGATGGCATTTCCTGGAAAACACTGTAAAATCTGGATATGACTATTATTTTACAGTGGATCCCAGCCCATGTAGGTGTATTAGGAAATGAAGTGGAGACAATCTGTCAAAGAAAGACACCACCCTGGTATGCTGTTCTTCCTATTGGCTAATCATAAGAACAGCATACCAGGCAATGAGAGAAGGGGGAGACGGTTAGCTGATGTTCAACCATTCGATCAACAGCTGAATGATGGAGAGGACCCTTTCTGAAACTGGTTCTGTGATTAACATAACTGTAAGTGAGTGAGTAGAATGTGTTTAGAAATATCGACATATTTTTCAGTTTATCAATGTGCTCCTTTGTTTTAAACACTTCATTTTCATAAATTTTATATGATCCTACCTACTGCTCTTTGAAGTCTTCGGGCATTGATGACCTTGCAGTAATGTTACTATTTTCTAGGATGTATGAGTGCCCGATGTTTCATTACTGTTACACTTTGCGGAAATCTCAGGTTAGTTTCCAGCTTGCAGTTTTTCGCTCACATTGTAGTGTCAGTGGTAGTGAGAGATTTGAAGAATACATATAAGGGGCATTCAAAAAGAAACAAGCTGGAATCTGGTATGCGCAAACCAGTGACAGGATGGTAATATCATGGCGTGTGTAACAAAGTGGTGTTCTGACCAGAGCATGGAAGTTTAGAGCCCATAGCTAGAGGGCACACGTGCACATCACGTAACTATACAAAGCTAGCAGCAGCATGCATCAATCATCCAACGTTGCCAGTCGCATTGCAAACAGTGACATGGAGGCATCAAAAGAAGAGCAAAGAGGTGTTGTTCGTTTTCTGACAGCGGAAGGGGTAGGGGAAATGGACATTCATTGATGAATGTCACAAGTGTACGGTGAACACTGCATGTCCCTTGCAAGGGTCAAAGGGTGGCATAAGCGCTTCAGGGGAGGACGAGTGTCGTTAGCTGATGATGCACGGTCTGGAGCTGCATTACTGATGACATCGTCCAGCTGGTTGGTGCACTCATTACCCAGGACCACTGAGTGACTGTGAAAGTCATAGCTGCCGAGGTCAAATTGAGTATCGGAAGTGTTCACACCATCATGAAGGAACGACTACTCTTGTACAAAATGTGTGCCCAATTGGTGCCCCACAGTCTTCAACCACACCAGGAAACATGTTGAATGGCCCACTGTCTTGGTCATCTGCAGCGCTATGCTAGGGAAGGGATGGAGTTCCTGGCATGAGTGGTGGCTGGAGATGAGTCATGGTGTCATCGCTTCGAACCATAATCAAAACGACAAAGTCTCCAGTGGAAGCATCCAAGGTCATCAGCACCAAAAAAGCCAAGGCCACCCACACAAGTGCAGGAAAGGTTATGCTAACACTCTTCTTTGACTCCTTCTGATGCACTTCTTGCAGCATGGGACAACAGTGAATGCCTAGTATTACTCGCAATCCTTGACCAACCTTCGCCAAGCGATCAAATCAAAACGACATGGCAATCTCACCCATGGGGTCATTCTGCCCCATGACAATGCAAAACCTCATACTGCCAACACAGTTGCAGCACTCCTACAGAAATTCAAATGGGAGGTTCTCGACCTCTCTCCCTGTGATTACGCCATTTTTGGTCCCCTTAAAAAGAGTCTGAGGGGCAAACAATTCACCTCAGATGACAACGTCCGGCTGTACGTGCAGAACTTGCTCACATCGCAGCCCTGGGACTTTTATGAGACAGCCATTCACCATCTTGTGTCACAGTGGGACAAGCGTCTCAACAGCCAGGGCCAATACTTCTAACATAAAGGTACCGGTTTCTGTAATTACGTCTCCGGCTCGTTTCTTTTTGAACGCACCTTATATAATTAATTCTGTGATTTTTCATAAGTGATAATTATGGTTTCTAAGTGTAGTGGCAAGAAAAGAAAAGTTTCAGACAAAGGCAGATTATTTCAAATAAAGTGGACAAATCAATACTTTTTTACTGAAGTAAACAAGAAAGCATTGTGTTTAATTTGCAGTGAAAAAGTATAACATTGCGACACCAAACATGTTTCTACATATGATAAATTGGAGGGTCAATTTTGTGAAGATAAGGTTTCCGAACTTAAAATTAAACTTTTGGGACAGCAGTTAATTTTTAAGAATGTGTCATTTCAAACTGAATCTCTGGTGAAAGCAAGTTATGCAATAGCAGAAATTATTACAAAGAAATCTAAATCATTTTGGTAGACATAACGGCACAACAGAATGAACTTAATTCACATCTCCAAGGTAAAGACCAATTAATCGCTACTTTGTTCACATTGGTGTCGTTTTTATAATGCAAATGTTGCTTTGTGTTGGGCAATGAGACTATTATTTCTCTCCGGGCGTGGTACTAGGTGGAATGAATAAACATGCAATGCAACTTCACTATATATATTGCTTTATTAGCACCTTTTTCGTCTCATTTTACACTTGTTATAATTGGATTGACTTTTGTTACACCTTTTTGTATTATTTTGATTGTCTTTTCACTTTTACACAGTTTTTTAGATCTGTACTCACTAGCGTTGCAAAAATATGTCTACACATCTATACCATACTGACGCCATTAACAATTTTAGCACTACTTTACATGATGCTATATTTTGTTGTATACATCCGCGTGTGCGTTCATTTTATACTTTTCTGCATTAAATAGTTCCTGTATTGTTAGGAAAGCGATCTCTAGCTATTCTCCCTTCACTTTTAATATTAAATATATATGATCCTTTTATTTATACATATTAAATTTAAATGTGAAACTTAACATTTATGACATTTTTAAACAATTTTACTTTTCTTAACAATGAAAGATAGCAGCACATTTTCGTTACTTAACTAATTCGTATCAATACCAAAAATAAATTACATTTGCAATAAATATTTACATAAATGATTTCCTTTTGGGGTCTTACAATATTCTGTCTCAACGTGAAGGCCTTTAAAAGAAAATTACAACTTTGGGAATCACAAATAGGAAACAACAACTTTGTACATTTTCCAGCCCTTCAAAAATGTGATAATCAAAACTCTCAAAAAATACGCAGAAATTATATCAAAACTAAGAAATGAATTCCGAATTAGATTTCAAGACTTCAAGGAGAATGTTAGTTTCAGTCTGTTTTCTTCTCCTTTCTCCATTAACATAGATGAGGTTCCCGAGGATCTGCAAATGGAGTGCATTGATTTTCAATGTGCCTCAGATCTAAAGAATAAGTTTAACAATGTCCCCTTACTGCAATTTTATTACAACTACTTTCCCATAGAAAAATATCCAGGCATAAATAGACATGCACTATAAATAGACATGCACTTCATTTTTGGTAGCACATACATGTGCGTACAAGTGTTCTCTAGGATGAAACATGTGAAGTGTGCAATGAGAATGTAAATTACCAGCAGTCGTCTGGGGAGTTCACTTCAAGTTGCTACAACATCAATCAAACCAGATATTGGATGCCTTGTTTGTGAGAAGCAGTGCCAGGTGTCACATTGATAGGTAAAATACTAATTCAATTATTATAATATAAACATTTCATTTAAATTTTAAACTAAAATGTATATTGAATATACAAGGGTTAATAATACTTTATTTATAATTCATATTGTTCAATTTGGATTTTGGAATTAGATTACACATGGAAAAATATGTATTTATTTAATTTAATCTTCAAAATAACTAATATATGATTAATATAATAAAAATAAGGTAGCAATATATTAGCTATTTTTTAAACTAATTTGTTTCTCTTAGAAATTATATCCTATTTAATATGGTAAAGAAATCAAATCATGTGGTCCAGAAAGCAATCCACCTTAACAATAGTGGCCCTTTTCCAAAAAAGGTTGCCCACACCTGCTTTATGACTTTGGTGTATAAGTTAGTGAAAATTTATAGTATAGAGGTTAACTCAGAACAATACATTTCTAAATTTTGTGAACAATGGGAAGGTGCAAGGAAAGTTTTCATATTAAGAAACGACCAAGCAAACAAATTTCTTAAAAACTGATACTGAGGCCAAGAGGAAAGCAGCAGAGGGTCTCACATATGGGGAATTTTAAGTTGATTAGATTTAGGAAAGTACAAAAATATATTCTCTAAAATAAGAACAAATTAGAAACTAAAAACTTCACTTATCTTAGTAATGTTGCAAGTTATTTTTTTCAAACACTGACTCGAGTTGGAGTCAACTCGAAACTCGAGTCAGTGTTTGAAAAAATAACATGCAACATTACTAAGATAAGTGAAGTTTTTAGTTTCTAATTTGTTCTTACTTTAGAATCTTGTTGCTTCACTGTTAATAGCTTCAATTTCCTTAATTAACAAAAATATATTGTTAAACTTTAAAATCCATATCTCCCAGTTCTTTTCTTCTTTTTTTTCAGCAGCTTTCACTATTCAAACTGCTCCTAGCTGCCCGCCTCTGTAGCGTGATGGTTAGCGTGTCTGCCTCACGTTCAAGAGGTCACGAGTTGAAATCTCACTTTGGGTAAGTTATCCGGATAAGGTTTTTTTCGAGGTTTTTCCTTATCCTGAGAAGACTAATGCCGGGTAACTTAAAGCTCTATGGACCTCAAGCTCATTTGAGCATCATTTCACCCATTTCAGTCATTCACCATCGATATGACAATACTTTGGAGGACGTTAACAAACAAAACAACAAAAAAATGCCTCCTAGTTTATAACTTATTAGCTTGAAATTTTGAGGAGAGCTTCAGAGATTAAGGTATTAACATTTTTCATGTGCTGGTTACAAAGTATTAAATAATTGATCTGAAATTAAAACTTTTTCATAACTCATATTGAAAAAATTGAAAATATCAAATTGTATACAAAACATTTTTTTTATTAAGTCTAAGCAATGGCTGTATGACAATTCCTTTATATCTATATACTGAGCTCAAATTAACGATTTAAGAAAGATACAATAAATTGTAGGGTCCAGGGTTCATTTCATGTTAGCATATCAACAAATGATTTGTTATTAATTAATATATAAACAATTTAAAAATGGTTTGACATAGGACATTGGAATTTTGTGTATACTATATATTTTATGTTCTGAGTGTGCGTAAAAAAATTGAAAACAATCGGAAGAAAACTAGATTTTATAATTTTCATAGATACATTGCCTTAAGTAGGTGTGAGGCCAGCAGTCAGGTTGATAGGCCCGGCCTGTTTACGGGTTGTGGCACCATAGTGTACATACTAGCAACCTGACTAAACAGCAGTAAATGGATGCCAACAATCAGTAATGGATGATGTGAAGCATAAAGTACACTCCCGCATAGAAATTATTTTCATTCTGTGGCTGTGGTATATAAGTTTCCCATTTTTTGTGAAAGTTTTTGCTGATAATTCATGTTATAAAGGGTAAAATATGGATTACAAATCTATGTATAGGCTATGAAGTGGTGGTGTTTTCTGTAATATGTGCTTATTGTGTAGCAGCAAGATTTACAGTATGCGTGACAAAACAAAGCAGTACTACCAAGTCTTTAAGGATTTTTATAAATGATATTGCCATTTATTTTACATGTAATTTTTCTACATTTACTGCACTAAACATTTTGTGCATTCTGAATTTCATGTCATAAAATCATTATGCTTTACTTGACAAGGAAAAGCTTTTGGGTTGATGTTTCAGGAAGTTGGCACGAATGTGTATGAACTAACAGTATACAAAGCAAATCAATGAACTACTGTCTATCTAAGATGTAAGTTTATAACAGCAATTACCATATCTTTTGTGGACATGTTGCAAAGCCCAACTACAATTGCATTTGGTGGAGTTCCAACTGGCAGACAAAATGCAAATGAGCAGCTTATGGCAACAGGTATCAATATGTAGGCTCCATTCAGCTTTAGTTTCTGTATCTTAAAGCATGCAAAATAAAATGTTAATGTTTTATTATTGGTGGACTAGTGTTAGTTTCTGGTACCTTTGGTGCTCCAGCTAATGACAGAAATCAATTATTGATAACAAAATACAGTACAACACAACTTTTAAAAAGTCTGACAAGTTACACTCGCACAACTCTCTCAACCTAGTACATATTCACTTAATCCCTTATAGGTAAGTCAAAGTGTTTATATAAAAATCCATTTTTCTATTCACAATAAATTGTTGCCTAGATCTCTAACCCAGCAATATGGATTTGGTTGCATGCACAATACAAGAACAACATGCAACACAAGTTAACATTATATATGTTTTGGGGCTTGTAGGCTGTAGTCCAGTTGTTTTTAAGAGAATAAAACATCTGGACCATGGCTTGTAAGCTGGAAAACGCAAACAAGATGTCCCAAAAAAATACAGACAACACTTAGTATGTTGTGTGGGATGGAGAACTGATTGATTTTTAAGAAGGAACCCTTGTCCGCAAATGCATGGTTTGGATGCTGAAGAGTATTGAAGTTTGAGAATGAGGGGTTCTTTGTTCCATTTCATTTTGGTATCTTAATACAGAAGGTATGTAACCCTATAGCCATCTATGTACTGCAGATAAATGACCTGAGTCTAATAACATTCCTCCATAGAGTCCTTGGTGTGCATCCTACTGCGTTACCTGAGATGTTTCCAGTACAGTAACATTTTAACAGCAGTGCGACACATGCCAGTACACAGTTGTGGAAATGACTGACTTGAGCTCCAGCACAATTTTATGTTAATGTGCAGAATCACCTCAACATTGCACATCCAAATTAATAGATAGGCAGGGGTGAACCAGTTCCATGGCCAGCATGGTCACCAGATCTGACACCACTTGACTATTTTGTGTGGAGTTGTATGAAGGGTATAGTGTATGGCACTCCTGTAAGGTCAGCGGAGTACCTTATTACTTGAGACCACAGGGGTAAAGACAGTCGCACATATTGGGTCATGTGCATGAGGCTCTGTACTGCTGATATAGGCTCTGCAATGACATAGGTATACAGTTTGAATTGTTTGAGGTTATTTTGAGTCACTTATTTACACTCACCTTCACTACTAAACTGCTTTTTTAAAGCGGAAACGTTTTCAGGACCATTCGATCCCATCATCAGCCGTTGATGATGGGATCGAATGGTCCTGAAAACGTTTCCGCTTTAAAAAAGCAGTTTAGTAGTGAAGGTGAGTGTAAATAAGTGACTCAAAATAACCTCAAACATGAAGAATACTTCACTGTCAATAGTGCTTCTATTTTTAATATTCAATACAGTTCGAAGCCCATTTATAATGTAGACAGATGGATTTGCTACTCCTGTTGGCTTTATTGACAAAGTGTGAACGCACACCCACCTCACAGTTTGATGCATGGGTTTCCAGATAGGGGTTCCTTCTTGAAAACCAGCTAGTTTGCCATCTTGCACAGCATACTAAGCATTATCTTCCTTTCATAGAAGTTTGAAAACAGTGTTGTTATAATCAATTTAATTTAAAAGGTGAGTCAATTAATAACACAAAGTTGTAAGTGTTGTTTAGTGTTATTGACTTACCTTTTAAATTAAATACTAAGCACTGTCTGTGTTTTTTGGGACATGCTGTATAATGTTAAAGCCATTTTACAATTTCAGTTACTTTTGTTACTAAGGAACCCATGTATGAAAAACAGAAGAATCACATACTTTACAAAATTCTTTATATACAATAATCACAGTTCAACCTGGAAAAACTGTAAAGATATAACAACAAATATTTTTCATTATTTATTTATGCCAACAAACTTACTGTTAGTGTTTTTAAATACACAAGCCGTGTGTGGGCAATGTTTGAGAGGTAGAACTGGAACTGAATTGAATTTTTTCAGTTCCAGTTCTACCTCTTGAATATTTTTCAAATGTCTAATATTACAAAACATTAATGACTAATTTGTGTACTTCATTGAGTAGTTAAAATAAAATTGTTCCTCATAGTAAATGTTTCCCTCTGTTATGGTTTTACATTTAAACAAATTATACACTGAAAATTCAATATATTTTATTTGTATTGCATATTTATTTTCTGCCTCTTTCTTTAAGAAGGGTCACAAACACCTCTAGGCATTAGTATTTGCCTATAACCTGCATATTATACTACCCCTGTTGTAAAACAGGAAATAGAATGAAATTATAGTTATCCTAACTTTTCTAACTAGGTCAAGTAATGACCTGATGTGATCCTGATGCAATAAAGCAAGCACAAGGTATTTTAATGAAAATCATTTGGAGCCTTTTTGAGAAAATAAAAACCAATAAAAGATTTTACCGTGTAAAGGATTATTTAGGTAGGAACATTTTTTTCCTATATTTTACATTGATTCTATGTGATCATATCACAAAGGACACTTGTTGAAAAATTTCACCTAGTATGCTTGAACAGGTTACCAACATACTTGAACCAGTGCTTGTGCTATTTCCTATTCAAAAGCATTACTTTACTACATTATTTGTAACTTTCTGTTGTATAAAAACTTCATAATCTAAATATTATGGTCAGTACGCAATTAAGTTTGCAAATAAAACCATCTCATATCATTCATTGTAGGCCATTTCTCCAGCTCTTAACAGCAAATCAAAAAGCTGTAAGAAAAATTTGAAAAACATTTGGCAGACAATAAAGTATGAAAGAAATCTGTAAAATTTGCCAACTTATTAAGATGACATGAAATGTTAAATATTTTCTGTAATAAAATGGATTCTCCACACTTCATAATGGAAACTTTGCTGTGTTTTTCCTTTGCATCACTGGAATATTGTATATAGACTTTTTATACTCATATTCATTTATTGCATCCATTTGATCGTTCATGCATGCTATGAAATTCTCAAAATTAGTATAGATTACTTAGATTATAGACAAATAATATACAAAATATCATTAAAATTTTATAAATATTAACAAAATTTATGAAGGTAACATTAAAAGCACATAAGGATATAGCATAAATACACTTACCTTTGACTTTAAAAAGCTATCTATGTAATGTTAGGCAGCCAGCTAGTCTTCAGTAAATACAACTATTTCATTTATAATTCTTTCTTGCGAAAACATACTCATTCTTTTAAAATATATTTACATGCGCAAATTGAGATTTTCATTATTCTAGCTTTTCTGTTATTACATAAGTCTTTGTGAAGAATAGATAGCCTGCTTCAGACATTCTGACAAAGTCTGCCACCATGACTTGATGGGCAGTCTAGAATTTCTTGGGATAACCCTCTTCATATCCCTTATATTAAAGATAAAGAATAGAATTCATAGAATTGATAATTCTGTTCAGCATTAAGACATTAAAAATATGGTTGTTTGAAACCAGAGCATTCATTATTTATTATACAATGTTAGAAGTGTGATTATTTGTAACGTGCTTACCATCACAGCAAGTACTGGTCCTATTATATTCAAAACAGCCACATTAGAACACAGTTCAGTTAAAGTTGTAGAAATGAAAGAGCTGATCACCATTATTGAAAATCCTGAAAGGCTTCTCAAGGCAGTCAGCCACTCGCCAACCATTGCATTCATACCTGACACCTTTCCAGCTTTTGAAATGGCAAAGCCACCACCTACAAATGTTCATGATATACATAAAAACACAGTAGAGGGAATGTTAAGCCCATTTTCCTTTCTAATTATATATTGGTTTAAACTAAAGATTTATTTATATTACATGAAGAAGCTAAACACAGTAAAGCTTAATACATTTATAGAAGATAGAGAAGATGAGTTAACACACTAACTGCTTCACTTATTCAAACAATTTTAAGAACATATTTTACAGACCATTGATCATCAGCTGGTTGTCCACTGCTGGTGTTGGATAATTTTTCAGCAAGGAACTTCTTAATGCTACTGATTGTTTGAGCCTAATGGGCCCAGCAACTCAATGTAGTAACAAGTATGTAAATGTATAATAATTTTTAAATGAAATGGAAATAAAGATTACATTACATTACATAATGCTACTGATGGAGACTTGATGAACTTGAAAATCATGTTGTCTTCAGGGATGTCACAGCTTATGAGTTCATTGAACTTCTTTACAAAGATCTTCTCTTGTCGTTGATCGCCTTATTTACTGGTTTTATTAATTTAATATCTCTGCAGATCTCATGGTTTCTGTCCCAGAAACTCGCTGATATGGCTGATTTATCTACAAGTTTATTGACATTGGGATGGAAGCATTCTTTGAGAATGAGTTTTCAGGTTTCTTTTAGCGTCTTCAATGTATACCTTGTCGTAATTCAAATGATCAATCCTGTATATGCCAGATATATTTTTGCCAGGGTGAAGACTGTCCATGTATGGGCACCAATGGCCATTGAAGATGATTTGAAATTTGTTCATTACCTAGACGGGGTAAGTAAACATTTTATGAACTGCGTTAGCTCTTATATAAATAATAAGAAATGTTATGTGCAGTGAAGCAACAGTATGATTACTGTTGTTATGAGTTGGCAAATTATTTAAATGGTTTTCTCTCCACTTGTGTCTTATTTATTCAAGAATAATTTCTGGGAACCTCTTCCCCATCATCAATTGTGTGATCAACCAGCATTCCCATGGATGGTTTAATCCTGCTTGGCACTATGCTGCTCACAGTACTTCTGGTAACATGGTTGTTTTATCTCTGATGGGGATTTCAAAATTCATGATTTTTTCCTCATTTCTGATGATAAAGATGTTTCACCAATTGCTTAGTTCTAATGGTTTCTTGACAAATTTTAACAATTTTTTTCTCCTGTTTTATGTTATGATTTGTAGACCAAAATTGATATGGTGCTAATTGAATGTTCTTGAACATTTGGTGAAAAAAAATTGGCCGTATTTGAATTTGGGTTTCTCCAACTTTTCAAAATGATTTCTTTTAGTCTGTTTTGTTTCTTTAACCTCTTTTTTGTGTTAGTTAATTAATTTGTCAATGTATTTTGTGTTAAAACCATTCTGCTCAGCAATATGATGTATGTGTGTATTCCGACATGTTAGAGGGATGAGAGTTAATCTATGAATGAGACTGTGGAATATGGCATACTGGTGTAGTGTTGGGTTGAATAGTTATACTTAATACATGTCTTGGTTTTCCGTACATACTGAATTCTAATCCTGCTTGGTTCCTGCAACTTCTAGGTACAAAAATGGTAAAAGCCCTTGTTCCTCGACTTTCACTATGAATGTTATACACTGTTTCTGTGGATTTAGTAATTTCACTGCACCTTCAAACAATTTGTCTGGAACAATGGCAAAAACATTAACATACCTCTCTGCCAGCACCAAAAAATGAATGGAAATACCTTAATGATGTGAATTTTGAAATTGCTCATATATAGATTAGCCAGGAAGAGTGAAAGGGGGTTGCCCACGGCTGCATCTGTAGTTTGTTGGTAACATTTGTTGACAAAAATAAAACTATTTTATTGGGTACATAGTTCAGTTAGTTTTATGTACTCTTCAATTTGTTCTGGTGTGATTTTGTTTTTGCCTGGCCATTGTTTCATCAAATCTGGTATTTTTTCTACTGGGATGTTGCTATATAAAAATATGAAACTATAACCTATTAGGTTTTTAACAATATGCAAAACCCAGGGAATGTTTAATACTTAAGGCCTTGAACTTTTTAAACTGATCAAACTCATCCACTAGCCATTTTGATAACCTACTGACTGGTGAATTTGAATTATTAATAATTAGTCTGCTTTACATATACATTGTATGTCGTGTTAAGAGTTGCTCTGGAACATCCCCGCTTCATTCTTGTTAAACGTTTTAACAGTGAAAGGCACCTTCCTGCTCTTTGTATTACATTTTCTATTTGTTTGGTCCATGTAAGTTTGGTATCAAATATAACTTCCAAATACTTTGTTTCTGGTAATTGTAAGCTCTGTAGTATTGAGGAGAGCTAGGTTGTAACTGTCCAAGAAATTGGCAATGAGTGTGCCTCTCGCAGAAGTGTGACTTGTACCCCAAAGCGGGTGCTGCACAATAAAGTCTCCCATTAACAGAAATGGTATTGGTAAATGAGAAACTAGATCTTCTAAATCAATGTGCGAGAAGACATGTGATGCAGGCAAATATAAGTTGCAAATGGTGAACTGGATGTTTGGCAATAGAATCGTTACGGCAACTGATTGTATATCAGAGCGTAAGGGTACAGATTCCATATATACATCATCTCTGACAAGCACCTTAGCACTGTCATGTGCAGGAAATCCTCTTCTGGTGTAACATCACACTGTACTGGGGTGTATCGTCTTAGATGGAAAGCGTCTTGTGGACGCAGCCTAGTCTCTTGCAAACATGTGACCAAAGGTTTGTTCTTATTGAGTAAAAGCTCAAGTTCTGTTCATTGTGTTCTAATAGCACATATGTTCAATTGTAGGATAGCCATATTGATATCTGTATGGGACAGGTATTCCAAGGTAACTCTGCACTACTTTGGAGTAGGCGATTGTCAAATTAATTTAGCCCTTTTCTTCTGTCTTGGGCTGACATTTTTATCCGAGGCTTTTTCTGCCTCTTTTCCACTGGGGCTCTCCCAGTGTGGGCAGATTTGTCTAGCTCCATGTCCTCTGCCGAGGACGTCTGTGTTCCCATTGTGAATTTTGGTTTGAGAGCTTCGAACCAATTTGACACGGAGATCGGCAAAGATGATAGTCACCAGTCTGTAGCCACCCCATGGAGTTCTCTAATGCCTTGAGAGAAACCTTACTCTCTTTGAGGAAATCAGATCTTTTATATTGGGTCTTAAACTTTATCAGTGAAGCATTGTATACTATCGGTCTATTTGTTGAGGTCGATTCTTTGCTGGCGACCTTTCTGATCTGCTGGATTGAACTGTAGTGCTTGTAGATGCTGAAACAGACTTAGGTGATGTCAAACGCTTTGAATGTGACTTAGCTACAAGGATTTTGTCTGAACCTGTTGCCCCGTTTATATCGCTAGTTTGAGTTGCAATTTCCCGAAGCGGCACCATTTTAGCGCAACCGAGCTATGGGTGCCGGAGGTCAGGATAGCGGGCTGGTGCAAACATAAGAGTTTCTGGGCTTCTGAGAAGGACACCTTCTCTCTAATCCAGATCTCCTGGATGGCTCTTTCCTCCATATAATGGAGGCATTCTCGGGAGTTTGCTGGATGTTCTCTCCTGCAGCTAACACAATGTAACATGATGAACATTTATCGTCATGGGCAATGCCTCCACAGTTCACGCAGGTTGCTCTACTACTGCAAATGTCACTTGTATGACCAAAGCGCTGGCATTTGTAACATCTCAACAGGTTCAGGATGTAAGGCCTAACTTCAATGGCCTAATACCCATACCTTAATCCTTTGCGGGAGACCTACCCGATTAAAGGTAAGGAACAGGGTACGGGTAGGCAGATATTCACCTCCATCTTTTCTCTGAACCCGATAAACAGATATCACACCTTGATCTGCTAGGTTCTCCTTAATTTCTTCATTGGATATATCGTCTAATGCGTGGGTGTTCACAACACTGCGAGAGGAGTTTAGCATTCTATGCATCTCTACATGCACCGGATAGCTGGCTAACATGTTGGCTTTTAAAATAGTAGCTGCCTGGGCTGCTGAATTAGATTCAACCAGCAGCTGCGAGATCTTGTGCAGTTTTTAACTGGGTCAGCTATCTTATCTAGACCCTTCTGCATTACGAATGGATTCACTGACCTAATTATTTTATCTTCCTATGTTCTTGTTATAACTAGCGAGGACCACTCAACTCTGCTACTTCCTTTTCACTAACTTTGCTGTATTTGTTTTTTTGAGTTTTCAAAGAACTCATGGTGATGATATCCTCCACCATTGCAAATGTCTCTGATGGCATGCTCACTTCCTGGGTGCCACCTGGCTTATGTGAGATTCCTGGCCTGAATCTTGCTCACCCTAGGGTCTCACCTCCCAGTGTAAAAACAGAGGGCCCAATCACCTTCAGGAGTGCATCAGCTCATGCAATGGCCCCTCCCCAGGAGGGAGGGATACGAACACAGATCCTACATGATAACCAGTGGCTGGGAATTACACGGTTACCCAGTCACCCCTTGCGTCTCCCTATCCACCAACAAACAAACCTGCGTGTAGGTTATCCAACAGATTGTACTCAGGGAGGATCAGGTGGGAGATCAAACACAAAAGTGGACCAAAGTTGATTGGGCATTTAGCATAGGCCCTCTCATCCCTTAGAGGAACCCAACCGATAGTATGGCTTGAGACCTCGGGTGCCCCAAACCCGTACCTACTGCAGTAGGCCCTTGGGAGGAAAATCTTGAAGTGATAACTCATTCAATGGAAGTCATCATACACAAGAGTTAGTCAATTATAATTAAAGTACAATCAAATACAAGTAAAGTTAACAGGCTTTCAAATATTAAGGGAATATAAATGCCACTTTAAATATCAACTTGGTTGGAAGAACTAATAAAGTTGAATTTAATGAACAAAGGTGGCTAACATAAAAAACAGCTCAGCTCAAAGAAGCAAAAATAAAGTTGAATTTACATATGCACAAGTCCCTGTTTAAGGGGACATACAGCAGTTGTAAGAAAATTGTAAGTATCACCAGATCACCTGTAAGTTAGATTAAAAAAAAAGAAAAAGAAAAATTCTGGCACTGCCCCTTTCTTAACTGTATGTATTCAAAGTTCAATTCCTTCAGTACAGGAGCTAAAGTCTGTTTTGCTGATTGTTGGGACAGTTTACAGTTAATAAATTCTTAATATTGGTATGTTCAATATTAAGTTGTATTTCATTCAACATGAATTGGGTCTTTTTTAGCATACTCACAAATTAGCCTTCACTGCTAAATTTTTAAACAGTGCACTTGCCTATTAAAAACATTAAGCTCCATGGCATCTTATCTTGTATAGAGTTCCATGGTAGTAGAGGTGGACTGGGTTCCTTGGGAACTTTTTTAGCTGTAACATAATTTACAAACAAGCAGGTTAACTACATCACATTAGTTTCATAATTAATAACCAAATAGCCCATTCGAACATATTACCTTCTGTTGTTACATTGATCCATGAACATTACTTGTTAATGATATATAGATTCATAGCATCATGGTGGCTCTTTCTTGCTGATTTGCTCTTCTTTTAATAGTCACATGTTGAGGAGACAAATGCTGTAATGAGCTCTTATATGTGTGGGGTTGTGTGGTTTTCAAAAGACATGGTTTTTTGATAAATAATCAAGTTTCAATAAAAACTCATTTATTTCAATTGATTAGTCAAGATAAATGCAAAAGAACTCACCATCCACAATTTTAATTTAAATCAAGTTCTGTATCAGGAACTGCTTTTTATAATTTATTACACATAGAGGAGCTATGCTCTGGCTTGAGTGAGGCTGAAAACTAAAATCTATACAATCTTTTTTACCTAGTTACTATCAGCATGGTGATAGGTAACAAATGTACTTCACTATGTTTCTCTGTGGTACTTGATGAAGAAAATTTGTTGTTAGCTAATGCTGCATTTCTGACAATGAAGTCATTAATCCTCTTGCTCTCCAATATTTTTCACAGAACAACAATTAATTCATTTCAAATTATAATGCTGGAAGTTCCATGATGGTGAATAATAGTGCGACTGAAAACGAAAGTAGTGAACACAATGAGACCTCGAGTGAACGTGGTGATCAGTAATTAGATGATATCCCTGATTGTTGGTCCTTAGATAGAAAATGCATTTTGTTCAAAAAATGAGTGGCCATTGATTAAAAACAAGAAACTTGGTTGCAGAATATGTGAAAAAATTGGGAACCTAGGACCAGACAGAAACAAACAGAGGATAAATATTTCACAGGATTGGGCAATAAGTTCTGTGTCACCTGCGGGGTTGAGGAAACAAAAGAGATGATCTTTCCGCAAAACAAAATATTCAAACACAGGGAAAGTTTTGCTCATCAATCTGCAACTAAGCTAATTCATAACTACAAAGAAAATACTTTTGGAAAGGAAAAAGAAGTGACTGTAAATGTGTTCCATACGGCGTACACAGTTGCTAAAAGAAGCCAAGCTTTTAATGACAAGTTGATGGTAGCAGGAAACAGTCGATATTGAAATCTGGACTATTTATTAATAATTACAGACAACAATGTTATCTGCTCAGCTCCCTTAGTTTCTTTGTTACATGTAGGCTGCTTGGACTTGAAAATGAACAAGTCCAGTGTGAGAGTTCCCCCAAACTTCTTTTTAGAAAAAGAGCATTGCATACAACTAACATGAAATGAAAGATTGTGTGGCTGGTTTCAGCAGGATTTAGTTACAGTGCACACTACCTACTACGAATTCTATACATAAATTTGGAAGTTTGTATGGTGACGGAATAATTAGTTGAGGATTGTGGCCACCTCATTCTCCTGGCCTATCACCACGCAACTTTTATTTATGGGAAAGTTAAAGAATAAAGTGTAAGCATCAAATGCACACATGCTACGAGGGTGGCCTGAAAAGTTTCCGACCTAATAAAGATACAAGACATTTTTTCAGAATTCTTTTTTTATTTTTCAACATAGTCTCCTTGTAACTCTACACACTTCTCCCAGCAATGCTTCCTTCTCTGTAACCCATCCAAATAGTAATCAGCGTTTTTCTCTGCAATAATTGTTCACGAAGGTGATTGCCTCTTCATTTGACGAAAATCTCTGTCCTCCGAGCGAAATTTTCAGATGAGAAAACAAAAAGAAGTCCCTTGGTGCTAGATCTGGTGAGTAAGGTGGATGGTCAAGTAGTTCAAACCGTAATTCCTGGATTTTTGCCATTGCAACCGCTGAGGTGTGAGACTGTGCGTTGTCTTGGTGAAACAGGATTTCCTTTTTTTTGCAAATGTGGCCTTTTTCCGCAAGTTCTGCCTTCAGCTTATCAAGTATGATGCGTAGTATGCTCCTATAATGGTTTTTCCTTTCTGAAGATAATCGATTAAAATAACTCCATGACTATCCCAAAAACAGTCGCCATCACTTTCCGAGTTAAAAAAACTGTTTTTTTTTTTTTTTTTTGGAGCCAGTTCCCCCTTTGCAGTCCACTGTTTGAGCTGTATTTTTGTTTTGGGCATATAATGTTGTATCCAAGTTTCATCTACAGTAATTAATCGGCGCCAAAACTCAGATTTATTGCACCTAAACTGCACCAACAGAGCGTTGGAAATGTTCATTCAAACACGTTTTTGGTCTAACGTGAGTAAACGCAGCACCCAATGTGCGGACAGCTTTCTCATGTCTAAATGTTGATTTTCTACCAGACCTGTAACAGCAGGTGTTCCACAAGGTTCAATATTGGGTCCAATTCTGTTCAACTTGTTCACTTCTGACATACCTACAACGCCCACAGCTCAAATAGCAATGTATGCCGATGATACTGCCATCTATGCAACCCATCGTAATTTACACACCGCTAAAAATCGCCTTCAAGAGGCCTTAAACTTAATCATACCCTGGCTTGACAACTGGCGCGTTTCTCTCAACCATGACAAATGTGAAGCAATGGTGTTTACATTATGCAGACCGGAATATCCACCATCAGTAATGATAGCAACAAATTCTATACCCTGGAAAAGTGACAGAGAAACGGTGAAATACCTTGGTGTACTGTTTGATAGAAAACTCACGTGGAAGCCACATATAAGTAACAAACTCAAACTTGCCCAAATAAGACTGACAAAACTTTATCCACTTCTCAACAAAAAATCTTCGCTTAAGTTAAAAAACTGCATACTACTCTACACAACTCTTTTAAGGCCGCTTTTACTATATGCCTGTCCAATTTGGGGAGGAGCCAGTGCTACAGAAATTAAACGCATCCAAACGTTTCAAAACAAAATCTTACGTATCTCAACTAATGCGCCATGATTTGTCAGAAACAATCAACTACACAGAGAAACTGGAATCAGTACCATTCAACAGTCAATTTCTTCACAAGCCAAACAGTTTTACAGCAATCTAAAGAACGTTCCTGGATCTATTCACTACTCTCTTGGCAGAAAATCCAACTTTCCAACACGCATCAAGAGTCGTCTACCACTGGACCAGTTATCACAGCAAGATTTGATTTAATTTCAACTAATACTGTCAGTGAGGGGCCCAATGAGGTTTACCTCATTTCAATGTTACTTATTATATTTTATTTATTGTTATGTGTATTTCAACAATGGTCTGTAGAGCGCACATGCGCTGATCGATCAATAAATCATTTTAAAAAAAAAAAATGTTGATTTAATATGTGACAAACACGTTCTTTTGTCATGTTGATAGCCTCTGCTATCTCTGTCACTTTAATTTGGCGGTCGTCTAGCACCATTTGGTGAACTTTGGTGATGTTTTCGTTGATAATTGCAGTTTTTGGACATCCCAAACATTCATTGTCTCCCAAGCTCTTACGGCCATGTTTAAATTCAGCTGCCCAAAATTTCACTGTGGTAAATGATGGTGCAGAGTCCCCATACATAGAATCCAACTCATCTTTGATTTGCGTATGCATATTGCCTTTCAAATACAAATATTTAATAACAGCTGGATACTCAGTTTTGTCCATTTTCATAAAAACACTCACATAAACTCACTCAAATGACTGTTATATACCAACTGAGCGTCCAAAATGGCTGAAACTTTGGTGAGTAACTGTTTACAGATGAAGAACGAAATTCACTAGCTTTTATTTACAAGGGCTGCCATCTTCATGTTGAGGTCGGAAACTTTCCAGACCACCCTTGTACAAGAATTGAAGGTGAAAATGACGAGAGAAATATGGGCAATCAGTCAACATGAACTTTTGTGTGTAAATTAGACTTGTTTTTGGAAATATAGGAAATATGTTTGCATTGAAGGTCATCAATTTCAACATCCGTTGTGATGCAGGTAAGCCTAATGTAAGTTAGTACAGTTGTTAGTGTGGGGAGTAAGGGATAGCGAAGCACCTCTTATGCTCGTAGCCTCTCCTATACAAATCCCAACCTCTTCCTGGCCGTGATGCACCCTGCTTTTACAGATGAGGCTCTGGGGACCAAGTTACAGCGGTATAACTGGAAATGCCATGGAAATGCCATTTATGAAGATCTCATCACTTCACAACTAAGGCAAAGTTGTTCCTGTCCATAGAATCCCTTAACCTACATGTGCTTTTGGATGGTGCAAAATGAACAACATATAAGCCCAATTCATCATGAACTTGCTTCTATCTGCAAATAATTCAGGACCTTCGGATGGAGACCAGTAGAAGCATGAAGAAGAAGATTATTCGAGTGGCACAATGGAATGCAAGAAAGTGGAATATATCCAAGTAACAGGGCATTAGACGACGACTACTACTACAGTTGTTAGTGTTCTATACCCATGACCAGCCAATCTTCCACAGGGTGGTCTGGCCGATCTACAAATGTATTGTACATAAATATATTATTAAATAAATAGACACAATATAATACATTAAATTAACACATACAAAATACAAAACATATTTGAACAATTATATAATGAATTTATCAAATATATAAGTATTTTAGCCAAGAGATCTCAATATTCCATTACAGCATGATCAGTTAACTTGTTTATGGAAACATTTTATTCTTAAGTATTAATGCTGTAGTATTGCACCCTGTTTAAATCTTATGTTTTTAAACATTTTTACTAGTTTCAGTGAAAAACCCCAAGACACAGTTGGAACTTATACCAAGAATTTTCAGCTTTTCATATTCTTTTTCTTAACATAGCTGCCAGACAGAATACCCAAACCTGCATTAAACTTTCTCATCTTATTCATGTAACCCAGTATACCTTCAGGGCAGTGTTCATCATGTCTTAGGGATATAATACCTTCAAGTTGGATTACTATGTTTCAAGTATCTTTAATTTCTGGACTTTCTTGTTAACCTGTTAGGGTTTATGTTTTGATAATTGTACTTCCTCATTGACCATATGAATCAAATTTGAAAAATTTGCTGCTATGTAGATTTAAACTATTAATGTTTGGCTTTCTGTAATAGTGCTTTACTGCAGAGCCTACCATGATGAGATATCTGAACTTACATTGTACTTTCTTATTTGATTGATGCACTCCAGTGAACCTTCAAGACAGTCAGTTTTAGCAAATCTGATTTAACTACATATTAAACTTGAATTTATGTATATCTAGCATTCAAGAATAAATATCAAAATATTGTTTAAATATAAAATAAAAGCTAAAATAAATTGAATTTAAAAAATTGTAGTACTTACGATCTTTGCTAAGTGCATGTAAAAACTCAAGGTTTGCTGGTAGAACACTCAGAAGGAAGAGAGCAAGGTAAGGTGGACATGCATCCTTTATTTTGCTGTGAAGCAGTGAATAGAATAGGTAATATGTTTTAACGAGTGTGTAAATCCCACTAAAAATAGTTATAAATAAGATGGTAATACTAATATTTAGCACCACTCTATTGCAAATATTAATGGGACTGCAATAATTACATTGGAGATGGAGTATGAGGGTAGTAAAAGTGTAATGGATGTGAGTGAGGGTAACAAAATAGAAAATGATATGAGTTAGATATCTTAGAATTAAATGTTAACGAATTTGAGATATTTGCATATTTGAAGATTTCTCAGTTTTAAGCTTGAAAGAGAAATGTGAAATAAAGAAGCTCGGTAGGTCAATACCTCCTCTCAAATTAATACATGCGCAAACAAGCTGAGGTAAGACATGTTGCAGGTCATTCA
Organism: Tenodera sinensis; assembly: GCA_030765045.1. Lineage (NCBI taxonomy): Eukaryota > Metazoa > Arthropoda > Insecta > Mantodea > Mantidae > Tenodera > Tenodera sinensis. Next base: position 32,800,752 of record CM060965.1, on the reverse strand, counting down.
ATGTAAATATAAATGAAAGAAATAGTTGGATTTGCAGTTTATTTCCACAAATAAGCTATTTAGTTTTCCATGCTTGCTGTTTGCTAAGGGTAAATATACAAGCTGGAGATGCACTGGTGTGTCAGATCTAAATCATCTAAAACAGAAGGTTAAGAATCATAAATCTATTTCACATAAGAATGTGTATTTAGATTTATCAGTTCTTGGAAAAACAGAAGTTATGCAACAGCTTAGCTCAGCTTTCAGACAGAATATAGAAAGACACAATGACAACATAAGGAAAAATCGCTATATTCTTTCCAAAATAATTGATTCTATTAACTTCTTCGGTGTGTTTGAACTTGAGTTACGTGTACATAATGAAGCTGCAGAATCTAACAATCCTGGAATATTCATTTTGATAATAAATTTATCTTCAACTTTGGATGCAGTTGTAAAAGAGCACATGAATAATGCTACAGTCCTTAAAGGTACAGCCATGCAAAAAATGATTGAGCGCTTTAAGAGAGCAGAATATTTCTAAATCCCACATCGTGCTGCAGCGTGGCTTACACAAGTTGATGTTTCCAAGATGCAGCCTGAGTTTATTGATAGTCTCTGTTCCACATGTCGGACACGCAAACAGGCTGTGTCTCGAATCACCACTCGCATTTGTATCTGCTCCTGATAAAGAAAGGAGCAGCAGAGCAAACTACCAATGGAGGAATGTAGCAGCAAAGGAAGCATGTCACATAATAATACATCAGAGCCAACAGAAGATTTGAATCAGTTACTTACTGGCCATTAATTTACTTGACCAGCATTACTTTTCTTCATTGAAAAATAAATTTCCTGAAAAAATCCTTTCTAACGTACAGTCCTATCCATTTTTAAATAAATATAAGTCAAAACAGAACTACAGATCATTTATTCTTGAAAATGTTTTGAAGAAATGAGAAGTGCAATAGCCCTTCTAAAGTTTTTAATTGCAAATAACCTGCAAGAACTCTTTGGTGATGTTATGAAGTTGTTGAAATTATTAGCTCCTATTCCAATGACGTGTGAAACAGTGAGATGTTTCCCCACTTTGTCTGGATCAAAACATTTCTTAGAAGTAACATGGATGAAGATGGCTGTGTGCTCCTGCAATGCTGTCTATTGACAAGGAAGTGATCCACAGTCTTCCATATTTCAACAGAGTCATAGACAGATTCGCCAAGCAAAAGGAAAGGAGGATGGAATTTCTCTACAAATATACCTTTACAGGAGATTCAACCCCATCAATGATATCTGGCTTATTTAAGGTAATTTCAGAGCTACTGAAATACTTTATGCAATTTAGAAAATCAAACTATTTAGGAAGGCACTATTACATAAAAGTAGTGAACCACCTGTTATTTTAGGCACCACTGTATATGTGTATTGACAACTGACAAAGCTATATTATTGTTTAATAGGATTTTGGTATGAATGTATTCTATGCATCCTTTAAATTTTTGCTTTGCCCCAATACATGTAAGGAATAAATATTGAAGAGACTTAGCAGTAATAGTAACCGCTTTATAGAGAGCACCATATTTTTATGTTTTGGCGGTTACATCGCTCTCTCATAACCCCCAGAATGACTGGAGGACTACACCTGTCGTTGGTTTATGGGTCTCACTGACCTGACCGGGAGAGTTATCAAAATAAATTCACCGACCATATCCTCTGATTACCAATCAGAGGATGTATTACATGCCATGACAGGTCAACATGTTAGGGGTTAAGATTTTATAGAAAAATTAGAGAAATGGAGAGGTTGGAAAAATAACGACTCCCTAGCTCTTGGGAACCCTAATAGCATCGGGGTCGTAAGAGAACAAGAGATGACCAAGGTAAGGTCAGATTAGAAAAGCTACAGTGAAGAGCAAAACACCAGTAAATGGAAGTAATGTTCTGCTCAGCTTGGGTACCTTGTGGTCGCCATTCACATATCCCCTAGACGGAGACCCCTGAGTAAATTGAAACTTTGTGTATACTATTTATTTTATGTTCTGAGTGTGTGAAAAAAAAAATCAAAGCAATCAGAAGAAAACTGTGGATTTTTTAATTTTCACAGAAACATTGCCTTAACAAACAACAAATTACTAAGCAAAATAATTAAAATGTTCTCAACTATTAATTTAGTAAATTAACAGTACATACATATATGGGTATTACAGTTCAAAAGTATTGGAAAGCACAAATGCTAATGGCTTCATTGCCAGATGCAAGGCACTAGAAAACAACAACATATATGGGTATAATTACACATACATGGAACACAGCTTCTCACTTTACCATTGCAAAAGGGAGACTTCTACAAAGCGCAGAACTTCTCATAATCACACCATCACTGATGACAAATTTTATTTGTGAAGACTAACTCAACACCAACACTGAGGCATGTGTGGCAATGAATCATCAGACATGTTACAACCTGCATTAGACAAGTCTATACAAGCACAGACTTCTAAAACTGTACCAGAGTTCAAAACCATTCAGTAACTAGTTACAAATTATGAAGAAGGCAAAATAAACTCCCTTGGATTGTGCCTAGTTTTATGCAGAATTAACACTTTAACATAAAATGTTCAGTTATTTTGTCATAACTCATGATCCCATTGAGGTCCCATTGCGAAATTTTCAGGGTTTGTAGCTTTAAATAATAGCAAACTCATAACAATTTTAATTTTAAAAAAAAACTATCAATTTTTAAAAATTTTTTTTATATTTTTGAGTTACAATTTAAATTATAATTTAATTGTCTGTTCCCAAATATAGTCAAGTCTCTTATCAGATTAAAGCCTGTGAAATTATCTAAATACACTAAACACTCAAGAGAGCTTTCTTTCCGAAATTCAAGACATCAAGAAGGATGTATACCTTCCTAATTCAAAGGAAAACTTCATATCTCAAGTCAATCTGACACAAACATTAGACATCAAATATTATTTATACCTGACAGAAGTTAAGAAAAGAGATCTCCAACTAGTGTTCTAAAATTATTTAGTGTTCTAAAATTATTACAATTATAGAATGTTGGAAAATCCTTACCTATCTAACAGCACTTCAAAAACACCTAGTCTTCCAATGGATACCAGCTCACTGTGGACTGAGTGGTAATGAGAAAGCTGACTTTCTTGCAAAAAAGGGTATCAGCAGTACAGTGGCGGGTCGTGGACGTTGAATACAGGGGTGCTGCATACAAAAATTATAAGAACTGTTAACAATGCATCTTAACTTATTTGTAGATTAGTTCTATGCACCTCCTCTTGTAGGTCGTGAACTTCTGAATCACGTTGTTATTGAAGTCCAGAATGTTGTTAACCATAGACTTCTCAATAGACAGCATAGCTAACGTGGTCAACCTCTCTTTTCCCATCATATTTCTGAGGTAGAATTTTACCTTTTTCAAACATGAGAAGCAGTTGTCATTGGTATAGTGACAGCTATGAGCGGTAATCTTACAACTTCTGGGAACGAGGCTTGTAAGTTCTGAGATAGAAGAAACTGCAAGAGCCTGACAGCGCTACCGATGTTTCTGAATTCTGGTCTCTGGTACAATACAGTGAGTTCCGTTTTCATTCTATCTTTCTTGAGCACTGGGAACAGCTTCACACACATATTTAGGTCTCTCTCAGGAAAAGTTTTATAATTTTCAAATTTGTCTTCACATAGAGTGGAAGATACTACCAGATAGTCTGTGAACTGGCATTGGGTGTTGGTTTGTTATATAATGAGATCACACACTTCTTTCGCAGCCGCAACCCATGTCTGATTGTCATCAACCTTGCGGCATTTGCTGCAGTTTTCATCTTCACATTTCTCTCTACTCACCTCTACATTGTTCCATACAGTTTGTACGACATGCCAAAACCTTGATATGCAGTCTTGTGCCTTAGAAACATCTAATTGGCGTTGTTGCAGTTGGTTGTATAAAATGTCCACATGAGGCATCAGTAATGGAAAAAAGGCGAGCCAGGAGTTGAATTCACAATCTTCAAGAAAACGTATCAGGGCGCTTGCCCCATTTATTGTAATGTTGTTTGATGTTTCAGATTCCATTATGGTCTGAAAACATTCCAGTAATGGCTCTTTCTTGTCATAGACTACATTTACTATTCTTGTTTTAAAATTCCATCTTGTAGCCCCAGCTGACGGAATTCTCTTTGAAACACATGCATCTAATACAGACTGTCATTGTGAGAGAAAACAGGAATACTTGACAAGTTAGCAAAAAATATCTGTGCCCTTATATTTTGTTTAGCTGCTTTTTCCATTATCAAATTGAATTGATGGGCGCAGCAATGTACAAAATACGCATATTTGTAGCAGTCCCTGATTTTTGCTTGTACCTCATATAATACACCACTCATCACAGCTGCTCCATCGTAACTCTGTCCAATCAGCTTATCTTTCTTGCTTTTAAGAATTACTTCTAACTGCGAAAGTATGCACTCCGATATTGAATTGGCATCTTGACCGATTGCATTGAAGAAACCGTAGAATCTCTCGATGGCTTTTCCTTCTTTGTTACAATAATGAAGAACGATTACAAGCAGAAATATTTCTGAGATGTCTGTGGTTTCATCAGCAAGAATAGAGACAAATTCAGTTTCTTCAATCTCAGATAAAATTTCCTCTCTGCATACTTCCAGCATACATTCAAGGAGCTCATTTTGAATTGCCTTTGATAAGCCTTTAAAAGGCGAAGAACTCTCCAAATGTGACTTAAACAACGAATCAATTTCACCTGTATATTTGATCAAATTGATATGCATACCTTTAAATGTTTCTCAGATTTTGCATGTTTATTGATCTTTTCTAGCAGTTTTCTAAGATCGGTTATACCTTTCCAAGTCCAACTAGAGTCCCCACCAAACAAAATACATGGGAGACAAAATAATGCGTTTTTAATATCAAGCCTCACAACCATTCAAACTTTTTGTATACTTCATTGTTAAAACTCTTCGTATATTCTTTTTGTCGACTTGTAGATGATTGTTTAATGTTTAGCATGGGTGGAGGCCTTCCGCGATGCTTAATTTCACATTTCTCCTGTAATGTTAATGTACTGAAGTGAATTGCAAATATTGTATGGAATTAATCATCGTTGGCAACACTATTGTATTACTACATGCATTTAGAACACACGAAACAGCGCTCTAACTGCCCGCTCCCGACTTTTCCAAGCATTGAGAGCTGCAAAACGTGCAGCTCATTCCAAAGGTAGCGCAGGGGTTCTGGAGGGGAAGGAAACTGAAGGAATGTGGGCGGAGAGTCCACTCTTTTAGCCTGGCAGCGCCAGGGGAGGAAATGCTTTTGCCAGTTGCACGGGAGGAAGTAGCTGCTGTAAGCAGTACTTCAATACTAATCGACTGCATTCAACTCGATGGGTGCAACATTTAAAACTATTTTAAAAGCAGAATACGAATCTGTATTACAAAACATAAGGTGAGCCATTGAGTCAGAAACACCTGGGGGTGCTGCAGCACTGCAGCCCCTCATCACCAGCCGCCACTGCAGCAGTGTACAGAAATCTATAGTTAATCTACTATTTTATACAGCTAAAAGATTAGTCAACTCTGAATTCCAAAAAATTATTGTAAAATATTACGAAAAACCACAAAATAAAAGATGGGAACTACTAAACATTCAAACAGTAATTCCTGAGTATCCTCGAAAAACTCAGATGCAACCTTCAGATTGATTACAGGATATGATTGTCTGGCAAAACATTTAAACAGAATTGGGATATATTCTTCAACACTCTGTCCTCTATGTGATCTGCAAGAGGAAATGGACCAAGACCACCTTCAAATATGACCCGGCCACTTCTAGCGCCCCATCCATCAGTGAAAAATATTGGAGAGCAAGAGGATTAATGACTTCATTGTCAGAAACCCTGCATTAGCTAACAACAAAAACAACAACAACAACACATGTAAGGAATTGTGTATCATCGTAAGAACGCCTTCACCTCTTCTTTCTTCTCTGAAAAGATTGTATGCTTTGAAGTTGGGAAATCTATAGAGTTTGAGAACATCATCTGTCAGGAAAATTTCCTGTATGCATATTATATTGGGTTTTTTGTCCTGAAGAACTTATTTCAAGAGATCAATTTTTTATTTAAAGGTCTTGCATTCCATTTAAAATTTTTAAGTTTTCAGTACATTTTATGTTTTTATTATTAAGAATATTATCATTTAATTGTCTTTTCATTTTTTGTTCATTATACGTGTTACCTAGTGATATATGAAATTTATTCAATTTTACTATTTCTCTGATTCTTCTTTGGATTGAAACCAAATTTCAATGTACTTGAGATGATATTTATCTCTTTGTTGCAGTATAGTAGTTTTATCAATATTAATTCTAGATCTGATAGACTGTACAGAATGCCATTTAGTATTCCAAATGATCACTTTATTTACACTTCTAGTTTTATTATTATTTGGGTGTGATGAAAATTTAATTGTTTTTTGCTAGGCCAATGTTTTGAAATGAAATATTAATATGAGTTATAATTGTACTAATACCATTGGAGTCAAAGAGAACAAGTATTCAGTCAAGGGAAACTGGATAGGAAAGTCAAAAGAGGTGATTGGTATATGAAAAGTAAGGCATACCAATTCAGTCCTTAGCTCACCAAGCTGACTAGTGCTTATTGGTGAGTAACCCTTCCCTTTGGTTCATTATGTATGAACATAACTACTAACAGCTGCACCATGAGAAGGTGATGGATTGGACACTATGTTTCTGTTCAGTGGAAAGAATCAAAGGCTCTCCTCCCTGTTATGAAATAGAAGCCCTTCAGCAGCCACACTTCAAAATTATGTGAAATATTAAATTTAGTTTGCAATATTCTGAAGCAACTCAAAAATACAGATAAGGTATAACTCAAATCTGAAAAAAAAAAACTCTAGTTTCATAGAAGTGCAACATGGGATTTGAAACTCAATCCAAGACCACAATACAGCAACTTCACAAGAACAACTGATGATTAGATAAATTCATTGTTCATGAACCAGCAGTCCCTTAAAAATGTTTAGGATTAACATCAAAACAATCAACATCTGCAACTTGAAAGAAGATTCTGCTAATAATTACTTGCTAGCATGATTGGCTATAAGGGGGTACCATGACCGAGCAGTTAGACCGTTCGCCTACCACCTAGGCAGCCCAGGTTCGATGCCAGGGGCCCACATGTGGTATTTGTGGTGGACAAAGCAGCATCTGAGTGGGTTTTCTCCAGGTTCTCCAGTTTTCCCTGCCACTCATTCCACCAATTGCTCTATCATTGTCTTTCCATTCATCAATTTTGCTTGCATTTTGTATCATCCTGTTCCTCACTCTCATACCTGCTGCTTGACTGACCACCTGCTCTCAGGTCTTCACTCTGTCTGGTCCATAGGCTTCTCTGCTCCCTGACAGATGTCTGACCTTTAACATAGGCTTGTCAGCCTAAGGGGTGTAAGTCCTACATAAAGGGAGGGTAATCAGATAAAGAAAGAATAATCGGGTATACCAATGACCTGAAGAAATTATGATGGTTGCAGAACACTATTTGGGCAAAGTTTAAGAAAAATAAAGATTCTTGAGAATAACTGTATGTGATAAAAGTTAAATTGATTATCATCAATTTATGGTTTTATAATTGCAGTAGATGAGTCTGCAAAGCTAATTTGATAGTGCTAGACTTTGAGAAGAATGAGACAAAAATATTTTATAGTTCTGAGTTTCTGAAATAGACTTGCAGTAGGACAAGCAGAAAACTTCAGCTATTTTATATTTATAACATTTCGTTCAAATCCTTTCAAATGTTTGAGGGGTAGAACTGGAACTTAAATAAATAATAATTACTTTTCAAATGGGAATTTCACATTTTCAACAAGCAGTTATTCTCTCAGATTCCAGGGCAGCAATTATAGCAATTACTTCCAAGTTGTGAATAGGTATCTCATCCTCACCAATATGTGTCCTGTGTAACGATCCAGCAGAAATGAACCAAGACCACCTGAAGACCTGTGAAGCATTAAGATCAGAAGAAACTACAGTTCAAAAGTATTGGAAAGCGCGAATGCTAATGGCTTCATTGCCAGATGCAAGGCACTAGAAAACAACAACAACAACAACTTCCAAGTTGTCACCAAAAAACCAAACAATTATAGAATGTTGGAAAATCCTTACCCATCTAACAGCACTTCAAAAACACCTAGTCTTCCAATGGATACCAGCTCACTGTGGACTGAGTGGTAATGAGAAAGCTGATTTTCTTGCAAAAAAAGGGTTCCAGTGGTGTACCAAAATCTATAGTTAATCTACCATTTTATGCAGCTAAAAGATTTGTCAACTCTGAATTCAAAAAAATTATTGCAAAGTATTACTATGAAAAATCAAAGAATAAAAGATGGGAACTACCAAACATTCAAACAGTAATTCCTGAGTATCCTCGAAAAACAGCAGTGGCAACCTTCAGGTTGATTACAGGACATGATTATCTGGCAAAACATTTGAACAGAATTGGGATATATTCTTCACCACTCTGTCCTCTATGTGATCTGCAAGAGGAAATGGACCGAGACCACCTTCAAATATGCCCGGCCACTTCTAGTATACAGTAGCATTTGAACATTTTAAACTAATTCTATATACATTATATTTACAATTGAGGTGATTAGAGTACTAAATAAAGTGAAGTCAAACACAGTCTTGGAGACTGTCATCAAACTTCTTCTTGAGCCAAGGTTCATCTCCCAGATGAACATGTCCCATGAAAAAAACAAGTTGAGAGGGGCAGTATTATAAAAATCTGATGTGTTGCACTTACATGAAACTCTCCACTCTTGTACTAACCATTTCTATCCGGTTTCCCCCGCCATCTCATTCCACCGGTGCTCCATCTTCATTCCATGTATCATCAGTGTCACCGCCTGCGGTGCCGTAGTAGTAAAAGCGGGCGTTAAACACTACAAACAAACCATTTCTACAAACTCTTATTCCTTTGCAGAAATTATCTTATGCTTATTTCTTGTAGGTGCAAGGGAATATTAGAATACAGTAGGCTTTGAGCGATAGTCAAATATTTTAAAGCTTTGAGATCCGGTTCTCTTTGCATGCTTAACATATAAAAAAATGAAAAACGATGTTCCATTTCATGAAAGATTTAAATTTTTCAAAACTCACACATATAACGAGAAATATCTCCAAAATGGTTTGCTCTACAAGAAAATTTATTTAGACATAACTGTGTACTTTACCTTACTTTTGTAAGGTGTTCCTTTGACACTTTCTTAGTTTTGATATCCCTACCCAAATCTAGTAGCTTAAAATTTCAATCCAAACTTGTAAGGAGGAAAAGCTAATAGTAGGAAAGTGAAGCTTAAGGACTTAAATTTTACCCCAGCATGCATAATAATAAGTGATATCCCAAATAGTAAATATTCCAACTTAGGATCCGTTAATCCTTCAGTCTCTTAAAATGCTGCATAACAGGTATCTCTAGGATTTCGATAAGAAATAACTCGTATTACATTCATGTGACTTCCTCTACTTAGTAGTCTTAATTTTTATATAGCTTCTACTAAATATTATTCATTTATACCAACAAACTTACTTTTGGTATTTTTAAACACACAAGCCAAGTGTGGGCAATGTTTGACTGGTAGAATCGGAACTGAAAAATTCAATGCTACAGTTGGGATTTGGACCACAGACCCTTCGTTTGCCAGGCGGATGCTCTATCTATTAGGCTAATGTAACAACCTGCAAGAATGACATTGAATTCTCCAACCGACTGGTGTTTCTTCCAGTTAACCACAAAGGCAGTCTCACATCAGACAATTACCTCAATGGTAACTTACTATCATAAGCACTTTATGTTCCAGGATTAAATAATCTTTAGATAGTAATTATTATTTATTTATACTAACAAACTTACTGTTGGTGTTTTTAAACACACAAGCCATGTGTGGACAATGTTTGAGAGGTAGATAGTAAGTCATCACATGGCATGTGGCGGTTTTTTTATTGGTTGGATGGCTATGAGCTCTTTACTTCAGGATCGTACTTAGGGGGAAGCAGATACAGATGGTGAGGGCTAATGTTGTTCTAATTAAATTCCAGATTCTGTCAAAATTAATTTTGTTTGAACGAAGATAATATATATTTATAACTTATTTCACTTTTTGAACATGAACTCAGGGGTCTCCGTCTAGGGGATATGTGAATGGCAACCACAAGGTACCCAAGCTGAGCAGAACATTACTTCCACTTACTGGTGTTTTGCTCCTCACTGTAACTTTTCTATCTGACCTTACCTTGGTCATCTCTTGTTCTCTTCCGACCCCGATGCTATTAGGGTTCCTGAGGGCTAGAGAGTCTTTATTTTTCCAACCTCCCCATTTCTCTAATTTCTCTCTAAACTCTTGACCCCTAACATGCTGACCTGTCATGGCATGTATACGTCCTCTGATTGGTGAACAGAGGATATGGTCGGTGAATTTGTTTTGATAATTCTCCCGGTCAGGTCGGTGAGACCCGTAAACCAACGACAGGTGTGGTCCTCCAGTCATTCTGGGGGTTGTGAGAGAGCGATGTGACCGCCAAAACATAAAAATATGGTGCTCTCTAAAAAACGGTTACTATTACTGCTATTGCTCTCTTCATTATGAAATATCCCCATCCATCAGTGAAAAATATTGGAGAGCAAGAGGATTAATGACTTCATTGTCAGAAATCCAGCATTAGCTAACAACAACAACTTCTAGTGTCCCATCCATCAGTGAAAAATATTGGAGAGCAAGAGGATTAATGATTTCATTGTCAGAAATCCAGCATTAGCTAACAACAACTTTTCAAATGCATTTACTGCTATACTATTAATGATTAAGGATAAATTAAGAATTTTATTTTTTATGTTTGAAGTTTATTCAATAAGAAAAAGCACGTTCAACTCTAGACTTCAAGGAAGATCAGAGCAATCTATAGTGCTGCCTGCTGGTAATGGTTTTGCATTCCTGAGCAATATAACACCAGTGATGTGTATACAATCTCCTAATTAGGAAGAAGCTTTAGGCATGGTCAGAAAAATGGAATTGCTTTTGTTTGAAATGTATGCTCTAATTTCTTTGTTGTCCATACCACACATTTGACATGTTTTAGTAATTAGTATTTTTCAGGGATAAGTATTCCAAAATTGTAACAATATTGCTATTGTAGCAACCATTGAGATGTTTAGCACAAGACGTTTAACATTTCCAACATGTCAGTTTTTGTGGCAATGGAACTTCTGAAACTTAAGCCATACAAGATAACTGTAGTTCTTGCTTTATGAGCACAAGATTCTGTAAGTTGGGTTAACTACTGCGGTTGATTTTTGCAGTCCATTCATAATGACAACATGAACCCACTTTTAATGTTCTTCATGATGAAGTGTGGTTTTATCTTCAAGGTCACATTTATACTCAGAACAATCGATATTGGACTACAGAAAATCCCCTTATTATTCATTAAGTTCCTCACCATGATGAAAAAGGTGGGATTTGGTGTGCAGTGACTGCGCGTAGAATTATTTGTCCCATATTTTACGACACAACAATTGATTCACACGTTAATGTAAATACTATTTTAAATACATTTTTTCCATAACTAGCAAGAAATAAAAGATTGTGTGGCTGGTTTCAGCAGGATTCAGCTATATCACATACTGCTGCAAATTCGCTGCATGAATGGGAAGAGCATATGGGAACAGAATAATTAGTCGAGAATTGTGGCCATCTCATTCCCCTGACTATCTCCATGTAATTTTTATTTATGGGGAACATTACAGAATAAAGTGTAAACCTGCACACATTACAAGAATTGAGGGAAAATATCATGAGAGAAATGCAGGCAATCAGTCAACATGAACTTTTGCAAGAAAACCAGAAGAATTGTTTTCGGAGATATAGGGAATGCGTTCACAATGGAGGTCATCAATTTCAACATCCATTGTGATACAGGTAAGCCTAATGTAAGTTAGTACAGTAGTTAGTATTCCACAACTGTTACTTGCCAGTCCTTTAGACATAATTCTGGCACCAGAGCTGGCCCTCACCTGGTCTGGTGCCACCATGGGGCAGTCCAACCAAGCTACAAATGCACTGTGTGTCAGCACAGCTTAAAATAAAAACAAATCTAGACCAGTTCACATCCAGGCTGCCAATCACCAGTTATTTTACGTGGGCCATGCAATCTTTTGCCACAGACATGCAGGATCCTAGTGAATTTGAACCTACTAAGTTCAAAATGAAGTCGTAACTAGTGATATTCAATGTTTTAGCCTATTGAGCTACATATCTAAGAACATGAAGTGACAATTTTTAAGGGTTTTCAATGAAAAATAAATCGAATATGTGCTGATCAAATCCATGCATATGAAAACGTGTCAGCTATCTCTGCAAATATTATGGGTATGCAAATAAGTAGTCATACAACCCTGTGATTTTTCCCCATATTTTTACTTTCTCTACTGCTAAGTAGGGGAACTATTGTATTCCACACAAAAATTCAATGTCGAGATTTCACTGGAAATATATGTTTTGAGACCCCCTGAATCCAAAAAAAGCAGTTTTAGAAAAAGGTCTGTCTGTGTGTCTGTCAGTCTGTGAAAAATTAAAAATTATTTTGTTGTTTAACGACGCTGTCAATTGCCAGGATCACATCAGCGTCGCCGGTGTGCCGGAATTTTGTCCCGCAGGAGTTCTTTTACATGCCAGTAAATCTACTGACATGGAGCTGTCGTTTTTAAGCACACTTAAAAACCATCGGCCTGGGCCAGGTTTGAACCCGCGACCTTGGGATCCGTAAGCCAGCGTCTAACCAACTGAGCCACCCAGACCGACTGTCAGTCTGTGGGCAGCATAACTCAAAAACGAAAAGTTGGTTAAAAACCAAAGTTGGTATTTAAGTTTAATGTCTTTCAAGGATGCAACACGAAGATTTTGAAGAAAATAGCCCCACCCTAAACTACCCTTTACATCGAAAATTTTTTAAAAATTTTGATTTTCTTGAAAATGGCTAATGATTTTGATTAAAATATCATATGTTTGAGATATTTTTATGACAAATGAATTGTATATCTTGAATTTTCTGGCTATAACCCCTGTAGTCGTATTTACTCTAGACGGCTTTTGCATAAACCGTTAGAGATAGACCAAATCATACTATACAAAAATGTAGATCTTGCTAAAATACACAATTTATGTCTAAATAAATTTTCTTGTAGAGTGAACCATTTCAGAGATATTCCTTGTTATGTGTGTGAGTTTCTGAAAACTTAGAACTTTCGTGAAATGGATCATCATTGCTCATTTTTTTATATGTTAAGTGTGCAAAGAGAATGGGAATCACAAAGCTTTAATGGCTATCGCACAAAGCCTACTGTATTCTAACATTCCCCTTGCACCTACAAGGAAATAAGCAATAAGATAAATTTTACAAATGTTTATCTTAACTAACACAAAGAAGATATAGGAATAAGAGTTTGTAAGAATGGTTAGTACACGAGTAGAGAAAGTCATGTGAGTACACCACATCAGATTTTTTCTTTCATTCTGCTGGTGAAGGGCCTTTAGTAAGAATCTGAATAATAAAATTTATGAAGCTTCTGTGTTTTTAAGAATAGGAAGAACTGCCTAGAGTGCACATTACAGAGCTTTTTGTCTTCTCACAAAAAATAAATATAGGAACATTAAATGATGAAATAAAACTTTAACACTCACAAACTTTTATCAAGTCCCCATGCCTGAAGTAAACGATCTGCCCATCCAGGAAATACTTCTGGAGAACGCACCATCCAAAGAGCAACTGTTAATGCAAATACAAGAGCCACACTTATTTCATGCCAGGATAGAGCACCTAGATCTTCATATCTCTGTTCAATTACATCTCTTACTGCTCTCTCAAGCCGTCTTTTTTCTGTTTCATCTTCAAGTTGTTCTCTGACTTCCTCATCACAGCCACCCTTCCTAATTAAGAAAATTAAGTAATTAATGTTTTCCTCCAGAGTTGTATCATTATTTATTTCAGCCATATATTAAAGATACTCTCATTTGCACATACCAAAAGAGTCCCAAGAAAAGAAAATTCATCCATAGCCAAAAGCCAACAAAGTCTATGAGCATTGCAGGTACAGCTGCCATCATCCATCCATGAAAGGTTATATGCTGATCTGGAAAATTACTGAAAATTTGTAAAGATGACATATTAATTGTAATGAAAATCAAAATGGATCTAGAAATATAACAAATATTGACTATAAGCTTCACTTATCTTAGTATTTGCTGTAAGTTGTTGAAAATTCAACTGAAACAATATGAGTAGCACCAAGGATGTGATAAATGTATCATGAAACTGCAGTCTGAGTTGCTAAAAGTTAAACCTGGACAACAAGAATAGTACCGAGGATGTGATAAATGTATCATGAAACTGCAGTCTGAGTTGCTAAAAGTTAAACTCAGACAACAAGAATAGTACCGAGGATGTGATAAATGTATCATGAAACTGCAGTCTGAGTTGCTAAAAGTTAAACTCAGACAACAAGAATAGTACCGAGGATGTGATAAATGTATCATGAAACTGCAGTTCTGAGTTGCTAAAAATTAAACTCAGACAACAAGAAAAGTACTGAGGATGTGATAAGTGTATCATGAAATTGCAGTCTTGAGTACCTGTCCAAAACAAGTAACCATAGTTACTGACGCAAGACTTAAAATATCTATTTGTTGCCAACTTCTGAAAACAAAAACCTATAAATACAATCTATTGGTGGTATTTCAAAATTCACAACATGGTTCCTGCTTTTTAAAATGAATATATTTTTCCAAACCATCAAATCTCTAAGTCCATTTATTTTTTAATAGCTTAACCTCTAGATTTATTTCATGATTAAATGATCAAAAATGATCCGCCACAGGTGGCTTATATTTAATATTTCTAAAATACATTACTTCCACTTATTGGTGTTTTGCTCCTCACTGTAGCTTTTCTGTCTGACCTTTCCTTGGTCATCTCTTGTTCTCTTCCGACCCTGATGCTATTAGGGTTCCTGATGGCTAGGGAGTCTTTATTTTCCCAACCTTTCTATTTCTCTATGAACTCTTAACCCCTAACATGCTGACATGTCATGGCATGTAATACATCCTCTGATTGGTAATCAGAGGATGTGGTTGGTGAATTTATTTTGATAACTCTCCTGGCCAGGTGGGTGAGATCCATAAACCAACGACAGGTGTGGTCCTCCAGACATTCTGGGGGTTGTGAGAGAGCGATGTGACCGCCAAAACATAAAAATATGGTGCTCTCTAAAAATCGGTTATTATTATAGCTATTGTTCTCTTCAATATCAAATTAAGAAAATATGACTTGAGGGGTAACATGTTCCGGAGTTAAAATAGTCCTCCATTCGGATCTCTGGGCTGGGACTACTACTCGGGATACTAAACATTATATTAGAATTCTTCAATGGAGTGCAGGTGGTCTCACACAAACAAAAAGAATAGAGCTCAACAAAATTGTATTTGACAATAACATTTATAGATATATTTTTCATACAAGAAGCAAATCTAACAAATGATCAATATACTTCAATTTTATTGGAATTTTACTAAACCTACTACCCAAAACTAGACAGATAAGTAGTGGAATATTAATTTGAGGTTATTTTGAGTCACTTATTTACACTTACCTTCACTGCTAAACTGCTGTTTTAAAGCGGAAACGTTTTCAGGACCATTCAATCCCATCATCAGCCGTTGGGTAACTGATGTTATCCTCTTGTTCCTTTTCTCTGCTGTCTCTATTCTGCTGCCATCTGGTGTTAGGGGCGCAGAGCTTTAACACTTCATTCAATGCTGGTATTTTGAAATTAATAACTTTATTACTGTTCTTGATGATGTATATTTTTTCCCAAATATTCAGTTCTATTGGTGAATTAATAGATTTTAAGTTTTATATTAAGGCCGATGTTGTGGTTTTTAGTCCAAAAATGATGTGCCACAGCAGACTTTTCAATTTGTTTTAATTTTATGTTTCTTTGGTGTTCCTTACTTCTTATATCCAAATTTCTCTTTGTTTTCCCTGTGTAGCTTTTGTCACAACTATTACAGTTGATCTGGTAAATCCCCAATTTTTTATTGTATGGGATGGTATTGTTTAGTGGCTTATTAAGCAGGTTTTTTAAACTGTATTGGTTTTGCGGTGCTAGTTTTATGTTTAGTTTCTTGAAGATTTTTTCAAATTTCTTGAAGGTCCAGGGATGGTGCGTGAATTTCCTAAATTTCCAGTTGTTTGTGAGTGGTGTTAATGTAGTGGTTTGCGAAATTATCTTGAGCTTTTCTGCATTTTTTGACATGTTTCTAACGTTTCTGCTTTAAAAAAGCAGTTTAGTAGTGAAGGTAAGTGTAAATAAGTGACTCAAAATAACCTCAAATTGAAGAATACTTCACTGTCAATAGTGCTTCTATTTTTAATATTCAGTGGAATATTAGTTGGAGTCATAAAGGATATCCAGCTAATGCTGGATTTCTGACAATGAAGTCGTTAATCCTCTTGCTCTCCAATATTTTTCGCTGATGGATGGGGCGCTAAAAGTGGCCAGGCATATTTGAAGATAGTCTTGGTTCATTTCCTCTCGCACATTACATAGCGGACAGAGTGGTAAAGAATATATCCCAATTCTGTTCAAACGTTTTGCCAGACAATCATGTTCTGTAATCAACCTGAAGGTTGCAACTGCCATTTTTCGAGGATACTCACGAATTACTGTTTGAATGTTTGGTAGTTCCCATCTTTTATTTTTTGATTTTTCATAGTAGAGCAATTCTGCGTGTGACTAACTGACATTTACATTACATTTTCTTCTTAAAATGTCTGTCTAATGGTCAATATAGATGTAAAAATCTTATTTTAACGACATACGATGACAGAGAATACATTGGCAGTTGTGATAGGAAATATAAAAACCTTAAAAAAGTGAAACAGTCATTTAATAATGGGTGCTAAACTTTTCGTGACTAACGGACATTTCTGTCAACTGCAGTTCCAACTTCAAACGTTTGTCCTCCGTTTTTTCTGAAAGTTTTCTTATTTGATTTGTTGTGAAAAATCACTTGAGAGAGGAACTTCTAAGCTTTCAAATGACCTGAAAAAAGGTTTGGCACGTTATTCTCATCTGGAGATATTTATTCAAAGGTCAGTGTGACTAATGGACATGAGTTTGTGACTAACTGACATTTGCGAATATTGTAATACCTTGTCTTTGTTTTACATGGTATAGCATATGGTAATTCATAGTGATACGTATTATACATTACATACATGTAATACATACAGGTGTGTAATTGTATTTATCGTTTTGACAATAATCATATCCTTTGGAGAAGCATTAAAGTCATGCAACATAAACAGAATAAACAGATGTTGACAGCTCTCATTTCTTATCATTGGTACGGGTTTTATTAAATATTTTTTACGTAGCAGCAGGAATATAGCAGCAGGAATAATGTTTTTACTGAAAGATGGAAAGTTTGATTGATATCTGACGCTACTCTTATCTACGGGGTCGATGGATACAGAATGGAATGCACGAATCAACGTTCCTTTTATCACAACATATTTATTCGTTGATTTACATTTCTATCGCTATATTAATTAGTTAACAACT
Source organism: Tenodera sinensis (assembly GCA_030765045.1). Classification (NCBI taxonomy): domain Eukaryota; kingdom Metazoa; phylum Arthropoda; class Insecta; order Mantodea; family Mantidae; genus Tenodera; species Tenodera sinensis. Next base: position 32,783,045 of record CM060965.1, on the reverse strand, counting down.
TTCAAAATTCGATAGAATCTACACTGGTTAAAAGTTTGGGTGTAAATTACATGTTCACACGCTATCAGAAAATATACATCCTTTCACCTTGAGCTCACAGACGCTAATGATAAAAGAGTCCGAGCGTCTCTATGACGCAACACCGCCATTCTTATGTATTCATCCGCGTAACAGTTCTCATTGGTTGAACTCAAAGTGACGAGAAAACATTTGCTATCTTGAAAAAAATAAGTCCCTAATACACCCAAATTAAAAGAATTAGAAATTTACACACTCTTACAAAAATATTTACATGAACAATTTTCTATTAGTCAATATTCTGTCTCATCATAGTTACGTCATTGCAAGTATAAAAATTGTTACACAGGACACATATTGGTGAAGCTGAGATACCTATTCTATAGAGACTTGCTAAGCAGTCGTGTTTTGTCAATAGTTGTGGTGCTGAGTTTTTACTAATTATACTTTGAGTTGAGCTATGAGATTCTTTTTTCTATCCCAGGTCATGGTACAGGGTGAAATGAACGAACACAGGATGTAACTTTGCTATATCACTTTTATTTACACTCTTTTCGTCGAATATTACACTCGTTACAGTTAGATTAACTTTCGTTGCACCTGTATATACTTTCTTGATAGTCTTTTCACTTTATTAGATATTTTAGATCCACATCTACACGCGTTACAAAAATGTGTCTTCACTCTCCAAGCTCCGAGATGCTACTACTAAAAATTGGTGCCTCTTTACATAATGCTCTATTCATGCGCGCATGCGCTCATTTTGCCATGAAGTACACTTTGAAATCCTCCTACACTAAATAGTTCCTGTAATGTTAGGGAAGCGATCTTTATCTATCCTCCCTACACTTTTAGCATTAAATATATATGGTTCTTATATTTATACATATTAAATTTGAACATGCAAATTAACATTTACAACATTTTTAAACAACTCTTATTTGTAACAATTGAGAACATAGCAATATGTTTTCATTATTCAACTAATCCTTACCAACATGAAAAATAAACTACATTTGTAACAAATATTTACATAAATGCTTTCCTTTCAGGGTCTAACCATATATTCTGTCTCAGTTGGAAGGCTGCAACTACTGTTTTCCTTGGTCTCTGGGGGATTATATCTGGGTTGGAAAGTAGTGTAATCCATTTTTTATCTTTGACATTTGTTTCCAATTCTTGTAGGTATGAATGAGAAAATGTTTTAATGATCAAGCCTTTTATTGAGGAATATGGGAAATTGAATTTAGACTTTTGTTTTATTGTTGTCCCTTTCTTTGCAAGTGAGTCTGCAGCTTCATTCCCCATGACTCCATAGTGTGCTGGAATCCATTGGAGATGAACAGTCTTATTAACTTTTTGGAGTTGTGTTAACATTTTGTAGCATTCTCTAATTTTTGTAGACTTCTTTGTAGTATTTCAACATATTCCCTGAATTGCAGCTTTAGAATCTGAAAGATTCTCAGTCTCACATCAGAGACAATTACCCCAATGGCGACTTACTATTGCAAGTACTTTGTCCCAGGATTAAATAACCTTCAGATGGTAATTATTATTTATTTATGCCAACAAACATACTGTTGGTGTGAGACTGCCTTTGTGGTTTACCAGGGAAAAATACAAACTGGTTTGAGAATTCGATGTCATTTTGGCAGGTTGTCACAGTAGCTTAATGGTTAGAGCATCTGCCTGATAAGTGGAGGGTCTGTGGTTCAAATCCCAGCTGTGGCATTGAATTTTTAAGCTCCAGTTCTACCTCTCAAACATTGCCCACACATGACTTGTGTGTTTAAAAACAGCAACAGTAAGTTTGTTGGCATAAATAAATAATAATTACCATCTGAAGGTTATTTAATCCTGGGACATAAAGTACTTACAATAGTAAGTCACCATTGGGGTAATTGTCTCTGATGTGAGACTGCCTTTGTGGTTTACCAGGAGAAATATGAACTGGTTTGAGAATTCAATGCCATTCTGGCAGTTTGTCACAATAGCTCAGTGTTTAGAGCAGCTGCCTGGTAAGCAGAAGGTCTGTGGTTCAAATCCCAGTTGTGGCATTGAATTTTTAAGTTCCAGTTCTACCTCTCAAATAACTACCTTGTTAAATTTATTTAAGGGAATATTTAATAATTGTCAGAAAGCAATGTGTACAGCCTCTATTTCTCCATCTTTGTTGTGTCTCTGCCAACAGAATGATAAAAGGAAAAATGTGAACATGTAACTCCAACTTCAGTAAGGTTTTCTGTGGAGGACCCATCAGTATATATGTGTAGCCATTCTTCTGTGGGATATCTAGTACTGATTTTTTCCAGTGTTAGAAGTTTTTGTAATTCATTTCGCGTCTGATTTACTTATTTTCTCTACTAATTCCAAACTGAAGGTAGGTTGCAATAATTCCAATGGAATTATTATTTATTTATGCCAACAAACTTACTGTTGGTGTTTTTAAACACACAAGCCGTGTGTGGGCAAAGTTTGAGAGGTAGAACTGGAACTTAAAAATTGTGTTGTGGTGTTGAATTTTTAAGTTCCAGTTCTACCTCTCAAAAATTCCAATGGATTTTCTCGTATAAATAAATTTTCTCTGGTGTTAGGAATGTTCAATTTGGATTTAATTTGTGTTATCTTTTCTAGGAAACTACTATGAGTTTTAAGGATTGAAGGGGGGAGAATTTAATATCCTTTTTTAATCCAACTAATATTCCACTACTTACCTGTCTATTTTTGGGTAGTAGGTTTAATAAAAAATCCAGTAAAATTGAGGTATTTAAGTTGATCATTTGTTAGGTTTGCTTCTTGTATGAAAAATATATCTATGTTATAGTCAAATACAATTTTATTGAGCTCTATTCTTTTTGTTTGGGTCAGACCACCTCATAAAGGATATTAAATCCTCCTTTCAAATTGTTAAAGAAATGGATAACACAGATAAAGCTGAATTAATAAAGCTAAATTTTTGGGATGGCAAAACACATCTACATTTACATAGTATTTACAATACTCCCAGGAATGAACCAGATCTCTCACTTATTCACCAATTAAATAAAACAATCATAATGGGGATTTCAGTGCCCATTCCAAAAGATGGGCTTATAAAAAGGTAGATTCTACAAGGAAGCTAGTGGAAAAATATATGAATACCACAACCTTTGAACTGATTTAAATAAAGGAGATCCCACAACCTTCACACATTACTCTGGAGCAGGCAGTAACCCAAATGTCTTGTTAGCTACAACAGATATTGCTTCAAAAGTTAAAAAACAAGTTATAGAAGACCCAAGTTCCGATCACAGAGTAGTAATTGCTGATATAAAACTAGATAATACAAATGTGGGCTAACATCACACGAATCTGTATTGGAACTTCAAAAAAGCAGATTGGAATAAATATAAAACTGAACTGGAAAATAAATTTAAAGAACAAACAAATCCACAGCTGCATGATCAACCAGATCATATGAACAAAAATGTCTGTAAAGTCATCCTAGAAACTGCAAAAAAAACATATTCCTCATAGAAGAATAAAAAATTTGAAAGCCTTTTGGAACCCCCAGTTAGAAGAACTGAAAAAACAAAGGGATATAGCAAGAAATACAGCTGAGCAAACAAAAAACATATTGGATACACAAATATGGCAAAAGAAATGTATTTCACTAAAAAAAAAAGAAAAAAGAAATTAATACAGCTAAAAAGAATCACTTTAATAATTTCTTAGAAAAAAATGGATCATAGGACAGATGGTAACAAAGCCTATAAGTTCATAAAAAATGTCAAGGACAGGAAAGAAAACAATAGCACACCTATCATACACAAAAATGAAATGTTAACAAATGATGCAGTCATAGCCGAACCATTCAACAAATATTATGCTAATTCACATAAAGTAACAAGAAATAATAAAAAGGAAATAAACAATTTAAGAAAGATTGGTAACAAGAAAGACAATGTGATCCTAACACTCAACACAATATCTTTTTTCAAAATTTTAATATGCAAGAGCTGAACATTACAATTAATAATCTAAAGAACAAAAAGTCTCCTGGACCAGATCACATACATCCAGAGTTCATGAAAAACCTTGAAAAAATGACAAAACAACTACTAAAACTCTACAATCTATCCTGGAAAGGCACTGTACCTGCCGAATGGCGAAAAACAATAATTGTCCCACTCTTGGAGGAAGACAAAACAGCATCAGAAATAAAAAATTATAGACCAAAAGCTCTTACTAGCATAATAGCAAAAGTGATGGAAAGAATGGTGTCAAATAGGTTAAATTGGTTTCTAGAATCACAAAATTTAATTTTCCCATGTCAAGCTGGATTCAGAGAGCTCCACTCTACAAATGAACAAGTCATAGTACTTTTCAGTTAAGAAATCAAAGACTCCTTCAATAGGAAAGAAGATAATATATCAGTCTTTATTGATTTCCAAAGTGCATATTATTCTATATGCAGAATAAAACTACTAAGGAAAGTAAAAAAAAAAAAAAAAAATAGGGATACATGGTCCAATATTTTCATGGCTATGTTATTTCCTAATGCAATGCTTTATTGCTACCAGATAGGGAAGGAATGTATCTAAATATAGTATACCGTGTCTTACCACAAGGAGCAGTGCTCAGCACTACATTTTTTAATATATTTATTAACGATCTGCCACAACAAATACAAGAATCAGGTGTGAAGTGTGTGCTATTTGCCGATTACTTAGTTATGTGGACTACAAAACCAAAAAAACAAAAGTACAGAACTAGAAAAAACCATGCAACAATCCCTAATCAACCTAGAAAAGTGGACCAAAGAAAATTTAATGACTGTCAATACCAGAAAATCAATCTTCCAAATCTTTTCACTATGAAAAAAACACTAAAAAAACTAAATTTTGAGGGTCAACAATTATCAGAAACAAAGGAAGCAAAGTATTTGGGAGTTATATTTGATACAAAACTTACATAGACCAAAAAAATAGAAAATGTAATACAAAGAGCAGAAAGGTGCCTTTCACTGTTAAAAGTCTGAGAGGAACAAAGTGGGAATGTTCCAGAGCAACTCTTAACATGACATGCAATGTATATATAAAGCCATTATTTACTTACTACTGTGAAGTTCTTGTAACAGCAAAAAAAAAAAAAAATTTTTTTCAATCTTTCAAAACCAAAGTCTGAGACTAATTATAGGTGCTATGAAACCACATCAATATGAGCTATGGAAATACTAACCTACCAATACCCCATTGAATACGAAGTAGAAAAAGCGGCTCTTATTCAACACAAACAGTTGACCCGACTCCCATTCAATACATGGAACAAGAGAAATTTTACACATACACTAAAGACTCAGGGGAGCTTTCTTTCCAACACATTCAAGACATCAAGAAGAACGTATACCTTCCTAATTCAAAGGAAAACTTCATATATAAAGTCAGTTCAATACAAACAGTAGTCATCACATATTATTTATGTCTGACAGAAGAAGTTAAGAAAAGTGATACTCCAACTAGTGTCCTAAAATTATTGGCATTAGAGACAATCCATACTAGATTTATGAAACAGGAATGGCTCCATATTTATACTGATGGATTATTGATATCAAACCAAGATGGAGCAGGGGCTGGAGTCATGTGTCACCTCTTTTCCTATTACAGATCTGTAAGTTATGGAACTACAAACTTTAATGGAGAAATTGAAGCAATTTGAATGGCCCTACAAAATCTTTTGTATAGAATTTCACATTTTCATCAAGCAGTTACTCTCTCAGATTCCAGGGCAGCAATTACTTCCAAGTTGTCACCAAAAAACCAAATAATTATAGAATGTTGGAAAATCCTTATCCATCTAACAGCACTTCAAAAACACCTAGTCTTCCAATGGATACCATCTCACTGTGGACTGAGTGGAAATGACAAAGCTGATTTTCTTGCAAAAAAGGGTATCAGCAGTGTACAGAAATCTATAGTTAATCTACTATTTTATGGAGCTAAAAGATAGTCAACTCTGAATTTAAAAAATTATTGTAAAATATTACTATGAAAAATCAAAGAATAAAAGATGGGAACTACCAAACATTCAAACAGCAGTTCCCGAGTATTCTCGAAAAATGGCAGTTGCAACCTTCAGGTTGATTACAGGACATGATTGTCTGGCAAAACATTTGAACAGAATTGGGATATATTCTCCACCACTCTGTCCTCTGTGTGATGTGCAAGAGGAAATGGACCGAGACCACCTTCAAATATGCCCGGCCACTTCTAGTGCCCCATCCATCAGTGAAAAATATTGGAGAGCAAGAGGATTAATGACTCATTGTCAGAAATCCAGCATTAGCTAACAACAACACATTGAACAAACCATGAATTAATTCTGTTTAATTGGAATTCTCCTTTTGTAGATTTAGTCCCTTTTCATAAACTGTAATACCCTGAAAAACATTGACAGCATTTAATCCGCTGCAGAAGCATACAGGATACAAGTTCAACAGTCACATTTTTAAAGAGAGCCTCATGATAGCTTTGTTGGATTTGATATTTTGAATATTCTTTATATGACCTGATGGCAAACAAAAGAATGGGCATAACATTTAAAAACTGCATAGCTTGATATAGTATAAAGTTCCCATTAACAACGGGAAATATGTTGTAAATGGCTAAACAGATAACACATTGTATATTCTAAGAAACTATTTCTCTCTTTGGCTTTCATGATTATACAAAATTGAATCAGTTGAACGGGTCTTCACAATATATATTTCATTCCTGGTGTGAAAATGTTAAACACAAAATGTTTTAAGAGGTAGAACTGGAACTTAAAAATTCAATGTCACAACTGGGATTTGAACCACAGACCTTCCGCTTACCGGGCGGATGCTCTAAATAAATAATAATTACAAAATGTTTTATCAAAATGGATGTAGCCATTTTGGAGAAAATAAAAAATTAAGAAACATTTTTCATGTAAAGGATAGTTTGGGGTGGCAGAGACACAGAGACGGGGCCTAATAATATCTGTTTCCAATAAGACTTTAATAATGAATTAGTAAATGGAAAGCAATAATATTTTTAACTGTGGATGAGTGGTCATCATTCAGGTTTCACAAGCTGGAGGTCCTGTGTTTTATTTTGGCTGCGAAACTCCTCTTTAATTAAAACCTTACCCTTAAAAATTCTCTATTTAGCACAGGTAAATTGGTAGAGAAAGTAGAAAGCTTCTGTAGTTTTTGATTATGAGCAGGAACTCAAAGATTGGCACTAAAATATACAAGAAGGATACATACCTTTCAATTAGGCCTCTGCCCACAAGGTTTGTTCCTGTACCAATCAGACAACCTGTACCACCAAGAGATGAAGCATATGCAGTCCCTAAGAAGTAGCATAGGGTAGTTCTGGTGGGTTGTCTGTAATCAGAATAGAAGGAGTACATAAAATTTAATATACCTTGAGATATATAAGCTTAATTATATAATTATTCCAATATTGCTCTATACCATTATCTCTGCTGAGCAGACATAGCTGCATCCTGCAGGTGGCTTTAACTTAGTTGTTCCAAGCCAGATTCTCTGCAGATCTTAAGAATAATAGCAAAAAGGAAAAATAACATCACTCTTTTTTATACATAACTGAAAGTTCAATCGGGAATTCTTTGATATTAATTCGTTGGGAAAATTGCAGATGTATATAATTGCGAGGGGTATTCAATAAGTCCTTAGAAAACCAAGCAATTACACTCATAGCATCACAAAAAGTTTGCATTTAGCAATTGTCCCCTCTTACTAGATGGCAGTTAAAGTTTCAGCTATATCCGTCCTGTGGTGTTATTGCCATAGGCGATTGAGCTTATTGAGAAAGATGGAAAAAAACGAGTTTTGTGCGATGATTAAACACTTATATTTAAAAGGCTTAACACCAAAAGAGATAAAAGCCTAGTTGGATGAAGTTCATGGCACATCTGCTCCTGCATTTGCAACAAGTTACAATTAGATAAATGAATTTAAACATGGCTGTACATCTGCAAATGATGAACATCATTCCGGACCGCCAGTAGAAGTGACTTCCTTTAAAATGATTGACAAAATCCAGGATATGATTTTGAGTGATTGATTAATCAAAGTTTGCAAAATAGTAGAGGCCACAGGCATATCACAAGGTACAGTGTTTTCAATTTTGCACCAAAAATTAGGTCTGACAAAGGTCTCAGCAAGATAGGTGCCATGTTTGCTCTCAATGGAGAATAAATGCAATCATGTGATCAATTCAGAGGCTGGTTTGGGACTTTTCCATCACAATCCTGACAAGTTGCTGCATTGATACATAACTGTGGATGAAACATGGCTCAGGGGAAAATGATTCATGTCTAACAAAGATGTCCTCTCCCAAACAGATGCCTATTTTGAGAACCTTCTGAAATCCTACTTTTTGGAAGGCTTAAAACAGTTTGAGAAACACTGGGAAAAGTGTATCAAGCTAAAAGGAGATTATGTTGACAAATTATAAAAGTTACTAAAAATAATTTGTTTTTCTATCTTTTTCTAAGGACTTATTGAATGCCCTTCATAATAGTGATGGCTGACAATGGAGGACTAGGGCGGCGCTCTCCCAGTAAATAAAAATAAGAAAGAAAAGGTAGCATTATATCAAAAGCATTACTTCAAACATCCTTGACATCAGATGTCATGCCAAAATACATTCGTAAACTTCCACTTTCTATTTACCCATTTTGTTTCGTAGAAAATGTTTTTACACTGCTAATATGTGAAAGAGCACCGATGTTTTCATTTAGGATATAGTTTCAGACTGTGACTTATCCCTCCAGAAATGTTTGCATCTTGTTGATACTGCCAGCAGTGAGGGGAAGGTGTGGAGATGGCTTGACTATAGGCAGAGGGGTGTGGAGAAACATGACAATCCGGGTGGCACCTGGGTGGAGGGGGAAAGCGCCTGCGATAATTTTTCTTGGAACTGTCTGACTGCTAACAGTGCAGTCATTTGTATACATACATACTCCTTCCTCTTAAATTGAGTTTTGTAATTTAAATTGATTGTAAATGAAATTTAGTTCTGAACTAAATTAGCTCTATCTGTACCATTTAAGGTACAGTGTTGCACATTTGCGATAAAGCAATACCAAGAAAGTATATTAATACTGCATTCATGTTGGTAATTTTGCTAGCATTACACATTGAATTTGTATTACGTCATAATATAATTCAATCTGAAAGCAATGGTGCCAACCTCTGAAGCTCAAAAGTTCCAAACAAGTACTTCGAATGTCCCTTTTCTGTATAAAGTGTCCCATGTTAAGAAAAATATATGATTGCTAGCTTAAAAAAAGAAGAAAAACACCCCACATGCAGGGCGATAAATTAGTAGTGGAGTTTACAATATTTACTACTGACATTGCAATGCTAGGTTAGGTACAAATGATGTAAAATGAGGACTTATGTTACTGAAGTGCTTACTCCTCCTATCAGTAGATACTAAGCTAAACCCCGGCACAACAGCCCATAAAGAGGCAAGCCTTACTGCCCAGCTGCTGCATCCCCCACGTCGGCCCACTACAGGCATCATTGGTGGGGTGCAGTACTGGAGGGTGGTACATGGTCAACATCCCAATCTCTCCCAGCCAGTTATGCGGGCTTCATGACCTGGGGCCACTACTTTTCCATCAAGTTGCTCCTCAATTGGTCTCCCTGGGACTAACAAGGCTGAGTGCACCCATGCCAGACCTCCCAGAGGGGATAAAATCCCCAGGTCTTCCATGCCAAAGGCAAGCATGCTACCAACTGCGCTACAGAGACGGTCATCTATAGATACAACTTTTCTTTTATGGAAACATTACTCCCCAAACACATATTCGAATCTCACCTATAAGTAATAGTGCATGGCTATTACTGTTGTGTAAGCAAATCTACTGTGCCCTTAGTGAGAGTGTTGATTGCTGGTTGCACAAATGACAGTTTGCGTGTGTTGTGTATTTAACTTCCGTGAAATGTTTATCTTTGCTGTTGTGTGTACCAGTAGCGGCTCGTGACTTGTTGCAGTAGGTCTGCAGTATATTACATCCTCTCCACCTTTACTCCCTTTCTTTTTCTCTGACACACATCACGCAATTCTAATTCACATTTCATACGGGCAATTGAGCTCTTAAGTTTTGCTATTTTGTTTTGTTTTAAATGACCAATATCCAAGAACTATTATTTGTCCAGATGCCATTTCTCTCACTTGCAAACAATAAGCACGGAAAACAGCTTCTCTTCTAAACCCGAAAGATTATCCCCTTCAGTTTCGCCATGTAATTCATTTCCGCTCTTTCATAGATTCAAATTTCCTCTCGCTATGTGCAGACACAACTGTATGCAATTTGCTGCCACAATACAAACATAACAAACAGTAATAAACACTGTAACAAAATAAAATAAAACGTTGGCTGCCTAGTAGACTCTGCTAAACAACGGGAGGGAAATGCTCGTAGCAAGGAAAATGGAGGGACTCGAGAACGTAGTGTGCTTGCGGGGTAAGAATCGCATGTGTTGGTCTTGTCAATTATGCTACCTTAACTTGCCATACTCTTAAAGGCAAGCGTTGCACCTCTGCCCGTGTACCCCTCGCCTAAAAGCTACCTTCGCCAGTCGCAAAATCGGGTATATGCATCTCAGCTTGTAAACTGAATGCGGTGACATTTGCTAAAGAGGGCACGGGAAAATTAAACGAACAAGTTCACATAGAAGAAAGTTAGACATTTGAATTTCTCATAGGCATGTCTATAAACATTCACATGCGGAAAAAATTAGTGGGTGTGCAGTTGCGAGTATGCGATCAGCCACTGGTGTGTACCATAACCATTACTACACTATGTTATAGGCAGCAATTATTAAATGTCCCATATTCATCTCAAGTGTTTTCAGAAGAGTCCCTTTGTCCCTTTCTGAAAAATATTTGTCAAAATGTCCCACAATATGAGATTAAACCCATGTGTTGGCAACACTGTGTGAAAGTAGTTGTAATGGTTAAATAAATCCAATTTTAGCAGAGATTTCCAGTGGTGTCATGATGTGAATCTTCATGGGAACTGTGAAATAAATTAATGAACCATCAACAGTGTAACTAGCGTACTTAGTGCAGGTGTAACGAGTTTTGCATCTCGATTGGAACTTAAGAAGCTCAGGCCGCCAGGACCAATGCTGAATATTGAACAAATTCAAAATCTGATTGATGATCAGATGGCAGCTCATGCATAGCAATTTTTCGATTTAAATGATTCATTTTCTTTTCACATATGGGTGGGTGGGGGTCGGTCTGGGTGGCTCAGTTGGTTAGATGCTGGCCTACTGATCTCAAGGTCGCGGGTTCAAACCTGGCACAGGCCGATGGTTTTTAAGTGTGCTTAAAAACGACAGCTCCATGTCAGTAGATTTACTGGCATGTAAAAGAACTCTTGCGGGACGAAATTCCGGCACACCGGCGACGCTGATGTGATCCTGGCAATTGACAGCGTCGTTAAACAACAAAATAATTTTTTTTAATTTCACATATGGGTGAATCCACGTCAAATCCAACAACTGTAAAACACGACTTTTTCGTAGGAGGTTCAACATTTGTTTATGAATAATAGGCATCCAATAAGGAGACCCGTATTTTTTTATTTGCGTATTTTTAAATATCTTGCTTAGTTATGGCTATTAGAAACTAAGCAATTTCTGCACGCACCGTAATATAAAATCACTTGTTACTCTAAGTTCATATAGAGGTGAGAGTTGGGGTTTGGCGCACTGGAAAGGTTAAATATAATACTTTTAACAACTTTCGATCAATCATTATTACACATAAATTTTGGACTGTTTTTTTTATGGTATATTTTGTAAAACCAAAAATAGAATTTAAATCGATGTGTTAAAAATCTAAAAAAAATACACACGTATTCCCTGACATTTTATCTATAAAATAAGTTGTTGAAAACTATGGAGCTTGCATTAGTGCATTTGTTACAATTTTTTTTCTGGAGGCCTGCAAGCGCACACGGGTGAGTAACAAGCCAGGTGACTGCAGACAGCTTGCGAATTGCCGTGTCAGCTATGATAGTCAGATAACTTCTTCTTACTAAGGCAGTACAGTCCATGCAGAAAAATGTCTCCATGATGTACCTTCTTTCTGATACTCCTGTGGCATCTGATACGTGCTTTTGAACTTTTGAATTTTTTTTGAAAAAATCTTCTGATGTAAACAGTTCTTTGCTTTTAGCTTCTTCCTTCATGTACATCCATACATTTGAAATAATTTCTCTACTCTGACTGTGTAATGTTTTGGTCCCTAATTTAGAACTTACAAGTGGCATAATTGATTTACGCTATGATCAATGTCTCACAAATTCACTATATTCGCTCTTTATCGCAAAGGTCTATGTCTTCAACTGCACGCTGCACTAAAAAGCACCTTTGAATTAGCAAGACTGTCTCATATCATGCAGACATCACTACCTTCCCCTCCCTCCCCATGTGCATGGTTTCATTTGCAGAATTATACAATATGAGCTGATGAAAGAAGCAAAAGCTCTGGATTTGCCAACAGGACTTCCAGTCAAGGTCAGGGACCAAGAACGATGGGTCCAGCTGTGCTTTAAAATTCCACTCCTTCATTCCTTTGTCAAAAACTGAAGCTTTAGTGAAACAATTTTCTTTCAAAGAGGGAGGTAAAGTTTTGTGTTGTATGGAAACATCAGTTTAAAATGCATATTTTAAAAACGCTTTGAAGATGCTAATAGTGTCAGCTAGCAGCGTTCTCCTTACTGTACTGTTGTAACGTTCATGGAACCTTAAGCAATGGACAGTTGCCGTAATGGAAGGTGGCAATTGTGTGAAGTTACTGTAGCCCCCACCGCTGCCACGCAAATTCGCTGCACTGATTTGCAAAGTTAATTACAACTGAACTATTAGAGACTCCATTCTGATTTTTTCTGAGAATATTGAATAAACTTCATTGTATTTTTAGTTTTTTTTCCAGATTTTTAAATAGTTGAGTTTATGTTATTATCTAACTTTAAAACTTGAATCATATAAAATATAATATTAATAATTGCACAAAATATGGTAAAAATTGACTTTAATATCTCAGATTTCCTTGAAATTTTTTTTGGTGTTTTGGAACAAAATATATTTGACCTGTGTTTCTTCGTTTTATAACAAAAAATTTATTTTGGCAGATATTAATTTTTGAAATGTCCCAAAAATCGCATGCTTCTCACCCTTCGGTCAATCATACCTCCAATTGTAATCAAGCAAATTACTTGATCTTCAGCTCAAATTAAAGATAAATTGCAGTACTTTGTGAGGTATTTATAAGAAAATTGTATTAATTATGATTAATATTATATTTTTCACTATTAAAATTTTAGTTTGATAATAAAACAAACTCGACAATCTAAAAATCTGGAAAAAGCACTAAAAATACAATGACGTTTATTCAATATTCTCAGAAAAAATCAGAATGGAGTCTCTAATAGTTCAGTTGTAATTAACTTACTTACAAATCAGTGCAGTTGACTCGTTTGGCAGCGGTGACAGCTACCGTAACCTCTCACAATTGCCACCTTCCATTACAGCAACTGTTCACTGCTTGAGGTTCCATGAAGCTTACAACAGTACAATAAGGAGAACACTGCTAGCTGACACTATTATATGTACACTAATCTTCAAACTGTTTTTAAAATATGCATTTTAAACTGATGTTTACATACAACACAAAACTTTAAATTTCTACTCATCTACCTCCTTCTTCAAAAGAAAATTGTTTCACTAAAGCTTCAGTTTTTGACAAAGGAATGAAGGAGTGCAATTTTAAAGCATAGCTGGACCCATCGTTCTTGGCCCCGACCTTGACTGGAAGTCCTGTAGGTGAACCCATAGCTTTTGTCTGTTTCTTCAGCTTATATTGTTGTTGTTGTTGTTAGCTAATGCTGGATTTCTGACAATGAAGTCATTAATCCTCTTGCTCTCCAATATTTTTCACTGATGGATGGGGCACTAGAAGTGGCCAGGCATATTTGAAGGTGGTCTCGATCCATTTCCTCTTGCAGATCACATAGAGGACAGAGTGGTGAAGAATATATCCCAATTCTGATTAAATGTTTTGCCAGACAATCATGTCCTGTAATCAACCTGAAGGTTGCAACTGCTGTTTTTCGAGGATACTCAGGAATCACTGTTTGAATTATTATTTATTTATGCCAACAAACTTACTGTTGGTGTTTTTAAACACACAAGCCGTGTGTGGGCAAAGTTTAAGAGGTAGAACTGGAACTTAAAAATTCAATGCCACAACTGGGATTTGAACCACAGACCTTCCGCTTGCCGGGCGGACGCTCTAACCACTGAGCTATTGTGACAAACTGCCAGAATGGAATTAAATTCTCAAGCCAGTTCGTATTTCTCCTGGTAAACCACAAAGGCAGTCTCACATCAGAAACAATTACCCCAATGGTGACTTACTATTGTAAGTACTTTATATCCCAGGATTAAATAACCTTCACATGGTAATTATTATTTATTTATGCCAACAAACTTACTGTTGGTGTTTTTAAACACACAAGCCGTGTGTGGGCAAAGTTTAAGAGGTAGAACTGGAACTTAAAAATTCAATGCCACAACTGGGATTTGAACCACAGACCTTCAGCTTGCCGGGCGGACGCTCTAACCACTGAGCTATTGTGACAAACTGCCAGAATGGCATTAAATTCTCAAGCCAGTTCGTATTTCTCCTGGTAAACCACAAAGAGATGTGAGACTGCCTTTGTTCTATATGTGGTTGCAATAAAGCGTTGTGTTAGGAAATGACATAGCCATGAAAACATTGGACCTTGTATCCCTATTTTTTTTTACTTTCTTTAGTAGTTTTGTTCTGCATATAGAATCATATGCACTTTGAAAATCAATAAAAACTGATAAATTATCTTCTTTTCTATTGAAGGAGTCTTTGATTTCTTGACTGAGAAGTAAGACTTGTTCATTTGTAGAGTGGAACTCTCTGAATCCAGCTTGACATGGGGATATTAAATTTTGTGATTCTAGGAACCAATTTAACCTGTTTGACACCATTCTTTCCATCACTTTTGCTATTATGCTGGTAAGAGCTATTGGTCTATAATTTTTTATTTCTGATGCTGTTTTGTCTTTCTTCAAGAGTGGGACAGTTATTGCTTTTCGCCATTCAGCAGGTACAGTGGTTTTCCAGGATAGATTGTAGAGTTTCAGTAGTTGTTGTTTTGCTGTTTTTCCAAGGTTTTTTATGAACTCTGGATGTATGTGATCTCGTCCAGGAGACTTTTTGTTTTTTAGATTATTTATTGCAATGTTCAATTCTTGCATATTAAAATTTTGAAAAAAGATATTGCACTGAGTGTTAGGATTACATTCTCTTTCTTGTTTCAAATCTTTCTTAAATTCTTTACGTTCCTTTTTATTATTTCTTGTTACTTTGTGTGAATTAGCATAATATTTATTAAATGTTTCGGCTGTGGCTGCATCATTTACTAACATTTTATTGTTGTGTATGATAGGTGTGCTGTTGCAGCTCATATTGTATAATTTCGCAAATGAAACCATACACAACATGGTGAGGGAAGGGGAAGGTAGTGATGTCTGCATGATCTGAGATAGTCCTTGCTAATTCACAGGGGCTTTTTACTGCAGCGTGCAGTTGAAGACATAGATGGTAATTATTATTTATTTATGCCACAAGCTTAATGCTGTTGTTTTTAAACACACAAACCGTGTGTGGGCAATGTACGAATCAGCTGGGGAATTTAATGTCATACTGGCAAGTTGGCCATAGTAGCTTAGTGGTTAAAGCAGCCACTCGATAAGCGGAACATCCGTGGTTCAAATCCCGGCTATGGCATTGAATTTGAAGCTTTCCTCCTCTATACAATCTGGAAATGTTTTAATGCTCACATGAATGCACATTGTTTAAACCCTGTTGTAAAAATTGATTTTCATATGGCTATGGAGTAACATACGTTAAGAAGAACTGTTAAATTGGATAATAATAGTATTCACCAGAAGGCAGCAGAAAAGAAAGTTATTGAAGTTGAAAGAAGTTTACATTTTAAAAAATTAAATTATTTTGAACTTAGGTTATATGACTTACATTTAAAATTAACACGTATTTTAGGTAACTTAATTTGGGTTAATTTGGAATCTAAATTGTTTGAGAATCTAAATTTTAGCATGAAAAGAAAAACAAAGAGGTTAAAAAAACAAGTTAAATAGCTTATGCCAAAAGCAACAGAAATTGAATATAAAGAAAACAAATAATCAAACAGATAATGTAATTAATTTATCAAATTGTAACTTTAATGAGAAAGAAAGAAATTTTGTCAATAAAGGTATGAAAACTTGCGTACATTTTTCAAAAAACACAGATGATTTTGTTGCAGATATTGAAATTGCCAGTCAAGATTTAAATGACATTAATAAATCTTTGATTAAAATGAAATGCACTAAAATTTTGAAAGATATAAAAAAATACACTTCATGGGTGTGTACTAGGAAGATATTCAGAAGATATTCAGAAGGAAATAGTCTTGTCTTGAAATTTTAACTAATATTAGAAATTGTTGAAGTAAATATTTGCTTATGAAGGGTGCCAGGAAAATGCATCAAGGGTGCGCATTGGACAGCGCTGCACTAGAATATAGACTAACACTATTTGAAAAATGTGATGTGTTGCACTCACATGACTTTCTCTGTTCTTGTACTAACCATTCTTACAAACTTATTCCTATATCTTCTTTGTGTTAGTTGAGATAAACACTTGCAGAAATTATCTGATTGTTTATTTTCTTGTAGGTACAAGGGGAATATTAGGATACAGTAGGCTTTGAGCAATAGTCAAATCTTTTAAAGCTTTCAATTCCATTCTCTTTGCACATTTAATATATAAAAAATTAATAACGATGTTCCATTTGACAGAAGAATGCTTTCTAAAGCTCACACAAATAAGAAGGAATATATCTGAAATGGTTCACTCTAAAAAAATTATTCAGATATAAATTGTATGTTTTAGAAAGATCTACATTTTTCACATAGTAAGATTTGGTTTATCTCTTACGTTTTACCAGTTATGCAAAAGTCATCCAGTGTAAATAGGACTACATGGGCTATAGCCAGGATATACAAGATATACATTTCATTTTCCATAAAAATATCTCAAACATATGGCATTTTAATAAAAATCACTAGACTTGCACTGCCTCTCAAACTCATGTTTGGTGGTGATGACTTTTGTGGTTTGGTCTAGTGATCTAGGATTAACATGAATAATAAATTATCTTCACGTTGATAAGTTTATGAAAACGTGGACAGAGAGCTCCTTTCCATATGAATGAGAGAAAAGGTTCAAAGAATCTAAAAAGAGGGCTATTAAGTGTGCAGCGGTAGTTTTCTTTCAACTTGGGTAGCCAATATGCGGCAGTCATTATGATTCCAAATCCGTCACTCCACCAGCTTGCTTGGTCGCTCTTTTGGTGATGAGACTAGCAGGCACGTCTCGGATGCAGAGAAGCCGCTTGGAAATGATTTGACTTTCTCTCATAAATCATTTTTATTTACTCTGATAAAATATTATTAATTATCCTTCTTTACAATAACTGGCCTTACTTCAATTGAATAATGTACAAAAGCTCTCATGCATCTATTCCTTGACTATTTTCATCCTCCTTCCCTATAATTTTTCCCTGTTGCTAGCTGTTGTTATTCGTTGTTACGTGAAAAATGTTGAAACAGTCTGGGTTCATCAGTTGTTTGAACCACAGAAGCTGTAATATCCGGATATTGCCATGCTGTTTATCCATAGCATACTAAATATAATGGAGAGCTTTTTTACCTTACTTATATAATTTAGCATCAATTCTTAATTAACAATTCATAAATTATTATATAATAAAATTAAATGTAACAAAAATGGTGAATTTGGGGTGTGACCTAAAATTACTGCCACAAGTGTACATATTTTGAAAGATGAAAAGCCTAAGAAACGTTTATGTAAGTTAGAAAGGAAGGAAAAATATCATATACATATTCTGATCTTTACCTGTCTCCATTTTCCTCTTGGGCATAGTACATTCTGAGCATGTTTCCCTGCAATGAACATAAGTTAAGATCATGCAAGCAAGTTAAATAATTCTGCAGATAAATATCTAGTATAATATAAAATTGATGAAAGTGAAGTGTTTAAAACAGTAGAGCACATTGATAAATTGAAAAATATGTCAATATTCCTCAACACATTCTGCTCCAACTTACTTGTAATTATGTTAATCACAGAACTAGTTTCGAAGAGAATTCTCCTGTGATTTACATAATTACAAGCAAGTTGGAGCAGAATGTGTTTAGAAATATCCACATATTTTTAAATTTATAAATACCCTAGTATTATTTGATATAAAGATTCTGTTTTATGTGCTGTGACTTTAAACAGTTTTTTATAACAAGAAAAATGGAAGTTAACCAAATCACAGCTTTTTTAATTTAAAAGGTGAGTCAATAACACTGAACAACACTTACAACATAATTTTCCGGAATGCGTTTCAAAGGTTAACTTTCCTCCATTACCAGAAGAAACATCAGAAGAACCATTGCCATCCACACCATGAAACACCATGGAAACCCAGTTATTGTCCGATTGACAATGGAAGAAAGTTAACCTTCGAAACACATTCCGGAAAATTATGTTGTAAATGTTGTTCAGTGTTCTTAATTGACTCACCTTTTAAATTAAATTAATTATAACAACACTGTTTTCAAACTTCTATGAAACGAAGAAAATCACAGCTTGCTTAATTAAATAACACATCAGTGATTAAAGCTGTTGGCTGCCACATATTGCTACAGCTGACCATAAAATTCTTATAAAATGCCTGGACTAAAAATCTGTTGTGTTGCACTCACATGACTTTCTCTATCCTTGTACTAACTATTCTTACAAACTCTTATTCCTATATCTTCTTCGTGTTACTTGAGATAAACATTTACAAGAATTATCTTATTGCTTATTTCCTTGAAAGTGCAAGGGGAATATTAGAATACAGTACGCTTTGAGCAATAGTCAAGACTTTTAAAGCTTTGAGATCCCATTCTCTTTGCACGCTTAACATATAAAAGAATAAACAACGATGTCCCATTTCACCAAAGCTGAAGATAGTATATATTAATAGTTCCTTATAACCAGGGTCCAGATTTTAATGATGTCATCTTTTAACTAGTACACCATGGACGTTGCAACTATTCTAAGTTTTCTGAGACTGACACACTTAACAAGGAATCTCTCCGAAATGGTTCACTCTACAAAATAAATTTATTTGGACATAAATTGTGTGTTTTAGGGAGATCTACATTTTTTTAAAGTATAGATTGAGGAGATAGGCTAGTATAGGTTCACTTAGGCTACACCAGATCTGTATATAAGTATAGACTGAGGAGATAGGCTCACATATGCTACACCAGATCTGTATATAAGTATAGACTTTGAAAATAGGCTAGTACAGGCTCACATAGGCTACACCAGCTCTGTATATAAGTATAGACTGGGGAGGTAGGCTAGTATAGGCTCACATAGGCTACACCAGATCTGTATATAAGTATAGGCTGGGGAGATTAGCTTATTCACATAGGCTACACCAGACCTGTATATAAGTATAGACTGAAGAGATACGCTAGTATAGGCTCACATAGGCTACACTAGATCTGTATATAAGTATAGACTGAGGAAACAGATTAATATAGGTTCACACAGGCTACACCAAATCTATATATAAGCATACACTGAGGAGACAGGCTAGTATATGCTCACACAGGCTAGTCCAGATCTGTATATAAGTATAGACTGAGGAAATAGGCTAGTATAGGTTCACATAGGCTACACCAGATCTGTATATAAGTATACACTGAGGAGACAGGCTAGTATAGGCTCACACAGGCTAGTCCAGATCTGTATATAAGTATAGACTGAGGAAATAGGCTAGTATAGGTTCATACAGGCTGCACCAGATCTGTATATAAGTATACACTGAGGAGACAGGCTAGTATAGGCTCACACAGGCTAGTCCAGATCTGTATATAAGTATAGACTGAGGAAATAGGCTAGTATAGGTTCACACAGGCTGCACCAGATATGTATATAAGTATAGGCTGGGGAGATAGGCTAGTATAGGTTCACATAGGCTGCACCAGATCTGTATATAAGTGTAGACTGAGGAGATAGTATAGGCTCACACAGGCTACACTAGATCTGTATATAAGTATAGGCTGGGGAGACAAACTAGTATAGGTTCACATAGGCTGCACCAGATCTGTATATAAGTGTAGACTGAGGAGATAGTATAGGCTCACACAGGCTGCACCAGATCTGTATATAAAAGTGTAGACTGAGGAGATAGTATAGGCCCACATAGGCTACACCAGATCGGCATATAAGTATAGACTGAGGAGATAGACTAGTATAGGCTCACACAGACTACACCAGATCTGTATAAGTATAGGCTGGGGAGATAGGTTAGTATAGGCTCACATAGGCTACAAAAGATCTGTATATAAGTATAGGCTGGGGAGATAGGCTAGTATAGGCTCACATAGGCTACACCAGATCGGCATATAAGTATAGACTGAGGAGATAGACTAGTATAGGCTCACATAGCTACACCAGATCTGTATATAAGTATAGACTGAGTAGATAGGCTAGTATAGGCTCACATAGGCTACACCAGATGTGTATATAAGTATAGGCTGGGGAGATAGGCTAGTATAGGTCCACATAGGCTACACCAGATCTGTATATAAGTATAGACTGAGGAGATAGGCTAGTATACGCTCACATAGGCTATACCAGATCTGTATATAGGTATAGACTGAGGAGATAGGCTAGTATAGGCTCACATAGGCAACACCAGATCTGTATATAAGTATAGGCTGGGGAGGTAGGCTAGTATAGGCTACTCTGGATCTGTATGTAAGTATAGACTGAAGAAGTAGGCTTGTCTAGGCTCACATAGGTTCACATAAGCTCACATACGCTACACCAGATCTGTATATAAGTATAGACTGAAGAGGTAGGCTTGTATAGGTTCACCTATGTGAGCCTACCTCTTCAGTCTATACTTACATACAGATCTGGTGTAGCCTATGTCAGCCTATACTAGCGGTTACTATTACTGCTAAGTCTCCACGGCAAGAGGAAATGGACCTATAATATGCCTGGCCACTTTTAGCACACCATGCATCAGTGAAAAATATTGGAACACAAGAGGATTAATGACTTCATTGTCAGAAATCCAGCATTAGCTAACAACAACATTTTTTGTACAGTAAGATTTTGTCTATCTCTTACGGTTTACAAGTTATTTGAAAGTCATCCAGACTAAATAGGAGTACATAGGCTATAGCCAGAAAATTCAAAATATACATTTCATTTGTCATAAAAATATCTCAAACATGTGGCATTTTAATCAAAATCATTTGAACCAATTTCAAAATCAAAATTCAATAATAATTCAACTGCTCTATCTAGAGAATTTAAAGTAACAAGTTTTGTGAGACAACTATCTAAGAATATGTGTGCAAAATTTCAAAGATATCTATTAAGAGTTGCACTAGAAGGAGTATTTTGATGATTAAAAAAGTAATAAAAATAGAAAGTGAAGAAAAAGACTAGCTTTAAGTGTATGACAATACGTATTTACTGTTCTAGAATTCCCCTGGACCATATGAAAGTCCTTCAGCTGTTTAGCTTCTTCTTGTTCTTCTTGAAGTTTTGCTACTCTTAATTTTTTTTTTCTGTTTTGAATGTATTTAATGTACTTAGTGCACTTTGCTTTAATCTTAGCTTATCTGTAACAACTGGATTTACTTTACTTGCTGTGACCCTTTCCATTACACAGAGAGCAGCCTCAATACCCATACTGAATTCAATAATAGCTGAAGTCACTGCAATTTGCAATTTATTTTTACAAACAAAATTTCTTATGTAAATTTCAGAAAAACATGACCACATGGTTAACACATGTACACAGATAAAAATTTTACTACTTTAGCACTATTTTATCGGGATGAATATTTGCAGAAAATCCCACAGGATGTCTCTGCACCCATCATCACTGAATCTGACTGCCTGATTTAAACTTCAAAATAGTAAGCCATTTTGCTGGTATGGGATAATGTAATGCATTTCAGGACCCACCCACACATTTAAATAATGACATAACAGCCCTTTAAATGGCAATGCATTGTAAGCAATAGTAGACTCTGAAAGTACAAGGTACAGACATAGTTTTAACGTAAAGCAGGAAAAATCAGACTGTAAAGAAAAAAGTATTGTACAAAGTGATTGTATCAGAGGAATAGGGAGAAGTGTTGTATTGTGTTTCAAGATTGTAAATATAGGTGACAACTTGAAAAACAAAACAAGGGGCATGTGAGACAGAATATTAAAAGACCCCAAAAGAAAATCGTTTATGTGAATATTTGTTAAGAGTGTAATTCTTTTTTGATGTTGGTATGAGTTGGTTAAATGACGAAAACGTGTTACTAATGTTCATTGTTACAAACAATTAAGTTTGTTTAAAGACGTCATAAATATTTCCATATTTAATTTTAATATATATGTATAAATAAAAGAATTATATGTGTTCAATATTGAAAGTGAAGGGAGAATGGCTAAGGATTGCTTCCCTAACAATGCGGGAACTATTTGATGAATGCATACGCGGATGTACACATGGCAGTCGGAATCCTAGACTTGCAACCAAAAGAATTCGTTCATTAGTGTCTATGTGTTTGGTGTAGATGGACGTATTTTTATGTGTGCCCGTCATAAAATAGTGAAAGTAAATTTACTAAGTGTTTAAAGACCGTTAATTTGTGTAAAATAAGTAAGACATTAGCTAACTTTAATAAGTTAGTTAATACGAAGTGCGCGACTAAGTAAAAGGACGTAAAATAGACAAAGTGTAAAGTGATAGAAAACACTTTTAGCGAAATATTGCTAAATTTTCAGACATTAAATTTCGGCAATGCTAGGGAAGTCGATCCACTGAAATAAAAGACTTTCTACTGTGATACGATTTAAATACAGTGAACAAGAAGGTGCAAATAAAATGTTTCACTAAAGTTAAACCCGAGTGTATGTTCATTCCATCCAGTACCACGACCCAAGATAACGAAAGAGTCAAAAGCTCATCACCATTACATTCGTAATACATAAAAACAGCACCACTTTCTTAGAATTTTGAAAACAGTGTTGTTATAATAAATTTAATTCAAACACATAACCGGAAAACAAGAGCTGTCCACATGGGAACAAATCTTCATTTTAAAACATAGAAACCAAGTATTTAATTTCGACATTCCCCAGAAAGATGTTTTCAGCAAGTTCAAGGAACTTGCTGAAAACATCATTCTGGGAAAAGTTTACTTGCCATCTGTGGGCTATAAAATATTTACAAAAAATTTTAAAGAATATGGAATAAATTTGGTCCCTCAAAATAAATTTAATATACAAAATTTACTAAATTTTTTGGAAAGGATAAAATTCCAAATTATAAAAAATCTGACATTTATCAATTTAGCTGTTTGGATTGTGATAGGGTTTATATTGGCAAAACTAAATGTCATTCAGAAACCAGAATAAAAGAGCATTTTAGAAATATTAAATATAAACAAATTGATAAATCAACTGTGGCAGATCATTTTTGGTCATTTAATCATGAAATTAATCTAGAGGTTAAATTGTTAAAACAATTAAATGGACTTATCGATTTAATGGTTTGGGAAAAGATATTTATTTTAAAAAACAAGAGCCACGTTGTGAATTTTGAAATACTAGCAATAGATTGCATTTATAGGTTTTTGTTTTCAGAGCTTGGTGACATTTCAATTTTTTAAATTGAGCATCGGTAACTATGGTAACTTGTTTGTATAACTTTGAAAATAAGTTGGATACAACTTGAAACATGTCAGCTCTGGAAGATCCTGCAATATTACTAAGATAAGTGAAGCTTTTAGTTTCTAATTTGTACTTATTTTAGACCATTGCAAGTGTTTATTTATTTGCAGATGATACCAGTGTCCTAGTAACAAGTAAAGATCTCAACAACTGTGTAGTGAAATATATGTTCTTAATTGTATGTCAAATATGTTCAAAGCAAATAAACTTTCAGTAAGTCTTGATAAAATAAAATAAATTAATATTTATTTATGCCAACAAACTTACTGTTTAAACACACATGGCTTGTGTGTTTAAAAACACCAACAGTAAGTTTGTTGGCATAAATAAATAATAATTACCATTTAAAGGTTATTTAATCCTGGGATATAAAGTACTTACAATAGTAAGTCACCATTGGGGTAATTTGTCTCTGATGTGAGACTGCCTTTGTGGTTTACCAGGAGAAATATGAACTGGTTTGAGAATTTAATGCCATTCTGGCAGTTTGTCACAATAGCTCAATGGTTAGAGCATCCGCCCGGTAAGCGGAAGGTCTGTGGTTCAAATCCCAGTTGTGGCATTGAATTTTTAAGTTCCGGTTCTACCTCTCAAAAATTAATTAAATTTGTAACTAATCACTCACCATTAACATGCTTCGAAATAGGAATTAACAATAAATTGTTAGAATAACTAAATGAAGTCAAATTTCGTCTTGAGGCAGACAAGCAGTTGGGTTGGAGATTACTGATTAATTACATTAAACCTAAACTTAGATCAGCATGTTATGCTCTCCAAGCACTAGCTAAGTTACACTAAATAGATATCTACCCTTAAAAAATTTAAGAAAGGTCTTAAAAATGTTTATTAACACATTGCTTCTATAACACCAAAGAATATTTAAATCATAGCACAAATTATATTTAAATATGCCAACTTAAGTTACTTCATATTGTATTAATTATCTCACTTGCAAATATCACTATTGTTACTACTATGTAAATATCACTATTGTTATTACTATTTTGTACTGATATTATTGTAACTATTTGTATGCTTTTTGATTTTTACATGATCTACAACAACATTGATTCTCTATGTATATAGTACAATTGAAATAAGTTACCATCACCAACACCACCGCCACCGCCACTGCCACCGCCACTGCCACCGCCACCGCTGCCGTCACCATCATGATTATTACTATTACTATTGTTCTTATTATTATCATCATCATTATCATCATGATTGTCATGATCATCATCATCATTATCATCATGATTATTATGATGATTATTATTACTATTATTGTTATTGTTATGGTTATGCTGATGGTTATGCTGATGGTCATGCTGATGGTTATGGTGATGCTTATGGTGATGCTGATGGTGATGGTGATGGTGATTATTATTAGTATTATTAGTAGTATTAGTATTAGTATTATTAGTAGTATTAGTATCATCACCACCACAGCCACTGCCACCGTCGCTGCCACCATCATGATTATTACTATTACTATTGTTCTTGTTGTTGTTATTATTATTATTATTATTATTATTATTATTATTATTATTATTATTATTATTATTATTATTATTATTATTATTATTATTATTATTATTATTATTATTATTATTATTATTATTATTATTATTATTATAGTTATTGTTATTGTTATTATTGTTATTGTTATTATTGTTATTGTTATTATTGTTATTATTGTTATTATTATTAATATTATTATTATTATTTTTCTTTTCTTTTTTTACATAACATAATAATCATATCTTACTTTTATATAACTGCTAGCAGTAATTATTATGATGTACATAAATATAAAACTATCATCTGACATTTCGTCTATTAATGAAATAATATTGTACCAATATATCTTAACAGTAAATTTTGATAATTTTCTTTATATGTACATGGAAATAAGGATGTACATATGCTTTACAGAGCAAGTGAAGTGTCGTATAGGCCTCATAAGCTGAATGATACAATTATATGTTACTGATGTTATTTGAAGCTACACATATTAGCACTTGAGCTTGATATGTTGTATTCTCATAGAATGTAAACATACATAATTACGTATATATCTACCATTTTGACAAACTCTTCTTTAAGTGGCTTTCCGGGCCAAAACAAATTTACAGAGTGCTTTCAAATCTAATCTAATCTAAACTATCAAACGACTGAACTACATACTTCTTCCAGTGTTTGAAGGATTGCAGTTACAATGGGAGCCATCATGGCTGTGGCAGCAGCATTGACAATCCACATGGACACAAACATGGTTGCAAAAAATACCCCAAATGTCAGTCTGAAATTAAAAGTTATTTTTACTGATTATCAAAACAGAATAAACAATCTTGCAAGTCTCTTATTTCTTGTTGATAAAATCAGGAACATTCTCAACATGCCAAATAAATTCTACTGCAAACTCCAGAACTAGTTAGCCAACATTATAAATATAAGAGCAGTTAGAAGATCATCATAATGCAACTCAGAATCAAATGTAATGTTGCATTATAATTAGGAATGTACAATTTCCACCCATTAGCAGTTACTCTTCAATACCCGTAAAAGAGGAGTAATTTATGTGATGTGAAAAATGTCTCACACATTGGATGTATATAATTTATTTATCAGAACACAAAGTTGGTCACCATTTGCACGACTGTATTAATATTGAAAGCATTGCTGAGATAATACTTTGTAATTTTATTCATTAGTTTCTTACAATTTCTTCAAATCCTTTTGCTTTTTTCTTTACTTGATTACCTTCTCTTTATGTAGGACTGTGTAAGTCCTAGGACTTACAAATCAGTGCCTAGGGTCAGGCGCCTGTCAGGGAGCACAGGAACATATGGACCAGACACAGTGAAGACTGGAAGCGGGTGATCAGCCAAGCACCAGGTGTGATAGTAAGGAAGTAAAATCCTTCATAGTGGAAAGAGACCTTCTGCAGCATTTAAGAGCTTGTACAGTTACTGAGTTTTGTTGATGAGTCAGTGTTCACTGAATTTAATTTCCAGTTTTATTAGACACATTTACCCTGCTTATTAAATATTTACATGATAGGGCCACCAGTATCATTTCAGGGCTCAGCTTGATTGATATAATTTCTAATGAGTGTACTGGGGATGAAAAATGGTACAAAAATGTCCTACTCTGAGAGATCTTGATTCCATACAGCTTATTCAATCCTTACCTTCGATGTGAGCAGCCAATGAGCATTAAGAATCTGAGAGCAAATCGGAAATGTAAGCCAGAATGTTCTACAGCTTCTGCCAAAAACAGTCCTCCCATAAACATGAAAACTGTTTCACTCAGATACTGTTTGAGACACTCCTCAGTGTCTAAGATACCAAAAAATGGAAATGCAAATATAGGTATCCATGACGTCAATACCACTGGAACTGCTTCCGTTACCCAGAATACTGCCATCACCAAAACGGTATAAAGGCAATAAAATTCCTAAAACACACACATACACATATTTTGTCAGCTTCTCCATTTTTTGTTCTGCTGGTGACATTCCAGTATAACTAAAACTATGTTTCTATAAAAAGAAATTTCATCTAGTTTTGGGAACACTGTGTACATATACTTAACCATTTTGAGCAGAAGTTTTAAGTTTTATTTTCATTACTACTATCGCTACTGCTTACCTGTAAAAGTATTGTATTCCATCAAAAATGTGTTGTCAAGATTTCACAAGAAATACATGATTTGAGGCCCCTAAATTAAAAACAAGCTTTTTAGGTAAAGTGTGTGTGTGTGTGTCAGGGAGTGAGTGAGTGACTGACTGACTGACTGACTGACTGACTGACTGACTGACTGACTGACTGACTGACTGACTGACTGACTGACTGACTGACTGACTGACTGACTGACTGACTGACTGACTGACTGACTGACTGACTGACTGACTGACTGACTGACTGACTGACTGACTGACTGACTGACTGACTGACTGACTGACTGACTGACTGACTGACTGACTGACTGACTGACTGACTGACTGACTGACTGACTGACTGACTGACTGACTGACTGACTGACTGACTGACTGACTGACTGACTGACTGACTGACTGACTGACTGACTGACTGACTGACTGACTGACTGACTGACTGACTGACTGACTGACTGACTGACTGACTGACTGACTGACTGACTGACTGACTGACTGACTGACTGACTGACTGACTGACTGACTGACTGACTGACTGACTGACTGACTGACTGACTGACTGACTGACTGACTGACTGACTGACTGACTGACTGACTGACTGACTGACTGACTGACTGACTGACTGACTGACTGACTGACTGACTGACTGACTGACTGACTGACTGACTGACTGACTGACTGACTGACTGACTGACTGACTGACTGACTGACTGACTGACTGACTGACTGACTGACTGACTGACTGACTGACTGACTGACTGACTGACTGACTGACTGACTGACTGACTGACTGACTGACTGACTGACTGGCAGGCAGACAGACAGACAGACAGACAGACAGACAGACAGACAGACAGACAGACAGACAGACAGACAGACAGGCAGGCAGGCAGGCAGGCAGACAGACAGACAGACAGAGAATGCCATAACTCAAAAATTAAATTTCTAATAATTACCAAACTATGGTTATATAATAAAAAAACTGAAGTTATTAACAGTGAAGCAATGTAAATCTATAAGTATAACAATAACTAAGAAACTATAAGCTTGGCATATCTTAGTATTTCTGCGAGTGAGTAAGTGGGTGAGTGAGTGAATCTGAATGAGTGAGTGGGTGGGTGGGTGGGTGAGTGAGTGAGTGAGTGACTGACTGACTCAAAGAGAATGCCATAACTCAAAAATTAAATTTCTAATAATTACCAAACTTGGTTATATAATAAAAAACAAGCTATTAACAGTGAAGCGATGTAAATCTATAAGTATAACAATATCTAAGAAACTATAAGCTTGACATATCTTAGTATTTGCTGCAAGTTCTTGAAATCAAAGTCTGACTGCAGTTTCTCAAATTATTATCATTTGCATCACCAGTGCTATAGTTTATACTGGTGGCTATCGTAACCAACGCAAAATCACTTAATATTTCTATGTGTCACCAACCACTGAAAGCCAAACAAACTTGCAACAGAATCAATTGGCAATATTTCAAAATTCATTATGCGGTCCTTATTTTTCAAAATGAATATCTTTTCAGAAAACATTAAATCTATGGGTCCATTTAATTGTTTTAATAATTTAACCTCTGGATTTATTTTATGATTAAATAACCAAAAATGATCTCCCACAGCTCATTTATCAATCTGTTTATACTTAACATTTCTAAAATGTTCCTTTATTCTGGTTTCCAAAGAACAAAAACCAAAGAACAAAAAATAAACAAAGTAATAAAAACTTGGAGAAGGTACTATGCAAATGCCCTGTCAGTCTGGGTGACTCAATTGGTTAGACGCTGGCCTACTGATTCCAAAGTCGCAGGTTCAAATCCGGCTCAGACAGATGATTTTTAAGTATGCTTACAAAGTAGAGAGTAGAGAAAATATGTGAATGTCACACTGCAGAGTAAAATGGATAGCACACACACCTTGTCCATGAAAAAATACACATATGTGCTGAATTTCGAGGTGATTGGTCAAAAGATTTTGGTGATTAGTGTTACATATACATATTTTGTTTACATAAAGTGGATCGGAGGAAGATGCCTACTGGAGGGAGATACCTAAAGTTTGGAGTAACGTCGGGTAACAACAGATTGTGACACCAACCTGTACTGTACTTGCTGGTTGTAGTGTGAAATAAAAGTAAATGCTTATGTCACTGTGTTAACTGTTTCTCCATTTTGAAATCAACAAACACAAGTAAGAACAAAACTGACACCTCCTTAATAGCACAGTTATTTTCAAATGCACATGTGCTTATGAACAAACTAGAAGAGACAAGTGTTACACATATTCAATATAGTGAATACTTTGTAGTGTAGTTTGCCATCTGCAATAATTCCTCTACAGTGTTATGCCAGTCACGTCAAGTGGCATCTCATCCCAATCTTTGGGAGAGGTGTCGCTTTTATCTCGGGGTAAGATGCTGAATTTTATTTGCCGCTTATTAAAATTTTCTTTTAGTAGGAAAATGCCTCGAACATATGTTAGAACATCAAGTAGAGATCTGTAGTTGGAAGAATCTCCACAAATGGCTATGGAGCATATAAGGAGTGGTGATGGTAGTGGTGGTGGCAGTGGTGGCGGCAGTGACGAGCAGTAGTAGCCGCAGCTGCAGTTGTCGTGCATTATAAAACAAACTATTTCGGGTAACTCTTCTGGCACTACCAGTGCATTCATACTTCAGGCACCACTGGGTCAGAGCCCAATCCAGCCATTCTTGAAAAGCATTCTACTGCACGAAGCCATTAATAAGCCTTTGTGGCGGAGGAACGAAGTCAAGTGCAAGCGAGAAAGTAGTCAAGACTGGATGGTGGTCAGAATCTAGTTGGGCAAAAGAGGTCATAAAAACTGCAAATCCAAGTTTCTAAAAATACCAATGCCAAAATGTCCAGAGACACTCTAGAATTCCTAAAATAATAAGTGGGGTCAGGAAGAGCCAGAATATTGCAAAGAGAACTACTGAGAAAGCGTTGGAGGCAAAGGCCATTGGGGTTAATAGTTCTACAACCGCAGGACGTGTGTTTACTGTTCAGATCACCTAACAGAAGAGTGCGACCACAATCGGGAGAAAGCAATGAAGGAAAAATGGTCTTGAGCTGACAATTAAAAGGTTTATAGGCACTGATCAGAATCAGATCGTTACTATCAGGAGAGTGAAGTCTGTTACCAACCACTTCCAGGGCTGGAGAAATATAACACTATGTTGGAGACGTCACACAGCAATGGCATCACCCCTGAGGCTGTTAAAGAAGCCCGATAAACATGATAAGCAGGGAGAGCAAGTCATTCACTGGGAAGAGAGTGAGTCTCCGTGATATAGCTGATATTGATGTTACCAAGTGAGAGGAAAGGGATGAAAGAAGCATGTTTACAGTGAATACCATTAGCGTTCCAGTTCAGGAGAATGAGACTATTAAGAGAGCAGTGATTAGGGACCACCATTGTTGCTAAAACTTGTCAGGTATAAAACTGATGAAAATGAAGCATTTAAAACAGTGGAGCATATTAATAAATTGAAAAATATGTTGATAGACACATTTTGCTCCAACTTATAATAATATTAATCAAAGGTATGAATGGAAAAGGTTGATTTTTTTTTTGTGGCAAATAGAGTAGAAGAAAAGAACGAAGGACTGCAAAGAGTTGTGTGAGCAGATCAGTGAACCAGGTCCAAGAAGACAAATCACCTGCGCTCTTCACAGCAGAGGCACTAGAACGAGAAGCAGCAGGTCGCAGAACATAGCAAAAGATCGGCGTGTAGAAGGATGAGCTGGTCTGATCGGGATGCAGTGATTGTTGTTGCGAAGAGAGCTGACTCGGTAGAGTAGACACACCTCGAAGCTGGCGAGGCACTGCTGATGACGCAAGTTGCTGCGGACGCTGTGGAGAAGAGCACCTTGAGCTTCAAGTAATGAGAATCGCGACAATTTGCAAGGTGAACCTGATGACAATTGACACACCGCGCTGGCGTGGTTGTAGGTTTGGTACATTGAGAGCAATGATGTTCGCACAGGCAGCGAACACAGCGGAGCCCTAGCTGGCATTAGTTTTTAGTGTGATCATAAATGTGGCACCGAATGTGCTGCGGTAAGTTTGCATTGCGGCGACGAGGTTGCACGGTCACTACACTGAATAGTAAGCGGGTGAGATTCAGAATAACTCTGCCCGAATTATCTTCAAAAACTCGATGGCACAATGGGAAATAGGTTGTTTAGCTCTATTGAGTAAACGTGTGATTTTTTTGAAGGGGATATTTTAAAGCGCTGAGTTCAGCGTGTTTTTCTTGGTCATTGAGAGAGCAAGGTATATTTCGAATGATCACAGAAAAATCCTATCGGCTGGGTTTCTGTACGTAAAGTATTGCTGGTTGGAGGCAGTAAAATATCTAGAGAGATTACGAAAATCAGAAAAGGTAGAAGAATACAATTTAACTATAGATCCACGCAATTCAGTATGAAACTCGGACGCAACATGTCGCTTGATGTCATTTATAGAGCGAGGACATATATCCACTGAAGAAGAAATCAGGTTGACTGCACGGCGAATTGCTTGCCTGACGGCATCGCTGCTACCTCGGACTGAGGGGTGAACAGCGTGCTGTGGTTCAGTATGACAGCTGTACCGTACAGATAAGGGAGTGTTATTTTCTGTGCGATCCGTCTTTACATACGAGGTGAATGTCTTCAGCTTTAGGTGATGGTAAATTAAATAAGTTATTGGAAGAATTTGGAAGAAATAATTTCGTATTGAATGGTGATACGATACACTGTAAGTTATTTTATTCACAAATTAGAGATTCCAAGGAGAAACGGAAATTGTTGAAGCAAGATTGTAATACCAAAAAACATAAAGCACTTGTTGCAGCATTAAAGAATAAAGAACAGGACTATTTGTCACTTCAATCGGAGTTTTTTTTAAGACATGTGCAAAATAGATCATGTAAAATCATGTAATGATCCTGGCTACGCTACAATGGTTCATATAAAAATTGGTTTTCAATAACTAGACAAAATGACATGTACGTATGACGAACACAATGCAAAATATCTTACATTTGCTCCCGTTACATCATGTGACGTTGAGAGAAGTTTCTCGCCGTATAAACATTGTTTAGATGACAAGTTTTACTTTTGAACAATTTAAAAATGTATTATTGTTCACTACAATGTTTTTGAGGAACGAATAGATGACGATATGAACTGATGTAAATGGACTAGAGCTTCTTACACAGCCCTGCCCGTTTGTTTACATGTTCTGAACACCCGTGATACGCCGTCTGCCAGTCACCACGGAGTGTGTATAGTACGAGCTCGCGAACATTGTAGGCGATGGGATATTTATCCTCGCTCTAGTCATGTAGAACTAATTGATAGTTTTGTCCATCACGTAGACAAATGGGTGGAATGCGTTCCTTAGGGCCTGTATTACGATCTCCGGTTAAGGTTTCGGTTAACAGTTAACTTGAAGTTACACCCAGATGTCAGTATTACGACCTTGGGTTAAGGGCTAACTGAGAGTTATTTCTGGAGGTACACTAACCGCAACCTCAAGTAGGGGTTAGTGCGTTAACTTGGAGTTTACTCGTGTTTCACACACAAAAATGGCGTGCCTCCTATCACAATTGTATGTCCACAGCGACTCTGAAGATGAAATGCTGGCTCATTATTTATTTAATACAAGAGCGAAGAGATTCAGAATGCGCAAAGATAATTTCGAGGAGTGAACGTGGAAGAGTTCCAACAAATATACAGGTTATCAAAAGCTTCGACATCCGGAATTTTAGCGGAAATAAGGCATCGAATAGAATTTACGACAGAAAGGCAGTTTTCAGCACGTATATAACATTATACCAGCATATTTGTATATTCCCGACATTCTTAAAATGAAATAAATTAAACCAACATAAATTGTAGGTATTTCTTGATGGGCATTAGGTTAGGGAAATATAATTCTACAGCCAAGTAAGTGTAGTGGATTGACACAAACAATACGATATTTTGTGCGATTTTCATTACATCGGCACCACGTTTTAACTAACGCAAATGTAATAAACGGAGCATGGCAAATTACACATTTTGCGAACAGAAAATACACGGAAAACTATACAATATGTAGGTACACAAGTTCAAAAACACGCGGAACAAGATCATTATCTTTAACTAACGTTGCATGTTACTCATTGTGGGCAGAACGATTACCTTTTATATAGTAAACGTTGCATTATATTCATTGTGGACACAACGATTTTGCGCTTCTTCAAAGCACTTCAAGGCTCTGAATGAATAGTGAATAAAACAGAAGCTATTTTTAGGTTATGCAATGTGTACAAATCGTCAAACCATCCCACACATCTGTGATGTGCTTTACCCACGAGATAGCGTTGCAAACACAGCAAAAGCCTAGTGAAAAATGTTACCAACTGCTCTCAGGGCATCATAATCTTCAGGGTAACAAACCTACAGTTAAATTGAGTTCGTAATACGAGGCACCGAGCCTAACTAACAGTTAGCAATAACTGAGAGGTAACAAACCGTGGCTAGTAACCGGAGATCGTAATACAGGCCCTTAGAGGTGGAACTTGGCGGATGAGAATGTTCCGTCCCAGCTTCATGTTCCAATGGCTGAAAACGATTATGCGTAGGGATGGCATAACATGGAACATTTGATGGTTGCGAAGGCGCTATGACACAAAGACGTTTGGGTTGTCCTGTGTTGCAGTTTATTTTACACAGCACTTTATTGCTCCTGTGTGTATATATGTATATATGTTCTTCAGAAATGTTCTTGAAGACATTCGAACTCGATTTGTTTTGCTCCAAAAGAATATTTGGCCAACTCCATACCTCTATACTGAATTCGGCGTTTAAAAATGTTTCTTACTCCACATTTTCATATTCTTTTTATTTTAATCTTTGGAAAATCATAACCGCTGATTCGAAAAAGAGAGCGACTCAATTATTCCTCTATATCTGCCGAGTATGACAACAACCAATCAGAATCATTCCCATTACGTTAAGTGCATCCTAATAGACCTGGTTAAGCGACATTTCTTACTTCACATTACGTCCCGTCAAGTAACGCTCTGGTAATCCCAGCATAAAAACTTGGGCTTTAATGATAGCATAAGTCAATCAACGGAAAGTCCATTGAGAGAACAGCTCCTACTACTACAGATAACGAATTATAAACGCGTGCAAGATGTAACCAAAAAAACTTTCTCCTGTTGACAGTTGCAAACAAGCACAAGAAATATGTAAGAGATAGAACTAAGACGCCTTAGGAGTGAAGCCATAATACTGATTACTATTATCTCATGTAAAATGTGTTATGTAAAATAGAACTGTGTATAAAACATTGTATGATTATATAATTCATGTGTCACATAATCTGTAAATGGAATAAATAAATGTCTTGTTTGTTAACGACGCCCTCAATTATCAGGATCATATCAGCGACGCCGATGTGCCGGAAATTTCCTCCCACAGGAGCTCTTTTACATGGCAATAAATCTGTCGATTTTGAGCACGCTTAAAAACCTTCGGTATGGGCCGAATTTAAACCCATAATCTTGCGATCAGTAGGCCTACACCTAACCAATTGACCCACACATACCCACTAACCTACAAATGATCAATAAATAGTCTTACTCCGCCGCTCTCAGACCCCTCCAAAAAGCCCGGCATGAAAAACAGACTGACAATGAAACGAAAGACTTATCCCAAACAGCCATACGATAAGCCCTAAACTCCCTGTTTTATTTAGAGTAAATCCTCTACAAACCAATTAATGTTGGCAGTAAATTGTTCTTTCACACTAGCCGTGTGTAGAGCACAAAAATGGGAAAGGTAGAATCAGACTGAACAATTCAATGTCATAGCCAGGATTTGAACTGCGGATCTTCCGGTCTCTGTCCGCTTGCTCTAACCACTGAGCTACCATAGCAATATGCCGGCACGATATTACACTCTCCAACTAACTCGCATTTTCTCGTTAAACTACAAGATCTCAAATTCACGTGAGATAACATGCGAGTCAGTTGGAAACTTTGCCGTATGGGCATGATGTCATTATAGCTCAGTGGTTAGAGGACTATACCAGAAGATTTGTGGTTCAAATCCCGGTTATGTCATTGAATGTTTCCGTCTGATTCTACCTTCCCAATTAAACGTTATGTTTATGTTGGGTTTATGGGATATTTTCATCGAGGAAATAAGGTTGGGGATATTTTAGTTGCAGATAGGTTAGAAACTTACACCATAGATTTTTCAGTGTCTAAACTGACAATTCTATACGACTATCTATAACTTTCAGTGATACTTCAGAAATGCTTATGGCATTTAAGATGCACTTCTATAACGAATTTTATTGCTTGGTTGGTAGCGAATTAAAATAATTCAGATTTGTTACCTTAGGCTTGTTTTCATCAAGGACGGCAATGGGACTGAGCAAGATTGGAATAACGATTACTACCATGGTTTTCCAATAATATTTGAAAAAGTTTAATATAAGTTTCTTCCTGGTTGCCCTGAAAATAGTAAATATAACATTCACTAATAGTGATACAGCCTGAGTTAATTAAGCTCAATGTTACAATTTAATTATGCCTTTAACAAATTCCTGATTATTGTGTCGTTAACAGCAGAGGTGTCGCTAATTTATTACTCCTTAACTATTTCGCAAGCAAGAAATACTTAATGCTGTTTTGTGTGTGTACAAGAAAAATAGATTTGAAAACCAGCTGCTGTTCATTTAGACTAGCTTTGACAAATTGACAGTCATGCTTTTCGACACAAACTATTTATTTTAAAAGCCCTTGCAGTTTAAGTTAATGTATAATTCATAATGTTATGGCTATACATAATTATGTTTATCTGCAAGACAATGCTCATACTTCTCACGAGGTTTTTCCACGATCTCTTGCTGTGTCTCGTCCTCTTCCTCTTCCTCTTCTGCGACACTAGCTGTGGGATCTGCCATATCTGAATCACTTTAATAATGATTGACGTAAACGCCTAGCTTTTAGAATATATCTTAAAATTTTTGGTTAGGATCAAACTATTGATTATAAACATCTTAATCAACACACTGAGC
Source organism: Tenodera sinensis (assembly GCA_030765045.1). Taxonomy (NCBI): domain Eukaryota; kingdom Metazoa; phylum Arthropoda; class Insecta; order Mantodea; family Mantidae; genus Tenodera; species Tenodera sinensis. Next base: position 32,746,277 of record CM060965.1, on the reverse strand, counting down.
CTCTTTATGGCTACCACGGTAACCTATATAGGTGCAACAAATCAAGAAATCGCAAAACACCGAGCTTGAGAAGTATCGAACGTGCTGATGCATAGCAGCATTCGGTTAGATACTTAACTACACTATTATTTAATTTGTGTTATAAAATAATTCTAAGGTGCAAGGGGCGTAAGAAATTCGCTGTCTCAGCCCAAACTTAAGTTAAACTTAATCACCATCCACTTGTATCCGATGCCAACTGTAAGGAAGATGGTTGTTCTTCTTCTTCTTGTTTTTTTTGTTTTATTATTATTATTATTATTTTTTTTTTTGAAACGACGCTCTTGAATACAAGTACTTATTCATTTAGCGTCATGGTTGTTATATGTTCTGTGGATGTGTTGTTAAGGGGGTGCAAAATGACCGAAGGGAAAACACCACTCAACAGGTAGTAAATCTCTGTACGCTTAAAGGCAACTTAAAGGCAGTAAGTTTGCAAATCGTTTCTTTGCACTTGTGTATTAAGCTTTCTGCAACAAATATTCTGTACTTCAGCCTATGTAGCGTTTTATTTAATAAGTTTCATAGTCAATCGTGACCATGGTTGCCAATGTTTAAAAGTAAAATTATCGCACCGGCCACTAAAAATTATGGATTTGGATTCAAAATTATCTATATCACAAACCAAATGCTACAATAATAAATGTATCAGCATAACACTTAGGAAAATGTAGTAGTATTGATGTTTATGGTATCCACTTTGAGGCGATATTTTTAGAAGAAGCCTCCGAAAATAGTTAAAATTTGTGTTCATAGTGGTGGCAGAAAAAGCCCCCTAGAATTGTGAATCATTGTCCTAGTGGGCAATGATAGAGAGTTTCAATTGTCTTAGCTTGTTCTTGTTTATGTATTGTTGGGATTGGCGTCATGCGAAAATCGCATAGTTCGCGAATAATTGTAAAAGTGATCGACATAGTGTTTATTGGAAGAACATTACGTCTTAAAAGTCAACAGGAGTGAAAATGCAGAGAACTGATATACAATTAGTAAGGCTGCACGACAAATAGAAGAAGATTACGAATAAACGTTCCAAGCAAAATTACGCAGTCCGTGTTCGGGTTGTGTGAACCCCGCAGGGCTTGTGAAAAAGGACGCCAATCCTGAAAAGTTGTATTGTTGTTTGTGACTTGAAGGAACAATAAATAAGTATATCTAAAAGATAAAAGGAAATTTAATCTTCTTCGTAAGACGTAGGCCCGTACCACGCCCTGAGGTTCATCGAGAACTTCGATAAAAAGCACCAAGAGTCTCATAGCTACAAAATGGTAATTACGCGGGGCAAATGGACCAACATGTAAACAGTCGTCGTGAATGTTGTGGAACCTCCAGCCCCAGTTCCAACACGAAAATATCGTTCCAACTTACGAGATTGATGACCTCAATCAGTATTACAACTTTAGCACTTACGTTTCTCGCAGTATTCATCTTCCTCAACTGTTGCAGCATTATAGAAATTTGTTGTTGAGATAAGCTTTAACATCTCGGTGACTTGCAGATTTTCGGACCCACCACATTCTTTCATAAGCTAGGACGACCGAATAAGTCCACTTACCATATCTAACGCCAATTTGTTTCTAATTTTGGTTTTTATTAAACTTAGTTTGGAAAAAACTCTTTCACAAGAAGTGTTTATGTGGGGCAATGAAATCACTGATAATGGAAACTCCGACAGTTGTTTGAAATCAGTATTTCCACCAAGGTGACATGCGTTTAACAGCACTTCAGAAATTGCCAGGTTCAGGCATGTTCTTTATTCCACACGAAATATCACGTATTCCGAGTTTTCTCCATTGATCAACAATTTTCTGAACAGTGCCTTCTTCGTTGAGATTACCAGATCTGAGCACACTGGCAACCAGAGGTTAAGGGTAGAAGGATTAGTAGGATATGAAATGGTTGTCTTAGAGGGGTGGAGACAGGCCATGAGGGCAAAAGTGGTGTCGCTATTTGTAATTAATTTCATTTCGTTGGTGTCACAAACAAGTGAAAATGATATTTCGCCGATATCTAAATTATCGTACACCCCCATAATTATCGTACGGGTTGACAACCATGAGTACAAGCATTCAAATTGTCGTATGCCCCCATAATTATCGTACGGGTTGGCAACCCTGATCGTGACTCTATCTCAGTTTATCGTAACGTTTTCTAGAGAAAATTGTTATCTGCCAGTGGCGGCTCGCAGTCAAAATTTTAGGGTAGGCAAAGTGTAACAGTAACAAAAAAAAACAACAACAACAACAACAATAATAATAATAATAATAATAATAATAATAATAATAATAATAATAATAAACCCCGTTTATCTGATATATAGGGGGCGAAGTCATTGCGGATAACGCAAACAATATATTGTTTGGTTGTTTAATAAGAGCAGAGTGAATGAGTGTGACTTACGGACGAATTACCGCCAAAACTAAAATCACGAGTGTCGGCAGACTTTTTTCCAGGGGGGGGGCACATGTTGGAAATTTGCAATCATATAATATTAAATCATTTTACTGTCAAAATTTATAGTATTTGTTGCAGATAACCGTATTAATTTGTGCTAAACAAAAATTGTTCTTTACATCAAAATTAAAACAATAGTTTAAAAGTCAGTAACTGATTGCACATTAAGTTCACCAACTTCCAAGGGGGGGCCGTGGCCCCCCTTGCCCCCGTTTCGCTACGCCCATGACTAAAATAGATTAAGAAATTGAAAAATTGTCTGACTGCAGCTTTGTGTTAAATAGCTAAAACACTCCTCTTTTCATTGTCAGTGCGCCGCGAAAGCGAAATTTGTAATAGTTCACTAATTAAGTCGGTCATACTAGTATTACACAGAGATAACGACAGATGCAGATCTCTGAGATCTTCGTTCGTGGAGTATGGCTGTTCGGAAAATGTCGCATAAATTCGGATTTGGGCAGGCAAGTGCTCGGACTGCCTAGCAGACGCGTCTACGCATGCTCGGAGTGCATATACAGACCGAACGTTTCCTTATCCCTGTTCAAGGGCCTCGTACTGAGGAAATGGGGCCGGGCAGGCAGAGGTTAAGCTAGCCTGCTCTCCACTACCCAGGTTCCATGCGTATCATTTCTGCCGCGCGTTTCAAACACGCAGCGCAGTTTTGATGAATCGGAATTGAGATTAAAGGATTTGACCATGCGCTGGTCATTATAACCGAGAAAACTTTTCTTGAACTGCAATTTAGGGGAAAATGACGGTTCAAATGATAAAATGCAGAATCATAGTTAAACATTATTTGTTGATGTATTACGATAGGGTAGGCAGTGCCTACCCTGCCTACCCTGAGGAGCCGCGCCTGTTATCTGCCCCTGCCTATGAGACTATTCTAGCCTTATCACGTTTTGCTTAGCAAACCAGATTCTGGAGTATCTTAGTGAATGAGATGCCTCCACTAAGAGGTGTTTTATTTTTTATATTTCTGTTATTATTATCGTCCTCCAACGTTGTGTCATATCGGACGGTGAATGAATGAGTGAAATGGGTCAAATGATGCTCGAATGAACCCGAGGCCCATAGAGCTTTAAGTTACCCGACATTCGTCTTCTCATGATAAGGGAAAGCCTCGGAAAAAACCTTATCCGGATACCTCACCCTAAGCGAGATTCGAACTAGCGACCTCTTGGACGTGAGGCAGACACGCTACCACTACGCTACAGAGGCGGGCTAAGACCTTTGGGAGATCTATTACGACTACCACCTCTAAGAGGAAAGTATGAAATGAAGAAACCACAGAAGGCCGCAGGCAAACAGACCACAGAGACGCGCTTAAGTCCCTGGTTCGAAGACCCCTTTCACTGATAGAGCTGCTCAGAGAGGGTGAAGAACGACCCATTCAACTAATTTTAGTACAGTAGAACTGCGCTCGAAAGAGCATTGAAGCTACACTATGTTTTGTCTTTTATAGAATCGTTCAACGACCCCGTCCATTTTGTAGACTGTTTGAAACGATATCGCTCACACTTTTGATCACATATCTTGCACTCGCACGAGTCACTAGGCCGGTAAAACATCCTTGTTTTGCACATTTTCTGACGAAATCCACGCGTCGCCAAGTTTATAATTGAATATCTTTGTGGTTTGTTGGTTGCTTGCTTCGGGTCCACTTCCGGTACACCATGGCGTCTGTTGCGAACAACTCTACCTATTCTTTTTTCTTTTGTTTCCTTCTCTTTGTGACATACTCATATGGATCAAGAATTGATTGAATCGAAAAACAAGACTCCGGAAAGGATGAAATGAAATCCGGAATGGAAAAGTTGGGAAGCAGAGTAACAACATTGAAATCCGGGATAGAAAAGGTGAAAACAGAAATGTCCGAGACGAAGATGGAACTATCGGTGAAGATTGAGGAACAAAACTGGTTGGCGTGAAGGAAGACGTGGAAGAAATAGGGGGGAAGGTGGTAGACCTCGGTCTGCACTTGACGTCTTGCAGAACGTCGGGGAACGTCTTAATGCCCTGGAAGGCAGAGTTGGCGGTAGCGTCAAGGAATTGAAAATGCCAGGGGTGGACGGGATAGCGCGGACCTGAAGAGGAAGCACCTAGCGGTGAGGGAACAGTTACGCCCGTCTCGGAGAACGGAAATATACGACACGACGGAGACAAAGAGCCAGCTCACAGATGTCTGCAAGATCCCCTAGTGGAGTATGTTGGGGATATACCAGGACACATTGTTGAGGACTGTCAGCAGGGAAGCCTACGAGGAACGAGTAAGGACCGGCTTGGCATGGGGCACGGAGGAATTGTTGGAACCATCCAGTCAGGTGAAGCAGTGTGCTGCGAATAGAAGAGTGAAGAACATCATCGCGAATGGCAGAATATAGGGGAAGCCATACCAGGTACTAGTAGACACGAGCTGCCGTGAGCGTGATCTGACCTGGTGTGGCAGAGGACATGCCAACAAGGAAAATAGATCAACCCTACAAGATAGTGGTGGCATGGGTGACACAGTCAAACTTGGGTTAAAAAAGGTTATTATTTTGTTCTTTAACGACGCTGTCAATTGCCAGGATCATTGCTAAGGTGGTTGAGGAAGTGACTCTGGGACTGTAAACTCTCAGGAGCCACAGGGTGACGGTCAACATTGGCAGAAGAGTCCTGCGAGTCGGACAAGAGAAGATAACACTCCATAGCACCAGCGAACGTTTTGGGTTCAGCACGATAACCCTGGCAGAGGTTGCACTTGGGCTCACACTTGTCATATACTTTGACCTCAAGTAGCAAAAAGCTACAACAAGGAGTGTAACTTAACCCTGGTTTACAGTGTTTCATTAAAGAAAAAAACTTCACACAGTAAGCAGATCCAAACATGCTTAATACGTGAGCAGCATGACTACGTGGTCATGGAAATTTGAACTGAGAAAATTTTAAGCAAAAATCCTTCATTTTCTAATCATATTGCACTTTAGTAAGTTCCAACTGAAACTCATTTTCAGCAGTTGTGTGTCTTTAAGCTTCTCTATCTTTTTTTTTTGTTCCATTTATATCCCACCTTTAACTGCAGAGGTCATATCGGCGGCCTTACCTATTGACAAATGGTGTGACATGTTTAACGGTGGTTTTTTCAATCTTTGGGGTTTTTATACTTTGAATTCATACATTCATTCATACTTCCAGACTCAGGGAAGAATGAGGAATAATCTTGGCTGGAGAAAAATTCCTACCCCCCTGCCAGGAATCAAATCCGGGACCCCTAGCACAGCAGGCAGGTGCTCTACCAACTGCGACACGGGGCCAGCCTCTTCTCTATCATTGTATCAGGTGCCACTCCTTTATAACCATAATATTCACATCTATGAGTAGTTTAGTATCATCATAAGTTATTTTTTTAATTGCTTGCACCCTAAACATTTCACTGCACCACTTGTGTGTATAAGCAGATACCATTCTTCCCAAATAGAGAGAAAAATCTAGGGGGATAATGGGCAAGGGATAGATGAAATAACTATACCTTAAGAAGTTGCAATTCCTGTAATTCAGAAGTCAACACCACACATTAGTTACAGAAACAATTGTAACATAGTACCCACTTGCTTCTACATGACATGCTGACCCTACCTGCTGTCCATTTTCCCTTGGCTTAAATCATCAGTATTCAATGCAGCTTCAGAAGTAATACTTTGATTCCCGTATTAATCTGCCAGTTAAGAAATCAAAACATTTACCTTTCTTTGTCCTTACAAATGTAGTTGCTACTTTTATTTCATATGGTGATATTTTATCAAAAACATCCAGTTGATATATGTCTGGTACATTCATTATCTCCTTTCCATCTGGATTCCAAATCCTATCCAACTCTGCTTAGTTTGATTTAATTTCTGCTTCTGGATCATAAGGAACAGTAATTTAGTTAAACATTCTTTGTGCACATCCTGGAAACTCTGTTTTTGTTAGTAGACCTGAGTTCTTGATAAGATGGCTACCCTTATCTTCCTTTAAATGGAGCATCAACAGCCTCTATTCTGTGAATGAAAAACAGCCATTGGAACTCTCCACAATATTACTGTTACTAAATATACTGAATACTTTTGCTAGGCACAACCATCTGACTCATACAGAACTCTTCTTATATTTAAATCAGGACATTTTTCCTTGACTATTAAAATTTCATCACTGAAAACTGCAACTGCATGCTTCTTTTGATGCAAATAAAACCGGACACAACTATCAGTAGCAACATTGTTGATCTTAAGTATGCAGCTGTGCAAAGTGCATAAAGAGCCTTGTCCAGTGAGCAGACTGAATTTTATCTTGATAAAGAAAATGATAGTTTACTCTAAAATAAATGTGCAATATCATTTGTAATGTTTTCCTTTAGATTAATGCATTTTCTGTTTGCTGTTGCTGAATATAAATCAGAAAATATTTTGTAGTTTAAATTCTAGCTTACAAATTATGTCATTTACAGTGTTGACCATATGCTATCTGGAAATTATTCTCATCTGTTGCTCTTACTAGTAAAAAATGTCTGCAAGCCAGATTTCATCTGTTTTTCTCAAGGACTCTATTATAATATGAAATTTTGCTAATTTGCCACAGTCCTTGCATGTTTATGACATACATGCCTTAGAGTTGCTATGACAAACTATGAGGTTCATGAATTCCCTGGTTGTGTTAGGCAGGAGGGAAGATATCTTCAATAACAAATTTATGTAATCATTATGATGCAAACACACAGGTGGACTGGTGTGTCAACTCTTAGAAATACATACATTATTTTGACACAAAGATGTCGAGGGTGAATTGAGAAGACAAATAATACAACTGCAGAATAATTATAAGTATAGAAGTTTTCTCTTATAGAGATAAGAGACAAAGAGGTGACAATTAGTGAAGTAAGAAAAACCATAATCAGAAAAGCAATGCCCATGAATTAAGATGGATATAGCCAATGCTAAGCTTGAAGAAATGTTGAACCAAATAATAATGAATAAGAACCCAATTAAAAATGGTACCATTAGTAACATCAGAGTTTAAGAACTGACTCAACAACCTGCCTATACATAAGCTTACAAGACAAAGAAGGCAAAGAACTGAATAAAATATTGGCATAAATATGATCATAATCATTAGCTCAAAATTTGTATCCTGTTTTTCTCTCCTCATAACAAGGAACATAAGTCAAAAGCCACACAATAAACCATGATACACTTAAATTATATTTGTGTCAATGTCAAATGTACAATAACTGAATATGTGTTGTATAATAACTGAACATATGTTGTATAATAACTGGATATGTTGTATAATAACTGAATGTGTTGTACAATAACTGAATATGTATTGTATAATAACTGAATATGTGATGTATAATAACTGAACATGTATTGTGTAGTAACTGAATATGTGAAATTTATAAAGACATGCTGTGTCATGCCAAAACAAAAGACAAAGACAAACAGCGAAGAAGACTGTAAAGAAAAAAAAAATATTGTACAAAGTGATTGCATCAGAGGAGTAGGGAGAAGTATTGTATTGTGTTTCAGGATTGTAAATATAGGTGACAACTTGAAAAACAAAACAAGGGGCATGTGAGACAGAACATTAGAAGACCCCAAAAGAAAATCGTTTATGTGAATATTTGTTAAAAGTGTAATTTGCTTTTTGATGTTGGTATGAACTGATCAAATGACGAAAACGTGTTGCAAATGTTCATTGTTATAAACAACTAAGTTAGTTTAAAGACGTCATAAATATTTCCATATTTGATTTTAACATATATGTATAAATATTAGAATTATATGTGTTCGATAATAAAAGTAAGGGAGGATGGTTAGGGATCGCTTCCCTAACAAGAAAGAACTATTTGATGGATGCATACGCGGATGTATATGAAATAGGCAGTGTCACGTGAGGACGCCATAAACTGCCCATTCGCATGTGTGTAATCTAGACATATGGACGTATTGGTGTGACGTGTGGGTATGGAACTTTCACCAGACTTTCATCAAGCATTGGTTCCACTAAATGAGAAGGTGGAAGCATTTTAAATCATTTAGAATGGTGCTGAGAGGAATTATTTAATGTAAAGTATCGATGAAGTGTTAATAAAATAATGCATTGTGGTGAAGAAACTTCGTGTGATTTTTCATTCCATCCGTTACTACACCCTGAGATCACAAAGATCTCAATATCTCAAAGATACAACGTTATTAATAATTACAAAAAACCGCACCACATGTAATTATTGTACCACAGATGAAGCATTTGGCTCTATTGTCACAACTTTCAAAAAAATAAGGTTCCCACTCTGATTTAAATGGCTTTCAGCATTCTTTGGAACAGGTTGCTCCATAAATAGGTATTTGTGTTGCACATACATATCTAGTTTACTGATAAGCGAGCCAGTTATCAACACAGGTTTCTTTGATTCTTTGCTTCTTCCCTCTGCAGTGCTTTAGTTAAGCCAAGCTTAACCGAGTCACAATGATGGACAGTGCAGGCAACCTCTGCACCTTGGATTGCGCTTGACACAATTTTAAGCTTTGAGTGAGCCACTTTAGAGGATGAAAGTGGGAGAGCGAAGGTTGTTCTGTCTTTGGATTGTGTCAATCTAGTGACTATAAGTGAAGTATGCAGTGCCAAAAGTTTGAATTTTGAAAACGATCCCAGTGAAAGAGATACAGCAGCTGATTCATGACAACACAAAATCAAGCACAGAAAAGAAATCCTCTTTCACGGATAGACAACTGAAGTCCTTGTACAGACAAGCTGGCTCATGCCTTTATGAAGTTTGAATCGGTTTTTGGCCTAGTTGTTCTGGGCTGGCCCAAGACAACATGCTAGAGAGGAAATTTACGTTTACTGTGCCCACATAAGACAGATCTAAGAAACTAACACTTATACCATCCAACATAATTATGTAGATATAAGAAACTATGTTTACTTATATAAGTGGTCTCCATTCAATTTTTACTTTCTCTACTAAGAGGAGTATTACATTCCATCCAAAAATTTAATATTGAGATTTCATTGGGAACATGCACATGTTTTGTCAACCCCTGAATTTAAAAAAGCATGTTTAAGAAAAGGTCCATGTAAGTGTGTCCATCTGTGAACAGCATAACTCAAATACAAAAAGTCACTTAAGTCCAAACTTGGTACTTAAGTTCAATATCCTCCAAGGACACAAATATGATAAGCAAATCTCCATATCCTTCAGATGAAACAGTTTTTAAAATTTTATTTTATCAAAATGACTAATGATTTTATTAAAAGACCATATGTTTACGGTATTTTTATGACAAAGGAAATGTTAATCTTGAATTTTCTGGGAATATCTTCAGAGGTCTTCTTCATTCTGGATTACTTTTGCATAACTGCTAACCTGTAGGAGACATACAACACTTTACTGCACAAAAAGTGTACATCTCTTCAAAACAGAGTTTATGTCGAATACATTATTTTGTGGAGTGAACTATTTCAGAGATTTTTTGTCTGAATGTTCCAATACTTATACTTTTCTCAAATAGGAATTCATTATTCATTTTTTTATCTCTTGCTCATGCAAGGGGAATGGAATTTCAAAGGCATCACATAGCGAGCAGTTCATAAAAGATTTGGCTATCACTGAAAGCCTACTGTAGTCCCATATTCTCCTTGCACCTACAAGAAAATTAGGAATAAGGTAATGTTTATAAATGCTTATCTCAATTAACATGAAGTAAATAGAGGAATAAGCATTTGTAAGAATAGTTTGTACAAGAGTAGAGAAAGTTATGTAAGTACTACACATCAGCTTTTTAATTTATAAAATTATAAATAGAGGGATAATTATGATAAACAATACTGTGCAATTCTTTTTAGGGAGGTCCCAGCTTTTCTGGTTCATTTATACATATCTGCAAATACGAGTAGAGGAATGTGGCTTTTGAAGCAGGAGAGAGAATGTTATTTAGGATGGAACCCTGGAATGTTTCCTTTTCACTAATCAGCTGCGTATTTTCATTCCTATCCAGTTTGCATATTTTATTCCATTCCAAGTTTTTAACACTAATGTTTAACATTTAACAATTTTACAGCTGCAAAATCCCTAATTAATGCTTTTGTGTTATACTATATCTAACTTCACAGTTTACAGATAAAGGTTTATGCTATACACAAGTTTACATATACTTTGGTCTGATCAAAATACTAAAAAGTGTGATAAAAATAGCAAATCTGCCTATTAATGAGGCAAACCAAACAAAGATAGAAATTAGGGATGGAACCTTGATATCTTGATACTCTCGATACTCAGTGGTATCAAAGCATACCTAATACTTTGAGGTAAATCTTTGATACTTTTTCGATACTTTTAAATTAAGTTTTGCATTATTGAAGGTAAGTTTTGCATTTAAATTTATGTTAGATAAGGAATGAAATAGGTCAAGATTTCATGTTATTGCCTTGTGTGTGTTCTGAAAGAGTCGCTGGAGTATAGTTCTAGATAGATCTTGACTGCATCTCCTATGAGTGAGTGAATGAATGACTGAATGAGTGAAAGAATGAATGTAAGATTGTAGAAACTCTTATTCTAAATGAAAACATGACAAACAATGGGGAAGGAGAAGACGTACTCATGTAACATGCAGCATTAACTAAGTTGTAAATGAAGCTGATGACTAAATCATGTTTCTGCAATAACTTGACTAAGTCACTCGCTCTTGGCCATTAACTTTACCTACTCCAGTGATTAAAATCTGTAAATCCAGCAGAAACAGATTAGAGCTTAATATGTGACACATAACAGCTTGTGGAAATATTTGTTCTTTTGTTCCATCTATTGGTCTATGTTTTGCTACTCAAACTTGGGCCCATAGTGTATCTTACAGGTATACAATACAATTTATTTCCATGAATATTTTGCCAGCGTACAACGGTGATATAGAATAAAGCAAGATAAAAGTATGGAACTATTTTAGAGTATAGTATTAATATAGTGCCTGCCTCTAACATGGAAGGCCCAGATTTGTTCCCAGGTACCAGTGAGGGAATTTTTTTCCCCTTGGGAGGCCTGACACAGGGTGCACTCAGCTTCATTAGGTTCCAGAGGGACCAATTGAGGAGCTACTTGATAAAGAAGTAGTGATTCCAGGTCGCGAAGGTTGCATAACTGGCTGGGAGGGCTTGGAGCTCTGACCAAGTTCCACCCTCCAGTTCTGTACCCCATTCATATTGCCTGTAGTAGGTAGAAGGTGTGGGATGTAGTGGCCGAGTGGTAAGCTTTGATCTGCAAAGCGCTGCAGCATTAGGGGTTATGATTGTAGAGGTAATTATAACAGAGCAGTATGTAAAATATGCAGAAAAACATTTTTGTGTGGTGGTAAGTCAAACAATACATCAAAATTAATAATAGAATAAATGTGCACAAGCTGCACAACAAAGTTAAAGAAGCATGTTACATTCATACACCAAGTGAAGCTCACAGAAGCTCTATTGCATAAGCAATGTGCTAGTTTGCTGTTGCTGTCAGAACATGGTGCCATGACATATGAAAATGAGCAAACACAAAATAGATTACATGCATTTATACACAGGAAACTACTAATAGGAACATAATTCAGTCAACAATATATTGCCTTTACAGTTTTTTATAAAGTGAGTATTAAGTATCAGTACTTAAAAATCAGTATTGGTATAGAGTATCAAGAAATATGGTACTATCCCATCACTAATAAAAATCTATTACAAATGTTACAGATCTATTTAATCTACTTATTATACAGAAGCTATACATGAACATATGATTACGCTGACAGAACCATTTTGCAAAAATGAAGTCCCTCTAAATCCTGTGCACCATTCAATCTAATTATTTTTACCACCATTAATTTTTCTTTCTGTTGTAAATAAGAATAATATAAGCAATATAATGTGCAGGACTACAATACTTGGTGTTAGCTCATCTGTTTGCTACAAGGCACAACATTTTAAGTAGAAACTAAAGAACTCTGTAATTGAGAGGTATATGGTTGGCAATTAATGTATCACATCAATAATGTTTTTAAAAAGGGCGCTATCAAACATCTCCCTGCCAAGTAGGGCAACTATAAAGCTCTGCAAAAACATTTTACAACTTTACTCACATTTTAAATTATATTTTCAGTACCTACATACATTGTAAGTTTTTCATACACAGATTAGGAAAATGATCAAATGGAATAATTAATTATATGACTTTCAGGTAACAAAATGATAAAATTGTTGATAGTGCCCTTTTTACAAAACACCATCAATAGGTCTATATCATTTAATTGGGTATTCCACTTTTAGTATGTCACACTATAGGATCTTTATTATAGATGGTAACATGTTCCACAGGCTCTCTGCACTGCTTGAGAGAACCGAGAGTTGCCGGGAAAATTGTGCCATCAGAAGCACATTAAAATCATTACCTTATTGTAGATGTGGGAAAGTTAACCTTCTGCTCTCAAACAAGTAGTATATCTCAAAAACATGTTCTCGTTCACTCTCTTTAGCTCAGCAGCAGGAACCCTTGTTCTAATCCTCATACACTACAGGAACTTTTGGATAACTACGTGCAAGAAATCACAAGGATTCCTCCTGCTGAGCATAAGTGAGTGAGCAAGAACATTTTTTGAGATATGCACCTGTTTGAGGGCAGAAGATCAACATTTACAGCATCTACCATAATCACGCAATAATCTATGAGAAAGTAACGGAGTACATTGTTTTTCTTAGCTGACAATAATGTTACAGATTTTAAACTAGTAGTAGTATTAGTTGTAGTAGTAGTAATAGTCTAATGCCCTGTTGCTTGGATATATCCTATTTTCTTTCTTCCTTCCCAGTATAGTTCCATTAGTGATGCAGATTTAGCATCAGTAATCTATATGTTGCAACAGCCTCGTTTCTTGGATAATTAGGTGCTAACTTTTTGTTTTGTAGTAATGCTGCCTAAGATTTATCAATACTTTGAGCTTTATAATACTGCTTCAGTTCTTTTTGTAAGTTTCTTTTAATTATAATTTTTGCCGAGTGGTATGGTAAGGTTTGGTTTTTGGAAGATTTTGGTACCTTTTTTGGCAAGGAGATTCGCAACATTCCCATATATCTCAAAATAAGAAGGTATCATTGGAGTTGGATATTTTTATTTCATTTTGTTAATATTTTTATCATCTTTTTTATTCCTAACACATTAAAGGAAGAGAGAGAGTTATTTGATGCAATAGCTTGAATAGCCGATGTTGAATCACTTAAAACAATAGCATTATGAAAAGAATTTATTCTATAAATAAGATGTGTTAGTACTGCCTGTATAGCCTGCATTTTTCCATCAAAATGGGTTGAATTTTTTCCCACAGCTATATAATAGCTGAATTATTTTGAGTAGATTCCACCTCCTACTCCATCTTCATTATCCAATTTGGAACCATCACTGTAGATATGCAGCTATAGTCGTTCAGGATACAAACTGTGGATTTAAACCAAAGATTAATAACACTACACAACGCTTACTTATATTTTACTGGAACATGTTTCAAAGGCTTGACTTATTATCAACTGGACATCCACTGTTTCTCCATGGTGTGGATGGCAATGTTTTCTCTGAGGTCTACTCTGGTGGTGGTTTGGGAAAGATATCTTCAGCAAGTTCCTTAATCACCACCAGAAGGGATCTCAGGGAAAACATCGCCAGCCACACCAGGGAGAAACAGTCGGTTGATTGATAATGATGGAAAGTTAAGCCTTTGAAACATGTTCTGGTAAAATATAAATAAGTGTTGTGTAGTGTTATTAATCGACTTAACGTTTTTGTTTAAATCGATTACTATAACACTGTTTTCAAACCGCCAAAGAAAGAAGATAAACTGTGGATTGTTTCCTGAGAAGTTTGTTTTAATTTGGGGGGGAGTCCTGTTACTTTTAAGTACATGTTCCATCAAGTTTAAATTATAGTTAATATCTACATCGTCTATTCATGAAACTGGTACAAGGAGTCTCTCAGGCTTTTGATTTGGATTATGGTGTTCTTGTAATTTATTAGCTTTTTGTAGAAAACCCTATTGAGTTTTACAGTCTCTCCCCATTTTTATATTTTTGGCAATAATTGTCTTGAAGTAGGTAGTTTTATTAATTCTTCATATGGAGTTAAAGCTTATTTATTAATCTGATAGATTATTGGAGGGTTTTCAGTAAGCATCTGCATCACCATTATGGGAGTAGATTTAATACCACCTGTTATCAATTGTAAAGAGTTATTTTGAATTGTTTTTAATTTATTAAGGATTTTTTTATTGGATGTAATCAGATTTTTGCTGCCATATAGTACAACAGGTTTAATGTATGCCTTGTAGGTGTTATTTAGTACTTCCCTAGAGGAACCCCATTTTCTTCCTGTTAATCTCTTTAATATCTATACTGCATCCTTTGTTTACTTTTTCTGTTATATTTTTAACATGATATTCCCAATATAATTTGGGCAGCACATTGTCATTGAATTTCTCACTGCGGAGAACATTCTCAAACATTTGTGAGAAGCCTATGGAGCATCTGCAGTTGACTGATGCACGATTAGTCACTGGGAACAGAGAGTGAGGCCATTAGAAGGCAAGATCATGACCACTGTGTCTTGGGACTGTGTGTCGTTCTCATTGATGTGATTCCAAGGGGCAGTACCACTAATTCTGAAGCATATGCCAACACATTAACCAAACTCAAGAAGAGTTTTCAGTGATTTTGGTGCCAAAATAACCCAAGTGATGCTTGATTCAACATGATAATGCTTTGCCTCATACAAGTTTGAGGTCTTTCACTAAACAGGGTTGGATAGTGTTACTCTATCCATCCTACAGCCCTGACCTAGCTCCCTCAGACTTTCACTTGTTTGGGACTTAAAGGATGCCATTCATGGAAGAGATTTTGAAGACGAAGAGGGATTTGTGAAAAAACAGTGGCATCAACAGGACATACACACCCTTGTGTCTCACTTGGGACAGCAATAGAACTGGAAGGAGATTATGGGGAAAAATTAGGGTTGTAGAAGAAGCATCATTCTTTCTTGTGTGTAATCTTCATTGTATGGAATAAATAATAGTTGAAAAACAAAATGTGGTGCATTACTTTCTGGGCAGAAAGAGATTAACAGGAAGAAAATGGGGTTCCTCTAGGGAAGTACTAAATAACACCTACAAGGCATACATTAAACCTGTTGTACTATATGGCAGCAAAAATCTGATTACATCCAATAAAAAAATCCTTAATAAATTAAAAACAATTCAAAATAACTCTTTGCTAATGGCTTCATTGCCAGATGCAAGGCACTAGAAAACAACAACTTTCTGGGCAACCCTTGTACAATCTACACTACGTGCCTCTGATGGCAAAATTTTCGCAGTGCCTCAAGGTTCTCTCACACAGTGGAGAGACTGGGCAGAATGGGTTACCACATGTATTAAAGACCCTATACTTTTGAACAATAAAATGAAAAAAAAAAGTAACTTCAATCATGGCTGTCTATCACTACCAATTTATCTTATTGCAATTAACACTTTTCTAGCATTTCTCTGTACAACTATATTTAACAAAACAACTATAGCATCCATAATGCTTTTAATAATAACCAAAATACTATGAATAGTAGCTTAATCTCATTTAACAAGTAAACTGGATCAATAGAGCTATCACAGCCTTATCCAAATGTTTCCCTTATTTTATTAACGTTTTTGGAAGAAGATGAAAGCAATCAAGTTACAGTGATTGCAGGTAGCTCTGCTTAGAGTTTAGATTTTAATTGGTAGTTGTTGTTATTATGCTGGAATACTTTATTTCAATGTTGAAACAGTATAATTAAATCCCACTTCAAATTTTTTGTTCTATATACACAGATTGCTACACAAAATATGAGAAACTCTGAAGGTATATGGAGTCAATAAATGAAAATGGATGTTTATGATTTACATGAAACTATAATAATCTATAGCTATAAGGCTAAATAATAAGCAACTAAACATTTCAGCTCTGCTGCTCTTTTACAATTGAGAGCACTGCTGTAGTTTTCATTGAATAATTACTAGACGATTAGGGTAAATTGCTTGCAGTGTATATATAATTTTCATTATATATTTTGAGAATGTTCCCCAATTTTCCATTTGTTCACAAATTTATATGGTCAATATTTACACAAGGTGCATTATCAGACTCAGAAATACCCAGATAAGAAAGGTTACATACCAACTTATTCAATTAAATCTGGATCATCACATCCATGTCTAAGCTGCAAAATGCTGCTCACCAACAGCACAGTGGCTTATTACAGTGAATATTGTGGGTTCAAATCCTTGTGATCAATACACACATTTTTATCCATCCCTTTATTTTATCCAGAACATTCTACATGTAGCCATAATGCATCATGATGATATTGTCCTTTGAATTAGGTATGTCTGTTCACGAATGAAGAAAAAGTGATTTTGCAACTTCTGTGGATATCATGACTGCACTTGTACTTGTGAACTGTCTGAGGAGAATAAGAGAACATTCAATATTTCATTTTTATTACTGCACATAAAATTTATCTTAATTATATAAAAATAAATTAGTTTTATCCAAAACCTATTTGTATTTGCAGTTTGCACAGAACAAAGTAAGACATATTTCACAGAAATTTTCTTTTTTTGCATTAACTTTCTTAAATTAAAATAAATTCCCCACATGAAAATATTTGAACCTGACATCTTCTGGATCAAAACCATCAGATCACAGCTACACTAGTAAAAATATCCTCATATGTAACACACAACTTATTAAGTTTGAACTAGGTACAATAGTCTCACAGCATTTACAACATTGCCTATAGAATGCTAATGTTAGTTTCTCAGTTTAAAGGATGAATTGAATTGCATGGTATAAAGCGCATAGTTCAAGGAAATGCTCAAATAATTTCCTAGCGTTTTCACTAGAAAAAATAATACATCTTATAGCAAAATGAGAATTTTTTCATTTGCACAGCCCAGTTTGCTCAGCTTGAAATTCTTATTTTATTGTGTTTAACTTTTTCCTCTTAAGCCTCTGGTTTGAAACTTAGTCTAAGAGAATGCATTCAAATGCATGATAACTGCATATGCAGGAATTAATGATAGTGTGCTTCACAATTTGGTTTTAAATCATTTTATTTCACACACTACTTATAATAGACTACAATCAGTAGCCTTATAATAGACAGGAAGGATACAAATGTTAAATGCTCATCTTTGGTGCTCTTCAAACAATCATGTATTTCCATCTGGACTTAACACTGCTCATGGCAAGTACTTATCATACTTCAGTGGCTCTCTTGCCAACAGAAATAGTAACTTCTTGCTCATCTGCTCCTTTCTATCAGACCAGAATCAAAAGGTTACTTCCTACTTCTTCAATGCAGTCATATCATAATACTGATTGGGCAAAAGACATTGTGAAAAAAGTATTGTTATTCTAACTTTGTGTACTTTAATAGCACTGGCCAACAATAAAAATGTTTTGGGCTCAAAAATAGCTGATTCTTATGAATTTTCACTTGCTGAATTTATAAATAACCATAAAAATGACTGATTAGCTCTTGTTTTGGCAATAAAGTCAAGGTCACTTGTTTAGAGTCTACATTTTCTGTTTGGGAAAAATTTTATTTTTTAAATAGGCACACCTATCAGCTGGCAAAACACAATGTTCTGCAGCTGTTTGTAGGCTATAAACATTCATATTGTCTGTGAATGTAAAATTAATATTGTTTCTGTTGTAATGAGTACAGAATTTCTGGTGTTTTGTGTCCTTTAAAGTGTAAACATTATTAAAATGCCATGAAAATGTCTAAATTCATTGAATAACTTTTGCTGTACTTGTGGTGAAGTAATATTTTTATCACAGAAATGGAATCTCGCACCTCTATTGAAGAAAAACCTATTAGCATTATTTTGGTAGAGGAGCAGGATAAGTCATGGGCTCCACATATACCTTTTGCAACACTTTTTCTCCTATACTATGAGAATGGCTGAAAAATAAAAAACAGTCTATGGCTTCTGCTGTACCTATGGTTTGGCAAGAGCCTACAAACCATATAGATGACTGCTATTTCTGATTGCCTGTGGCTACAAAGACAGGATTGTCAATAAAAAACTGAAGAACAACTTAATGCAGGAATGTCCCATCTGCTATTCAAGCTATTCCACATTCAGATACTTTACCACTTCTTATGGAGTGGAGGCTATTCATAGATTCCTCCAAGCTAAGTCTGAAAGCTGCATTACTTCACAATTGCAACTATCTTCCTTCAAGCAATGGAGCTTGAATGAAGCAATGCTTGTAGATTATTGCTGGTATCTGTATAGGGATGCTCTGGAACTCACTTACAAGAGGAAAACCAAAAGACAATGACCTTATAAAGCAATCACATTATTCTCTTCAGACCCAACCACCTGCCAAGGTTCATCCATCAATTTAGAACTCTCGGAATTAAATGCTCATTAAAAAAAATTAAACCAGACTTTCATTGTTATGTTTAGTTACAGTGTATTGTTTTCTCTTAGTCTGCTAAACCTATTGTGAATCACAGAAACTAGAGCTAATAAAATATTTTTCTTTGTCATATTCATCTTCTCAATCCAAAATTAATAAGATTTAACTTACGAAGTGAAGGAAACATTCAAAATTTTTTTTTGTTGGCCAGTGTAATTGCTGTTATATTTATGAACTATAGTTACATATTAAAAATATATGTTCAGTTCCAGTAGAATTTCAGTTACCCTCATTGGTGAGTGCTATGATCTGGATATGCAGAGCATGGATAACGGAATAAGAAATAAAAATCAATCTAGCTACATTATGTACTGCATTTATTTTCATGCTTGGTGGTACAAATGTAATACCACCATTTTGAAGCAATCTGCTTTATGATTATGCATATCTGCAATTTTTTAATGTATAGCTAAATAAAAACAGTACTGTGTAACAGGAAATCCTATGTGCTAAAAACTTAACCCTCCAGCCACAAAAATCCATCAGGATGATGAAAAACTGTGTTAGAACTTATTTAGTACTCTGTGCAAAGTTTCCCTTGTATGGGAAAGACAAAAATATACTTCCAGGACTTCCATGCCGCCTGAAGCATGGTGGTAAAAAGAAAATGTACTACCTACTTTTGGGCACTCATATCTACTTGAATTGAAAATTGAAAATGATGTTGGTCTGCAACAATTGGATTGCAGTTCTTTAAACTTATTTCTTAAGATATAAAATAGAACCCTTTACAAGTTAAAATATAGTGCGCTTATAAAGATTTGATACATTTTTGAGAAAGTAGGTATTAGGTTATGTGTTAGTAGACTAACTGAAATCCCTAACACACAGTAATATAATCCATAACTATTTCCTCCGAGCCACATTTCACATGACCACTGTACAGTTTCACACATAACTCTCAACAACATAACACTGCACGGTAGTCGCCATCATGAATGAAGATGGTTGTTAGGAGGCAAATATTCAACGACCCCTCAGTCACATGTTTTCTAGCAAAACATTCAGGCATAGTCTGTTTCAGAGCATGTGTTACAGTACTTGCCTATAGCTTAACAGTGAAATTAAATAATTTCGAGCAATAAGTCCACTCTATTGTGTGATAGTTTAACAATTCTGATGATGGCAGAAGCAATAAAATGTGTTATTCACATTGAAGCCAGAGAAATGTATACAAATATTTCCCAAGAAAGATGGGAAGCAGATGCAATGCAGCACTTCCTCTATTACCCCTACCAGCACGTTTTATGTCATTTACTGCCATCATTCCTGATGGCTGCTACAAACACTATGATATTAGCACTGTAAGCCAAATAAATTTCTTAAGAAGTGCAACAGAACTAATCTTGATCAATTCCTATCCCTATGCAAAATAGACTTGGAGTGCAAGATTCAGGGGTGTAAATTGAATACTTTGTGATTATCTTGTATTGTGTAAAAGTTGTTAAATGAGAGAACTTACAAAAATGCACAATTTTCATCTCTTTAGTTTTTTCCCCCTTTTCTTTCTTTAAAGCACCTATCTTTGGGGCAAAAATGAAGTGTAAATGCGAATGATTTTCTCTTCGCTATATGCAATCTTGGTTGTAAGTAATCTTTAGTACAATCTTATGCACAGAATATGTGTAGTTCAATTCAAGGTAAGGTTTATTACCCTCTTCCAGGTAGCTGATTGTTTAGTAGAGGACAGATCTAAGCCAATTGTTTGAACTTAAAAGTTGAAACGACTTTTTGCAGTGAATAGGAACTTTGAAAAGAAGGCTAAGATTTAGGTTATTTTTGCTTTCAATAGCAGCTTAATCTACAACATCAATGTCACAATGGATCTTGTAAGTGCAAATGTGACACCCAGCTGTTTGTGAACAATCTGCAAAACGACAGGGAGCTGCATCCTATTGGGAAACCATTGTTTTCAAGATGCGATTCTACTGTAATTGTTGCTAAACGAACATTTCCTACATACCAAGATACAAACTGACTGCCCTTCTAAAGAAATATGTCCAGCATGCAGAACTCAACATTACATCTGCAATGCTGCGAAATGTGTGTTTTCAACAATGCATTGTTTGAAGCTACATGTGAAATTGCAACACAATGAAAGTCAACTGGCATGGATTATGTATTAGTATAACACAGATAGTTAAGGATTTCATTCTCAACACTGGTTTGAATATAAAGTTTGTTTTACAATTTTTTTGAATTGAAGCTTCCAATTCAACATATTGCATGAATATTTTTAAACACCATACAATGAATTAAAAGAAATTTCTTATAGTATAAACAAAAGAGAAATTTGCTTACATATTTACAGCATATAACAATGTTTTTAATAAACATATCCAATAAAGTTATCTATTTAGTCTTAGAGATATTTGGCATTCAGATAACTGGGTTATATCTGTTGGTTTGTCAACTAGATTTAAGAGCCCTCATGCTCTTCAATCCAGCAAAAAACACTGTGCTGGCATCATCAATAGCTTAGGAAATTTGTATGATGGTAGCTTAAAGTTCATCACTCATATGTAAAATATGCATGAAATGAAACAAATTACAAATGCATTAATTCATTCTGTATTCTGCACTTTACAGCTTGTCAACAACATCAATTTTAAAAAATGTTCTGAAATTTCTGATTATTCCAGTCATCTACAGTAAAATCCTGTTTTTATTGCAGGTTTTGGGAAACTGATAGTAGAAAATGTAGAAAATAATAAAATGACCATCACTGTTAGTATACTGTGATGCAATAAAATTTAATATGTGTATGCAAATAAATTAAAGAGTTAGCAGTTATATTTAACTGTTTGAAAAAATCTGAGATACTTTATTTCCTTTGTTTCTTATATGTTACACTTATTGGTTCCTTTGCAACAAAAACTTCTGAACCTCATGGCAAAGAACTTCATTTGAAGTATGTTGCCATCAGCTGAAATACCTGCTGCTCTTTTAGAAACAAACTACCTCGTCATAAGTTTATTAATTTCATATCTATGTGTATCTTTTTTCCCTATATCACCACAAATGATAAAATGCCACAAATTAATAAAACTATATTACTAAAGAATGCAACAACATATTTCCCAGCTGAACATCATCTTTCAAAGGCTGGTTGACCGAATTGCATCAAATATGCAAGCTTGCAAATCATCTGAATGATAGGAAATTGAAAGAATTCCACCAAAAGCAATGGCTTCTAGTAATGGAAATGCTGAACAATTTCCTAAAAAATGAACTGAAGCACAGAAATTTACTTGCAAACTACTGTTACCATTTGAAGAGAAATACAAACTATCAAACACATGAATATTCACAAGTTGATAATGGTAGAAAAACAATGTGTTGTGTGGGTATATACAGAATAAAAGATGGCACCAGCAGAAAAAGTATCTAATCACAAAAACTGTACAAAAGTAACAGTCATGACAATTTACATATTAAAAAAAAACTATATTAAAACAAGGAAAGATGTACACCACAGGTTTCCATGGCCATTGGCATTCATAATTAAAACTTGTCCAATTGCTGTCATGTCAGTATTACCTTCAATTCCAATTTTTTGGGACCCCTCCTCATTAAGAATGGTTGTGTCTTAGGGAAATCTCTAATGGTCTTAAAACATCAGAATTCAAATAATACTGATATGACAACTGCACAACTTTTAATTATGATAAAAGAATTCAATAAATAAAAATCATAATAACAGATCATGCTGAAAATGAGTTTCTGCTAAAAATGAGTTTCTTTCATTTACCCTTAGACTTTTAAAACTGAAGTTACAAAGTTTGTTGACAAGCCAACAATATGTTCATATAAACAATCTGCTTTTCTTCATATTCCCCTCAGTATCATACTATGTATCCCAGATTTAAATTATTCTATTGTACAGGATGTGTTTGTGATTTTTAATACAGCAGCTGTGTTAAAGGTAGTTAGGTACTAATTTAACTTTCAAATAATGTATCTTAAGTATGCATGCTCTAGATTTTACAATGAAATCATAAAAATATTGAAATTGCTTCCATATTTTGCCTTAGTTTACTCTTTGTGCTCATTAATATATAAATGTACCTCCAGAATCATAATTTAAAGCCACAATTCTGAGTGCTCTCATGATAGCCACTTTAACATAGACAAGTATCACTTAATATTTTTATTCAAATGTAATTATGTATGCTAATTTTGAGGAAATGTTTGTTTTCTTTGGTTCCAAATTCTTGAGTTAAGTATTATTAATCATTTTTACATACTGTACATGTCTAAAATGGTACTAAACTTTGCCTATATCAAAGAGTATTTCCATTACCACTAAAATGATTGCAAAAAAATGTGTAATATTACTCTCAAATAATTTATACCTAGCTTGTTATTACTATAACATACATTTTTAAGGCATAAACTAATTTGTATTGTCCATTTAAATGGGGAGTTAATATCACTGCAAAATTTGCTTATTGCCTTTGAAACTAAATACCGAGTTCAGGCCACCTTCTGTGATCTGAACAAAACTTTTGATTGCGATATTACTTGTCAATACCATGGGGACTTTCAAACCCTTATAACTACATTGTTACACATACCTTGTTTAAAGCTGAGTATGATTTGGAGCCATGAGTTTTAGCTCAATGACAGCAAATTTAACATTGTTGAATTAGACATTCCTATAGATACTAAAATCCACGTAACACAAAATTTCACCATAAAGTGGTTAAATTATCATGGGAATCATAAATCAACTACATTATTGCTATGCTTCCCAGAGATTGTATAGGTATTAGCAAGATTTTTGATTACATAGAACATGATCATCTTACTACTACCACAGGAAATTCAGCTATACCTTATGTTCTTATATGATTATTAACTAATCTTATGGCAAATAACACTACCAGAATTCAATATAAAGGCACTCAGACTGACCTTATGAGAATAAAGAAGGAGTCATGCAAGGTAATCCACTCTCACTTTTTTGTTTAATTTACACATAATTCATTTAGTGAACTGTGTGATAGAAACATTGTTGACACATATGGCATCCAACTATCTAATGACACTGAACCTGTAATAGTAAAATGCTTTGCTGATGACATGAAACTGGTCAATTTGTAAATATGTAATTGCATTTGACATGTCCAAAATCATATGTATGATAAACTGGATGAAATAAATAAATACATAAATAAGTAAATAAATAAACAAACAAATAAATATTGTTTTGTTGTTGTTATTATTATTATTATTATTATTATTATTATTATTATTATTATTATTATTATTATTATTATTATTATTATTATTATTATTATTATTATTATTATTATTATTATTATTATCATCATTATCATCATTATCATTACCGTATTGGCCTGCACATAAGCTGCACTTTTTATCCAAATTTCACCCTCAAAAACTTAGGGTATGGCATATATTCGCTGCCTACGTTTCTATATATCACATAGGTACTGTTTAAACATTATGTTCATTTGCAACAATGCAAACTTTTTCGCTGGCATTCGTTTCAATCCTTAAGTGTGTACAGCTCAGGTCCAGTAAGAATTTAGCTGTGTTTCATGTCGATATGGATCATTTAGAGAGAAAAGCATCTCAAGCCAAGGAATTCAGCGTAACTACAATGCAAGCCTCAAACTTGCAGTTGTGCATTATGACAAAACCACAACCATCAGAAAGGTGGGAAGAAAGTTTGGATTGGACAAATCCAATGTCTGATGTTGGGTTGCTTCAGAAGAAAAATGGAAAAAGTCAGTTTCAATGAGAAAAGCGTTCAGAGGACCAAAATGTGACAAAATATTCGGAACTTTTTCCTACGTGCAAGATAAGAAGAAACATGGAATGCCTATCTCATGAGAAATAATCCAGCTGAAGGCAATGGAAAGTGCAAAGGAGTTAGACATACCTCAAAGTGAATTTTGGGCAAGTATTGGTTGGTGCCATCGGTTTATGAGGCGAAATGGCCTCGCTCTTCGACGAAGTACTACACTAGCACAGAGATTGCCAGCAGATTTTGAGGAGAAACTGATTAACTTCCAGCGGTACATCATATAAATGTGATGCACCACTTATACCCTTTTCATCAAATGAGATGCCAGTATTTTTCGATATGTTGAGCTATACAACAGTAGACATGAAAGGGGTAAACATTGAGAGGAACTGGGAATGAAAAGAACAGAATAACAGTGATGTTAGCTGTTATGGCCGATGGGGGTAAATTGCCTCCTTATGTGATTCTCAAGAGAAAAACCATGCCCGAGGGTGTAGTTATTCGTTGCCAGTTGGTGGTTGACTGGCTCTCTACTATTTGGAATCACAGACCAGGAGCACTGTTTGCTAAAAGAGCCATGCTAGTTTTGGATGCTTTTAACAGACATTAATTCCTGAAGTAAAGAACAAACTTGCTCTACAAAATACAGACCTAGTCGTAATACCTGGAGGCATGACCTCAAAATTACAAGTGATAGATGTAGTTGTGAACAAACCATTCAAAGACAACCTCCGAAAACAGTATTCAGATTGGCTGCTGGAAAAAGATCATGCCCTTACACCATCTGGTAAGATTAGGAAGCCATCAGTCACCCTTCTGTGCGAATGGATTCTTGCTTCACGGGCCACTATATCATTGGACTGAATCATCGGTGGGTTCAAGAAACGCTGCTTATCGAATACACTGGATGGCAGTAAGGATCATGTATTATGGGAAGAAAATAACGGTAGCAAGAGAGTGAGAGTGATGAAGTGAATAAAACAATATTGACTATGTGTTTACTGTCAGTGTGCTGTACCATATGTAGGAGAAAATGTTTAGATGTGTACAGTAAAATATTTCTTCATTAAACCCTGGTGCAAATTATATACGAGCATAAACTTTTTTCTGTTTCCCTCTCAAATATAAAGGGCGTGACTTATATTCGGCACAATGCGGTATTATTGTTGTTGTTTTAATATGAAAAATCTTTGAAGCTGTTAACACATTGGTTACAATGATTCATCTTTTTGTGAAATTGCTATCTCCAAAAGTCAAATGCAATCTAGTTTATAATAAGAAACAATCTGGTGTCATAGTGACTGCTGATAGCCCAATTACCACTACTCCAGCAGATAATGAAATGAAATACATTTAATACCGCAAAGGTTTTTAAACCAAATCACACAAAAACGTATCTATCACAGCCATGCATCACTTACAGCCTCATAAGAAAGCTTACAATTATGTCAATTGACTGAGCCAGCACTAACATATATTTTTCAAGCGGCTCACATTGCAGGTAAAATTGCAAAACAATTTCTAAATATAGCAGGTAACATGATTAGAAGCTCAGTCAATTCTACGTGTTAACAATACTCTGATAGTATGCTTTATGTCAATCAAAAGTATAAAGGACTTTCTAATCCTTCGAGTTTCTAGGGAGGCCTTCTTCTTCTTCTTCATCTGATTATCCTCCTGTATGGGGGACTGATACCCCCTAGGACTTCCAAGCCTGTGTCTAGGGTCAGATGTCTGTTGGAGAGCAGACGAACCTATGGCCTGGACAGAGTAAAAACCTGGAAGCGGATGGTTAGCTCAGCACCTGGTATGACAGTGAGGAAGAGGATGATATGAAATGCAGTCAAAATGGGTGATTGGAAAGGTGATGATGGAGCAGTTAGTGGAATGAGTGGCGGGGAAAACTGGAGAAAACCTGTCCTGACGCCGCTTCACTACCACCATGAATACCACTTGCGTCCCTGGGATTGAACCCAGGCCACCTCAGCGACAGACAAATGGTCTAACTACTAGGCTGGGAGGCCCTCTTACAATATATAAATATAAACAGGAAGCTTCCAAATGTTAGTCAGACCCATCAATGCTACAACAGACTACCAGTACATTAATGGTTGTTTATCAAAACTAAACATCAATCCATCTGATGAAAACAAAACTGTTCTGCAGGATAAGAAAACTTCTTCAAGAATAAGAATATATTTCATGGTGCATCTAAGCTCATGAAGGTAAACAAGCAGAACTTTTTAATGAAGTAACATCTCCAAACTCCTGGGTGACAACATGAGAGCTCTGTAAAGTTCTGAATAGGGAGAGATGTTGAAAATAAATGCTATGGTTGCTCCAGTAAGATCCTTATCCAGCACAAACCACTGCCTATATGGCTGCAATAAGTACAAAACCTGTCCTCAATTGTAGGGAAGTTGTTCTAGGAGAGAGCTACTGTGAATCTAGAGAGACAAAACCCATGCATAATGCTGACCAATACTCTCTGAATTAAAGGTCTGGAGGTTCATAAAGAGGTTCACTGCTTTGCTAACAGTAGTAATCAATAAATTTGACATCATGATTAACTTAATTTATTTTAAACCAAAAAGGTTAGTCGATTAATAACACTAAACAATGCTTACTTATAATTTCCCGGAACATGTTTTGGAGGCTTGACTTCCCTCCATTATCAACCAGACATCGACTAGTTCTCCCTGATGTGGATGGTGATGTTTTCTCTGTGGTCTCCTCTGATGGTGTTTCAAGGAACTTGCTGAAGATTCTTTCTCGGGGATGTCGAAATTGAATACTGTGTTTCTTAATCAAGGCTTCACGGGCGATCAGCTGTGTCAAGTTTATGAATGTTGAGCTTTTGGCCATTGTAAACTCCATCGCCAAAAGCTCAACATTCATAAACTTGACACACTGATCGCCTGTGAAGCCTTGATTAATAACGCTCGCCGTGAAAGCTTCAAATCATACTCTGTTTCTATTTTTCCAAATGAAGATTTGTTCCCACGTGGACAGGTCTTATTTTCCCATTACGTGTTTGAAGAGCTTTGGTTCTGGCCTTATATTGTGATTTTCTGTCCAAAGGTATCAGCTTCTCAAACACATAATGGGAAAACAAGAACTGTCCACATGGGAACAAATCTTCATTTTGAAAAATAGAAACAGAGTGCTAAATTTCGACATCCCCAAAAAAGATATCTTCAGTAAGTTCCTTGAACCACCACCAGAGGAGACCTCAGAGAAAACATCGCCATCCACACCAAGGAGAATCAGTCGATGTCCGGTTGATAATGGAGGAAAGTCAAGCCTCCGAAACATGTTTCGGTAAATTATAAGTTAGTGTTGTGTAATGTTATTAATCTACTCACCTTTTTGGTTTACATTGATTATTACAGCACTGTTTTCAAACTTCCAAGAAAGAAGATAATCATGATCCATGTTTAAAAGCTTAAGCTGAAGTCATTGATTCAACTATAAGATTCAATATATCAAATACCAGCCTTTGGAAGTTGAAACAGAAAACAAACACATATGTGACCATATTTTTTAAACAAATACAACATAAATGACATTAAAGTAACCGGTTCTTTTTTCAGATCATGCAATATTTAAAAATTCTTTGTTAAATGGCAACTGATCACAGACTAATACTGTAATCTGCATTATAAAGCATTGCCATTCTTCAAAAATCATTTATATGGTATTAGAAGTTGTTAAATCTAATCTTATTTTTACTGCATCTGTTTTCATATTTAACTGTACTCAATTTTTAACTTATTTAGAGAAGGAACAACGATTGCATAATTTTATGAAACTATTTTAATGTGTCATTGTTGTTAAAAGCTTTTTGTTACATTATTCTATGTCTTTATGGCAAACCCATTTCGGGTCAGATAATTCAATAAAATTAGAATGACATATTTGCTAGCTCTTGAAGTATATCTTTATCTCACATAATGTTTTACTCTGAAAAAATATGGGCAGACCACCTCCATAGCACAGTTGGTAGCACACTTGCCCCTGGCATGGAGGACCTGGGTTCAATCCCCGGTACCAGCATGGGGATTTTATCCCCTCTGGGAGGTCTGGCACGGGGTGCACTCAGCCTCATTAGGTACCGGGGGGGGATGGACCAATCGAGGAGCTACTTGATGGAGAATTAGTGACCCCATGTCGAGAAGGCCGTATAACTGGCCAGGAGGGCTCAGGGCACTGACCACGTCCCTCCCTCCAGTACTGCACACCCCAATGACACTTGTAGTGGGATGCAGTGGCTGCGCGGCAAGCCTTAGCCCTTCATGGGGTGTTGCACTAAGGATTTAGGGTTAACAGAATTGGCTGTTTCAACATTTAAATATAAACTGTATGATTGGGTTCAGCATCTATTATGTATACAAGAATGTTTTGATAAACCGTAGTATATTTTTAATTTATATAATGATTATAGGCTTTATTAATCAAGTACCTGTTTATCTTGTTTTCTTTCCACTTATAATAGTTATGCATATTATATTACACAGAGTTATTGTATGCTCACATACAAATATTGAACACTGCTTACTTCTGTAGAAAGCTAATTGGCAATTTACTTTATTTTATGTTATTTTAACATTTCTTTTAGTTCTGAGTGCTAAAATGACTTACTTCTTGCAAGGACACAAACACATAAAGCTAAATTTGTAAACAACCTTCATCTCTTGATACTGTTCATACTTATCCTTATATCTGAGTAAGTTCGCTCTGTGGTAACATGTGAGGCTTGCATTCTGGAGGTCTTTGGTTTGATTCACATAGCCAACCTTCATAACTCATGGGTTTTTCAGGGCTCTCACCAGGCAAATGCTGGAAAGGATAATTACATCCTCTGAATTTCCTGTCCCACCATTTCAATCTGGTCTTTTAGGGCCAGAAGTGTTGGTGATGAGCAAGTTGGGCGCTGCTATGTGGGGACTTTGTGAACTGTAACTGTTGTTCTTGGGTGGCATTGTAGTCGCCTGACTAGTGGCTGCTTGGCAAGCTCTGGTATTGAGATGAAGAATCTCCAGCATACAATAGTCTCAACATTTGACTCAGTGTGGAATCCCCTCCGTTAATAATCTACTTCTATCTCCATCCTTACATCCACTGATTACCTGCAGTGTTCTTAACTGGAAAACCATTCATCTTTTTAAGTATCATATAACTAAGAAATAGTCATGTATCAACCTTACCTGTGTATAGGGCCTCTTTGCTAACTGACTTTCCTAAATTTTGTGACTATGCTAAACACCTTTAACTTCATGTTTAATTTTTTAAGAAACTGCCTTGGTTTAAAGGATAACCTGTGGTACATTGTTAGGAAACTCATGTGCGTTTAACAAAGATTAGTTTAGAAGATGTTTCTCTCCCTCCCCCATGTTTGCATTTAAGAGTCACCGGAACTAAAAATATTTAACTCATTCTCCATTGCCTGAAGGCACCTAATGCTTTCCAAAATATTTTTACCAACAATGGTAATATTTATGATTTTTGCAATAATAATTTCCCCTCAACTGAACATTTACAGCTAATAAAAACAACATACAGCACTGGAGGACTACAGCTTGTAGTTTCAGCTTGTTTACCCTGTATAGAACTGATTTTGTTCAACTGCTACTGAATGAAGAATATGGAGTATTTTCAATATAAAATTGTCTCTACCGATATGTCTTCTACCAGTGTTTCTACCTTCTTTTTGTAATGACCTAAAACTACCATTTTGATTGGTTAGGGAACTTTTGTACTGTTGACTTGTAAATGCAGAACCCTAAAATATACTAAGCAAAGCTGCACCAAGTCTAGACAGTTGGCAACTAAAGAACTACGGAAATTTATGTTTGACAAGATTTCCGATGGAGTCCTCAGCTACAAGTGTAAGTGATGGCTCAGACAGGGCATCTGCAGGGATGACAAATTCTTTCACACCATTGCCTTCTAGGAAATCCCATGAGGAAAGAACCAATCCGGTGTTGTCTCTTATTTCCACTACTCGGATTCCTGCTCCAGAAACCACAGTCTTCCTGTTAACACCACATACCAAAGTATACTTAACATTGATACAAACATATGCCAGAATAATACCAATGAAATATTAGAAATAATGAATGACGCAAAATTCACTTGAATGAACAATCTTCACAGGCAATTTGCAGAAAATTGAAGATATACATTTTATTTGTAATGTAAACATCTTAAAACATATGGCACTTTGATCAACATTGTTAGAGCCATTTATGAGAAAATAAACAAACAATTACAGAAAAATGGGATTGATGATTAGTGCAAGAAGAACAGTAACTAAATAGCCTCTTACTATGGAAGAATTTCCATCTTATTAGTGCTCTCATAAACACTTAAGCTTTGACAACCATTAAATATTCAATTTATATTTTGAGAAATACTTAAAATACCTAAGTTAAATTGGCAATATTCTGATAACTGTATTTCTAATTGCTGTTGTTTCAGTTTTGCTTTATGGCTTTTATTAATCTCATTTTATACAGTTAATACAGTAGAACCCTGGTAATTTGACTCTTGATAACTTGACAACTTTTTTATTTTAATTTATTTTATTTTTTATAGTTAAACTTAACAGTAATAATTTCTATAATCCACTACATAGTATAAATAGCATAGGTAAATTATAATTAGTGTACATGCACAGCCTGCTGCATTCTCCCTCACAGAACAAAAGGGCTAACCGTGATATCTAGTCAGAACACAAGAAGCCTGCAGAACATTGTCATGAAATCAAAAGCTTGCCGCTAATAATGAGGATACATAGCACAAACACTTGTTTGTAAAGTTTTGAAATTTATTGCTTTACCTATTACATACATGGTAAGTTAAACTTTTAATTACATACTTCTGGTTACAGTACCGTTTCTCAGATTTCATGCTTACTGTTAGTGTTATGTTGAGTTGTTGCCAGTGAAAATGGCAAACGAGAGGAAAAAAGACAAGTTAAATGACAATGAAAATTAAATCAGATGTGTTAAAGAGACCATACAAAGGGGAACATATTAATACATAATAAACTTTAGAATGTTATACTTGCATGTTTCCCATATTGTGCTAGATCATGCATTTATGTAAATTGGAGTATGTTATGAATTGTGAATAACAGACCCCTTATTCCACAACACTAGACATTTCAATAACTTGACACCCTCTCAATCCAAATTAAGTCTAGTTATGGGGATTCTACTGTATAAGTAAATTATTATTTCACATTGGTCCACCACACTTGTATTTAATCTTCGTCCTTATGTTCAACCCCTTCATTGAAGTACAACAAATAAATTAAAGAGACTTTATTTTCAGTTATTAGCAGCTTTAGCTACAATATTAATATATAATATATATATTAATATATCTTAATCTCTTAGCATAGAATTTATTTACGAAGTTTTGTTCCCTTAACATGTACCTAGTAGGTAGAGGAAGTACTGCATTTCACAAAGAAAATCAGTATCAAGATTTCACCGGAAATACGTGCTTTAAAGTGAATAATAATAAAAGAAAGGATTTTTAAAAAAAGGTCCAACTTCCTCAGTTGTCTGAACAGCATAACTGAAAAATGCAAACATGCTTAGAGACCAAATTTGATATTTAAATCCAGCCTTTTTCAAGACTGCAACACAAAGATTTTCAAGAAAATTCCCCCATCCTAACACTTGTGTTTGTTGGAAATAATACAACAAACTTAAACATTTACTTATGTGATAATTTTTAGATACCAGATACCAAACATAAGCAACTTTAATCACATAAAGAATCAATCAAGGTACTACATAAATAGCATTAAATAAGTTATTTCATTTAACATTTTCACTAAGGATACTAAAACTATCTTTCACATTCAATGCAGGAAAATAATAGCAATGTGTTATGATGGTAATGATGTTTATAGCATGCAATGCCAAAACTACCAGTGGGGTGTGCAAGGTGCCTTTTTGCTGTTGTAATGTTTTAACTCCAATGTATGTTACAATTTATACAGAACCAAAATATCAAATGGTTTTACATGCAGCACTGAAAGAAGAAAATGAAAACAGCAAGAAGTGTAGATCAATCAGCTACTGTTCTATTGTACTTAAAATGCTTGCTTAATTGTTCCAAATTTGAATAAGGTGCCATAAAAGCACGCAAAAATTATTCATTTCTGTTGAAGTGTTCAGTGCAGGCAACATATCCTTTACACAAGGCATACCAACCTAACGAAAGAAAATGCAGCTAACATCGACTGTCCTACCCTGAATGTAACCAATACTGAATGTAACAACGATACCTATACTAATAGTTTTAACAACGTAAAGATGACATCATTGAACACTGATAATGATACTCCTAATAACCAAACTCACGGAAATCCAAATGAAGTAAAGAAATCTCCCACTAATGAAATTGTGCCAGCTACAAAACCAAGCTACTCCGACATAACTATGTCAACCCCTTCAAAAGAACAGGCAATAGTAATTGAATCTCATGAGGGCATTACCATAAAAGACTACATGCTTGCGCTAGGGAAACTTATTAACCCTAGCAATATACGCTATGTTTCCCGTATATCAAACGGAAGAATATGTGTTTTCCTATCCAGTGAAAAATATGTAGAAGAAATTACCACAAAGCACTCCAAAATTCTCATCAATAATGTCTTATTAGAAATCAGACCCCTACTAACAAAGAACAAAAGAGTAATTCTGTCCAACATATGTCCAGTTATCCCTAATTACACTATAGAAGAAGAATTAAGCAAACTAGGCATAAGAGTAATGTCAAAAATATCGCCAATCAGAGCTGGTTTATCAATCCCAGGATTTTCTCACATATTAAGCTTTCGAAGACAGATGTTCGTCCACAATGAAGACTTTGACAAGCTTCCCGAAATTCTTCAAATTCAATATGATGGGACCAATTACTTTATTTACCTTTCGTCTGACATTCCTTCCTGCTTTCTTTGTAAAAGTGAGGGACATTTAGCAAAGTTCTGCCCTAAAACCAACCAAATACATGAAAGTGCTCCTTCTGATCTCTCCCATAGCACATCTGATGGAAATCTAAATTCTTCTGAATTTCCCATTCTTAACAAAAAATTACCAAAATCAAAATCTATAGATGACGAGAACATATCCATACCTTCATCTCCAGTAAGGGAAAACACCTCCCGATGCACCCAAGATACAAATCCTGTGGACAGACCAGATGAAATTCAAGTTACTCCTAACCTCTCTGAAACAAACACAGAATCTAATCTCTCTGCACAGATAGAGAGCTCCAAAACTCCTGTTCACATGGAAACCCAACCTCACAGATCTAAAAGACCAATTTCAGTAACCAGCAATGAAACTACCGGGACTGATGAGCAACGAAACCTTCCAATTCAATCTGGTGCAAATAAACAGATTTCTACATCTAAACCTAACCGAACCAAGAGGCCTAAAAAGGAAACACAGACGTCATTAGACGCAGTACTTCAACCAGTAAAACAGGTAATGGAAGCCAAACCAAGTTCCTTTCCAATCAATTATTTACAACTACTAAGTTTCTTTGAGAACACAATAGGAGTTACCGACGTATCCTCAGTTGCAGCTTACTATACAAACGACCTAGAAGGCTTAGCTCGTGCGATTCAAAAACTACACCCTCACTTACCTAATAGTGGCATAAAAAACAGAAGCACGCGCATTGTTAAAAAACTACTTAAGGCTGCAAACAGAACAACGGAATATTCAAGCGATGAATCTTCATATCTTACACAATAATGATCATAAAGCTTCTTGTAAATTTTTTTTTCTTGTTCTTCTCTATGGCCTCATCAATAATTCAGTGGAATATTAACGGTTTTCAACCACAAATCGAATACTTACAACTTCTAATAAACCGCCACCTGCCTGATGTCATTTGCCTTCAAGAAACAAACTTTAAAAATACTTTTGTTTCCAATTTAAAACAATTTAAAGTATACTACAAAAATCGTACAACCGCCCTTCATGCAAGTGGAGGTGTGGCAACGTACGTAAAACATAACCTCACTACCAGAGAAATCCCACTAATCACAGACTTGGAAGCAGTAGCCATTGTAGTAAATCTGCCCTCGCCAATCTGCATCTGTAATGTCTACATTCCAAACAGCTATGCACTCCACAGTGATGTTTTAATTGACTTAATCCATCAACTACCAAAACCCTTCATATTATTGGGAGATTTCAATAGCCACAACAACTTATGGGGAAGCCGTTATACCGACAGAAGAGGAAAGATAATAGAACGATTACTACACGATTTTGACTTAATTATGCTCAATTCCAAAGAACCAACCCGTTATGACTTAGCTCATGGAACATCAAGCAGTATCGATTTAACAATTTGTTCACCTGAAATTTATGAATTACTTAATTGGTCTGTCTATTCATGTTTATTGGGCAGTGACCATTCACCAATAACAATTTCTTTGAATAGTTCCAAAAGCACATACACCTTCAGTACTAAGTGGAAATTTCAAAAAGCCAATTGGCCGCTGTATCAACATCTTATTAGAGAAGGCATCCGGCAAAATCCCCCACTCGCTGATCGTTCTTCCGGTGAAATCGATACTATTATTGCTGAAATCACAACATTAATTGTTACATCTGCAGAAACTAGCGTCCCCCAAACCACAGCATCTAATATTAATAGATGTGTACCATGGTGGAATGAATCTTGTAAAATTGCTCTTAAGAATAAGCATAGAGCATTTTACAAATATAAGAGACACCCATCCTTGGAAAATAAAATTAATTTTCTGAAGCTTAGATCAAAAGCACGCAAAGTTAAAAAGGAAAGTAAAAAACTAAGCTGGTCAACATTTCTATCTTCTTTAAACCACAATACTCCCTCGTCTGTTGTTTGGGACAGAATTAAAAAAATAAGTGGTGTATACAGATCTCCTCATATAACTAGTATCTGGAATGCTGATGAAAATAAAAATTCTAGTTCTTCTACCGACATCGCAAATATTTTCGCAGATACCTTCGCAAGTATATCAAGCGACTCTAACTACAACGAAAAGTTTTGTCAATACAAAACATCTAAACCAGAATCAGGGTTGGCTGCACTATCTGAGGACTATGAAGATTGCTACAACGAAGAATTAAATATCCACGAACTAACGAACGAACTACAGCTATGCACATCAAAAAGTTCAGGGCCTGACAACATACCATATGAACTGTTAAAGCAACTTCCTCTAGAAGGACTTACATATCTTAATGAAATATACAACTTTATCTGGACGAATAAAACATTCCCTAATCAGTGGCGACTGGCAACAGTTGTTCCGATACCTAAACCCAACAAGGACCTTTACTTTCCACAAAACTTCAGACCTATTGCTCTCACAAATACAATGTGCAAACTAATGGAGAAAATCATTACTCGAAGATTAAAATACACGTTGGAACAAGAGAAATTCTTCACCAAAATTCAAAGCGGCTTTCGCCGTCACCATTCGACCACCGATACCCTAATTATACTCGAAACAGAAATCCTAAATGCATTCTCAAAATCACAGCATCTTTCCATGATACATTTAGACGTAGAAAAAGCATATGACATGGCATATAAATCGCACATTATTAAGACACTGCTGGATTTCAACATCAGAGGAAGAATGATAGCATTTATTTACAATTTTCTTCATAATCGCAGCATCAGGGTAAAAGCCAACGGCATATTCTCCAAAGAAATTAAAATTAAAAATGGAGTTCCTCAGGGCTCCGTGATCAGCGTGACCCTTTTCCTTATAGCCATAAACAATATTGCAAAATATATTCACCCACCAGTTAAGGCGTGTCTTTATGCTGACGACCTCATAATTTTTTGCCAAGGTAAAAACATAATCACCACTGAAAAACTACTTCAGTCAGCCTTAGATGATCTCCAAGAATGGTCGTCTACTACTGGTTTCAAATTCTCCAGCACCAAAACTAAATGTATCACCTTCACAAAAAGACAAGTTCCTGAACAGGACCTTGAACTATATATCAACGAAGAGAAACTCAACGTAGTTACGACCACAAAAATTCTGGGTGTCATTTTCGATCAAAAACTTTCATGGAAGCCCCATGTTAAAGCCTTAAAAGAAGCTTGCACAAATCGACTCAACATTATCAAAACTCTTGCCGCAAGAAATTGGGGTGCTGATTTATTCACACTTCTCAAAACCTACAAGGCTCTTATTAGATCCAAACTAGACTATGGTGCTATTGTTTACAACTCCGCAAACCGTTCAACTCTCAAAACCCTGAACTCCATTCAGTCTACAGCCCTAAGGTTGGCATTAGGGGCATTTGTCACCAGTCCAATCTTAAGCCTTCAAATGGAAGCAAATGAGCCGCCTCTAAATATTCGCAGAAAATTATTAAGTGTAACATATGCCATAAAGATTGCCTCACATCCATGTCATAAAATGCATAACTATGTTTTTCCACTACAAAAAGCTTGTCAGATGCAAACAGAACGACACAGAAGTCCATTTCACATTAGAATTCTCCAATACTTGAAAGAAATAGATTTAACAATTTCTATGATCCAACCCAGCTATATTAATTGCTCCACACCCTACTGGCAGATACAAAGTCCACCAATTGATACCAGTCTTTCATCTCATTTGAAGCTTCAAACTTCTTCTTGTATACTTAAACAAACGTGGAGTTCTTTACTGGATGAACATAACTCTAACACGAAAATTTTCACTGATGGATCAGCATCTAAAGAGGGAAGAGGATGTGCAATTGTGTATCCTGATCAAACAATGCTCTACAGTTTACCTCGCCTGTTTAGCATTTTCTCCTGTGAAGCATTCGCTATTAAGGAAGCGCTTCTATATATAACCAATTCATCCGTTAAAAGTCACTGTACCATATTCACTGATTCCTTAAGTGTACTACTTGCTATACAAAACTCCGAGCCAAACCATGCACTAATCCATGAAATTCGACTTTTGTGTCACAATATAAATAAGACCGATAAAAAGGTATCCTTTGTATGGACTCCCTCTCACGTTGGCATAACAGGCAATGAAACTGCAGACGAAGCTGCAAAAGAGGCAGCTAAACATCCCGTCAGTGATGCCTCGATCGCTTCTCCACATCAAGACATCATCAACGGTACTAAACATATGTACATACAAAAATGGATACAGACATGGTCATCAGTTAGCAGTAAACTCCATGAAGCTCGCTCAGGCTGTACAAAACCTTTTCTGCATCTCCAAAGACTGAAAAGAAGAGATCAAGTTAACATCACTCGGCTTAGAATTGGACACTCCAAACTAACACACAGTCATCTCCTCACCAAGGACCAACCTCCAAATTGTGCCAACTGTGATATTCCTCTAACCATCCACCACATCCTTATAGATTGCCCACAATACAGCAGATATAGACAGCAAGCCGGCATTTCCAGTCTTCATCATGCAGTCAATACACCGAATATGATCAGCAAGACTCTACAGTTTATGAAGAACATAACACTTTCAAATTTACTGTAAATGTCAACATAATGTAATGTGTGTATGTATAATTGTAAGTTAATATCCACAATGTATTACTATGTATGGTCGTGATAAGACCGTGCTGTCAAAACGACCTTAAATAAATATTTACAAAAAAAAAAAAAAAAAAAAAAAACATTAACACCACTCATCTACCATTTCCATGAATAACACAGTATATAAAAAAATGCATGAGAAAACACACACACATCTGCATGTAACCAATAACAATACCACACTATCAGAAAAGTATTCTATACTTATCTCAAATATAAGTGTCAGCCATAAAGCCTTGTATGGCAGTGTATATTTGTTTATATTTTGACGTGTCCAATACTGAATGTACTTTGTACAAATCTCATTCAAATCGTCACCGTCACTGTTCTCGTCACGGTCACCGTTCTTGTCACCGCTCTCGTTTTCGTCACCGTCACCGTTCTCGTTCACGTCACCGGCAAAGTTCTCGTCAGTGTCACCGTTCTCGTCACCATCACCGTTCTCGTTCCCGTCACGGTCACCATCACCGTTTTCCTCACCACCACCATCACCGTTCGCGTGAGCGTCACCGTTCTTGTGAGCGTCACCGTTCTCGTGACCGTCACCCTTCTCGTGAGCGTCACCGTCATCGTTCTTGTTCTGGTCACCATCACCGTTCTCGTCACAGTCACCGTTGCCGTAACCGGCAAGGTTCTCGTCACCGGCACCACTCTCAGTCACCGTTCTCGTTCTCACTGTCACCGTACTCGTTCTCGTCACGCTCTCCGTTCACATCTCCGTCACCGTTCTCATTCTCGTCACCGTCTCCATCACCTTTCTCGGAACCGTACTCATTCTCGTCGAGGTCACCGTTCTCGTGACGGACTCCTTTCTCGTGCCCGCTATCGACATCGCCACCGTTCTCGTCATGTTCAGCGCACTCGTTCTGGTCTACGGTACCGTTCTCGTCACAATTCAGGTTCTTGGCTCCGCCGGCTTTCTGGTCGAAGTCATCGTTCTCGTCACTGTTATCGTCACCGTCAACTCTCGTCACCGTTCCCGTCACCGGTGTCGTGAACGTCACCGTATTCGTCACCATCACTGTTCTCGCCAGCGTCGCTGTTTTCGTCACCATCAGCGTTCTCGACACCATTCTCTTGACCGTCACCGTGCTCGTGACCGCCACCCTTCTCGTCAACGTCACCCATCTCGTTATCGTCACCATCACAGTTCTCGTCACGGTCACCGTTCTCGTTCTCGTCATGGTCACCGCTCTCGTAACAATCACCGTCACCCTTCTCGTCATCGTCACCGCACTCGTCACCATTCTCGTTGACGGCACCGTCGCTATTTTCTTCACCGTCAGAGTTCTCGTCAACGTTCCCGTCACCATTCTTGTGACCGACATCGTTCCCGTCACCATCATCCTTCTCGTCATCGTTCTCGTTATCGTCTCCGTCACTGCTCTCGAACTGGTCATCGTCACGTCACAGTTCTCGTCGCTGTTACCGTTCTCATCACCGTCACCGTTCTCTTCCTCGTCTCTGTTCTCTTGTTGCAGTTCTAGCCACCGTTCTCGTGACCGACAACCTTCTCCTCACCGTCTACGTTCTCGTGACCGTTTTCGTCACTGTTCTCGTTATGGTCACCGTCACCGTTATCTTCACCGTCACCTTTCTCGTCTGTTTTCTTCAACGTCGCCGTTCTCGGTCACGTCATCGTTCTCTTTCTCGTCACCGGCAACGCTCTCGTCACCGTCATCACCGTGAAAGTTATCGTTATGGTCCCCGTCAACGTTCTCATCACATCAAAGTTCTAAGGCTTTCACGGCCGGTGTCAATACTAGATGCAATAATATTAACCGGGCTTGTGGGCCGTGGTCTATTGGGTTCCTTCTTCTTCCCAAACGTTTCGTCTGCGACTACGGCAGACATCTTCAGTGGCGGCGAGGTCGAAGTTTCCTAGTGGAGATCTCAGCACCGACTGTGCTGGTCACCACCAGAGGTGCGGTATTTATGTCGGTGACTGCAACAAGAGAACAGAGACGAGGAAGAGAACGGTGACGGTGATGAGAACGGTAACAGCGACGAGAACTGTGACGTGACGACACCATTCTCATCACAGTTCAGGTTCATGTCACCGTCAAATTTCGTCACCGTCACTGTCCTCGCTCTCGTTCTGGTCCCCGTTCTCGTCACCGTCACCGTTTTTGTCAACCGTCACCGTTCTCGTCACCGTCACTGACAGAGTTCTTGTTTTGGTCAACATTACCGTTCTCGTCAGGATCACCGTTCTCGTCAGTTGCCGTAACCGTGAAGGTTCTCGTCACCGGCACCGTTCTCACTGTCACCGTTCTCGTCACCATACTCGTTCTCGTCACCGTTCACATCTGCGTCACCGTGCTCATTCTCCTCACCATTCTAGTCACCGTTACCGTTCTCGTCGTCACCGTCACCATCACCTTTCTCGCAACCGTATACGTTCTCGTCGACGTCACCGTTCTCGTGACCGTCACCGTTCACGTCACGGACTCCTTTATCGTGACCGTCAGCGTTCTCGTGCCCGTTCTCAACATCGCCACCGTACTCTTCACCGTTCTCATCGCCGTCACCGTTCTCGTCATGTTCAGCGTATCGTGCTGGTCTACGGCACCATTCTCGTCACAGTTCATGTTCTTCGCTACGTCGGCTTTCTCGTCACCGTCACCGTGCTCCTCAACGTAACTATCGTCACCGTTCCCGTCACCGGTGTCGTCAACGTCACCGTTCTGGTCACCGTCACTGTCAGCGTTCTCGTTCTGTCACGGTTTTCCTCACTGTCACCGTTCTCGTCACAGTCACCATTCTCATCGCCATCGCTGTTTTCGTCACAGTCAGCGTTCTCGTCACCGTCACCCTTCTCGTCATCGTCACCATTCTCGACAACGTCACCGTTTTCGTCACCGTTCTCAAGACCGCCACGTTCTGGTTACCCTCACCGTTCTAGTCACCATCGTCATGGTCACCGTTCCCGTTCTCGTCATGGACACCACTCTCGTTACCATCACCGTTCTCGTCATCGTCACTGCACTCGTCAGTTCTCGTTCTCGTCACCGTGGCTATTTTTTCACCGTCAGAGTTCTAGTCACCGTTCCCGTCACCGTTCTCGTCACGGACACCATACTCGTCACCGACTCCGCTCTCGTGACCGTCAGCGTTCTCGTGGGCATTTTCGTCACTATTCTCGTTATAGTCTCCGTCACCGTTCTCTTCATCGTCACCTTTCTCGTCAGTTTTCTTCAACATCACCGTTCTCGTCACCGTCACCGTTCTCTTTCTCGTCACCGTTTGCGTTCTCGTCACTGGCAACGTTCTCGTCACCGTCACTGTCACCGTTCTCGTTACCGTAATCATCACCGTCACCGTTCTCTTTCTCGTCTCCGCTCTCGTGGGCGTTTTCCTCACTGTTCTCGTTATGGTCACGTCACCGTTCTCTTCACCGTCACCTTTCTCGCTCACGTTACCGTTCTCTTTCTCGTCACCGTTCGCGTTCTCGTAACCAGCAACGTTCTCGTCACAGTACAGTTTCTTCTCACCGTCGGCTTTTTCGTCGCCGTTATCGTCACCGGTCTGGTCACAGTTCCCGTCACTGTCACCACTCTCGTTCTGGTAACCGTTCTCGTCACCGTCGGCGTTCGCCACCGTTACCGTCACCGTTTTCGTCACGGTCACCGCTCTCGTCTCCATCACCGTTCTCGTCACCGTTACTGTCAGCGTTCTCGACACCGTCCTCATTACCGTCAACGTCCTCGTTCGCGTCACCGTTGTCGTAACCGTCACGGTCGTTCTCGTTATCGTCCTCGTCGCTGTCCTCGTCACCGTTCCCGTTCTTGTCACCCAGACCGTTCTCGTCACTGCTCTCGTTCTGGTCACCGTCAACGTTCTCGTCACCGTTACAGTTCTTGTCTCCGTCACCGTTCTCGTCGTCACCGTCCTCTATCTCGTCACCATTCTCGTTCTGGCCACCATTAGCTTTCTCGTCACCGTGACAGTTCTCATGCCCGTCGCCCTTCTCGTTACCGTACTCATCACCGTCACCGTTCTTGTTACCGTAACCCTACTCTTTACCGGAACCGTTCTCGCTCTCGGAACCGTTACCGCTCACGGTACCGTTAATGTTCTCGTTACCGTGGCCGCTCTCGTTATCGTTACCGTTCCTGTTACTTTTACCGTTAGCGTTCTCGTCGCTCTCGTTATCCTTCTCGTCGTCGTTATCGCTGTCGCCGTCTTCGTCGCCATCGTCCTTGTCATCGTTCTAGCTATAGGTAATCCTCGTTATCGCTATCGCCCTCGTTGTCGCTCTTGCTATCGTTTTCGGTCTCGCTATCTCGTTTTTATTATTATTATTATTATTATTATTATTATTATTATTATTATTATTATTATTATTATTATTATTATTATTATTTAGGTGAATAAACAAATCAAGTAGTTACTAAAACACAAGTGTCATATTCACATAGCAGAACTTGTTCCAACATCCCAGTTGCCACCCTCAAGCACATCCGTCATTAGTTTGAACACTAATATGACAAACTTACATTTTGAGGAATTGATTGTTGTATTTCACTACCTACAAATTACTAACACTTTAAACACTGCAATCAGAGAGAAAATAAATTTTTGTTCTTACCTTAAATCATCAAAACCTAGTTTAGGAGTTGTTTCTTGCACCTTACCCTCCTCAATGAACCACCTAAAACAAAGACAATTGTTACAATTATTAATGTTGCATCTAAATGCTCATGAAACAAAATGTATGTCTTTGGACAAAATTGAAGAGCTGTCTAGGAAGCGATTGGAGCACTTTTTGGAGGTTGATTAAAATTGTGTTCACATAACGCAATTTTAATGATTATAGTAGGTTCTTTGCTAGTCAACAAAATGATCACTCTGAAGCAACTGGAAAGAAAGGTTATGCTAGTGTTACTATGACCAAGTAGTTTACAAATTATCACTGTAGTGCTTAAAGTCACTAGTTCAAATGCATGAGGCTTCATGTCCCCCCTTCAACAATCACTACAGATTTGCCCCTAAACAAGTCAAATTGTTAGGACAGAAGAAGAAAGATTCAGACTGTCAATGCTGACCCATGCAAGAAAATGTGACTTTATGAAATTTCAATGTGTCATGCAAAATATTGTTCACTGCTCCATATGAAAGTTGAACTGCTGTGACAAACCTCACAGTTGATCCAGCAGATGTTTAAAATTGCCATCTCAAGGGCTGTGATATTCTGCAGGGTTGCAGCTGTTACTGGGCATTTGGAACAAGGCAAACTGCACACATTATCACTGCTGTCTTTGAAGAATGCACATTGCCTGAAGGCATTGCTAAAGTTCATGCAGCATCCCCATATATGCTACACATGTCCCTGTGAACTTTATTTGGATAATGCCCTTTAGACCATCAAAACCCAGTACACCTCACTGTTCCTTATAAGTTGACAACGGTAACAGGGATACCATCTTTGTTGCATAGTTTACGCTTTTCTCGCAAGAGCACCATGTGAAAAGCAAATAGCATCTGTAGTGAAAGCTTCAAATTATACCTTAGTGAAATGTCAACATCCCAGTCGCAATACCTATGCAGAAAAAATGTTTGTACATTACTTTCCCATCCAACCTCGTATAGCAGTGTATTTAATTTAGTCTAAAAAGCCATAATAATTAAAACAAAAATTTCAACATATATAGCCACAATACTACGATAAAACACATATTTCTGAGATACATTAAGAGGAACTTCAAATTCCAAATAAAAATTACACGAAAGATATATGCAATCATGTATGTAGCTTTTAAAAAACAGATAACAAATCAAACATGAAACTAAAAGCTAAAGTTCTTAACTGATAAAAAATGCTTTCTACTCCTTAGTAGAGACAAAAGAGTAAACATTAATGTACTCTAAAATAATATACTTTTTGTACTTCT
Source organism: Tenodera sinensis (assembly GCA_030765045.1). Classification (NCBI taxonomy): domain Eukaryota; kingdom Metazoa; phylum Arthropoda; class Insecta; order Mantodea; family Mantidae; genus Tenodera; species Tenodera sinensis. The sequence goes on along the minus strand of CM060965.1, from coordinate 32,701,955 downwards.
CATCATGTTGTATACAAGTATATTTCCTATTCTTTTTGTACATGTTTCTTTGTTTTATATCATGCTTCATTACTTTTGCACAATTAGACGATCCTTGTGAAATGTAGTTATAATGGAGAAATAATACACAGCTCAATCAATCAATCAATCAATCAATCATTTGTACACTTTTGCTATATGCTGCTGTGTTGTGTACTTACAAAAATGCAGCACTGGCATCAACATAACCTCTTGATGAACTGACACTATAACTTTACACACAACTAAAAATATAGATAGGCAATGGAAATAATGGGAAGCAGTCTCTTATGGTATGGGGCTCTAATTCTGTTACATGTATATCAACATCACACAGAAAAAACAAGATACATAACGGCAACAGTAACAGCAACCTTAAGCCAAGAGTGCAATGCGAAGAGACAAGCAATTAATGACCAGGTGTCGATGTGGCATCAGTAAAGTTAGCAACTGCAGACATTAAACAAGGGCAGAGGGGTAAAAATTTTAAAAATTTCAGGCCAATATCCATTCTTCCAACATTTTCCATTGTATCTGAAAAAATAGTACATTTGCTACTCACTTCTTAGCAGAATATTTCACAAAATTCAAGAACTTGAGACAGAATATTAGAAGACCCCAAAAGAAAATTGTTTATGTGAATATTTGTTAAAAGTGTAATTTGTTTTTTGATGTTGGTATGAGATGGTTAAGTGACGAAAACGTGTTAATAATGCTCATTGTTACGAACAACTAAGTTTGCCCAAAGACGTCATAAATCTTTCCATATTTGATTTTAATATATATGTATAAATATTAGAATTATATGTGTTCCATAACAAAAGTAAGGGAGTAGGGAGTATGGTTAGGGATCGCTTCCCTAACAAGAAAGAACTATTTGATGGACGCATACGCGGATGTATACGAAAAAGGCGGTGTCGCGTGAGGTGACGCCATAATCTTCCCACTAGCGTGTGTGTATTCAAGGTGAAAGGACATATTTAGGTAGTGTGAACATCGTAGAACATTTACCAGAATTTCATCAAACTTTTGTTCCACTTTAAATAAAAAAAAAATGAAAAGATTTAAATCATTTAGAACGGTGCTAAGAGGAATTATTTAATGTAAAATATTGAAAAAGTGTTAATAAAATAATACATTGTGGTGAAGAAACATCATGTGATTTTTCATTCCATCCGTTACCATGCCCTGAGATCACAAAGATCTCAATACCTCAAAGACCCAACAAAGCATAATTATAATAACCGCACCAAACTCTCAAACATGGCTTTCAAGAAAAGCAATCAATAATATCAGCACTAATAAATCTCATCATTGACATTTCCTAAATGATGAATGAAGAAAAGCATACAGAAGTCCTAACATGTGATAACATAAAAGCTTTTGACTGCATGGATCATGACATTTATTAAATAAATTAGTCTTATTGTGCAAACAATATAACATTAGGCTGGTTCGCAAGTTGTCTTAAAGATTGCAAGCAAAGGGTAATCTTAAACAATTCTGTAGGAATTGCACAATCAAATTGGGGACTAATTAAGATTTCACAAAATCCAATCATTTAGTAGCTGTCACCCTGGATACTCATAGTGATATGTGAATGACTGATTGCCATCAGTCACTGCAGCACAGAAAACACAGGATCCAAGACCTAGACTGTTCATTTGCTGCTTCACCACGATAATGCTGCTGCACACACAGTGACCAGAATACTCAATTTTGTGGCTAATCAAAACACATTCCCTCCTAACCCTCTTATTCTCCACGTTTAGTTTCATATGGCTTTTCTCTTTCTTCTAAAACAAAAGAGCCACAAAGTCACCATTTCTCATCACTTGAACAGGCCACCTGGGCTTATATAAAGGCAAGGAAGAACATACCAATAAAAGATTGGTAAAAAGCATTTTGAAAGTGGTAAGAAAGAGGTAAAAGTACAGGGTAATCCACTATCCTTATTTTTACTTTCTCTACTGGTAAGTAGGGGAAGTATTGTATTCCACCCAAAAATTCGATGTCAAGATTTCACCGGAAATATATGTTTTGAGACTCCCTGAATCCAAAAAAAGCATTTTTAGAAAAAGGTCCGTGTGTGTGTGTCTGTGTGTCAGTCTGTGGACAGCATAGCTCAAAAACGAAGTTGGTTAAAAAGCAAAGTTGGTATTTAAGTTTAATGTCTTTCAAGGATGTGACACGAAGATTTTGAAGAAAATAGCCCCACCCTAAACTACCCTTTACATGGAAAATTTTTCAAAAATTTTGATTTTCTTGAAAATGGCTCTAACGATTTTGATTAAAATGTCATATGTTTGAGATATTTGTATGACAAATGAAATGTATATCTTGAATTTTCTGGCTATAGCTCCTGTAGTCGTATTTACTCTGGACGACTTTTGCATAACTGGTAAACCGTTAGAGATAGACCAAATTATACTGTACAAAAAATGTAGATCTTGCTAAAATACACAATTTATGTCTCAATAAATTTTCTTGTAGAGTGAACCATTTCGGAGATATTCCTTGTTATGTGTGTGAGTTTCGGAAAACTTAATGAAATGGATCATCGTTGTTCATTATTTTATATGTTAAGTGTGCAAAGACAACAGAATCTCAAACATTTGACTATCGCACAAAACCTACTGTATTCTAACATTCCCCTTGCACCTACAAGGAAATAAGCAATAAGATAATTTGTACAAATGTTTATCTTAACTAACATGAAGAAGATATAGGAATAAGAGTTTGTAAGAATGGTTAGTACAAGAGTAGAGAAAGTCATGTGAGTGCAACACATCAGATTTTTATTTTACTGCTGTTGTATAACATGATGTAAGATCAATAACTCTACTTATATTATGCTCTATTCTATGCCATTAAGTGTCACTGTGTAATTATGTATTTGTTATTTGTTGCAGCTCTAACCACAAATTAAGTGAAGGTGGTGCATAGACTACACACTTCTAACCATGCTCAGATTACAGCTAGGATCAAAGTATGGCACTTGCCTGTAATGGTGCAAAAATGGTGGAGATGGGAGAGGGAGAGACATGTGACCGGATGAAAACAATAGACTGCATGCAAATTTGTTGTGTACAGGTTTGGTTACTCACCAAAAGGGTGCTGGGCCCCCAAAGAGGGTTGTCACTGAAGAGGCTAAAGCCCATGCTGCTGTGGCATTTGCACAAAATCCCAGGAAGTCCCTGAGACAACATCAGATGGTTCAGTCCAACAGATAATGAAGGAGACTGGAAACCATACTTAGTCCCAGCATTGTCACCAGAAGGTTGTGACATTAGGATGGAGTGTGCTAAGTCCACGTTACAATGGATGGAAGAAGGACCTGACATCCTGAGTAACATTCTGTTGTCAGACAAAGTCGTGTTCCATGTGGGTGGGTTCATAAACTGCCATAACTGCCATTACTGGGGTCCTAGAAACAACAGTCCTGGAATTGCAATTCAAAAATTGCAGTCACATCCTTCGTTGACTGTGTCATGTGGTGTTCATGACGATACTCTTATCAGTCCTTACATTCTTTGTGAAACAATGAATGCACAGAGGTATGTGCATATGCCACAAACTTTTGTATACCCCACTGTTTTAGAATGGGATGGTGTGGACAATGTGCATTTTATCCACGATGGGGCACCTCCCCATTTTGCGCTGATTTCGTGAGAATGACTTGACAATACTTTTCCAGGCCACATTATTGGACGTCATGGATATGTTGAGTACTTACAAAGTGCAGACTTGATCTCATTTGGATTTTTTCCTCTTAGGATATTTGAAAGAGAAAGTGCATGCCAGAAAACAACATGACTTGGAAACTTTGGAAGCAGTCATTAGGGAAGTGTGTATGCAGGTACCGAACAATATGCTGCAATGGTCTGTCAGGAACGTTGCACCCTGACTGCAAGTGTGCTACTAATGCTGTTGAAATATGAAATGCCAAGGATCAAAGTACATACTACAACTGAAAGCAATCATGTAACATTGTTAGTGAATAATAGTGATATAAAAATAGGGATATATTGGTGGATTATCCTGTATATTCATGATCACAGGCAATACTTTGAAAAACTGTAAAATTTGCAACTTAACTGAAACATATTTGTGGTTGCTATTAAAATCTTGGAGTTTCTTACCTGTGATACAACAACAAAGCAGCACAGCTTCTGGACCAATGGATGTAGTCCTTACTAAGACTTTTGGTGGATCCACATGTACTCTGGTTCATGTTGTTGTTGCTCTGTTTCTGAAGCTTCTTGCAGCAAGGTTCATCCAAGTTTAATGTGCTTCTCTTGATGCCTTCTGTGGTGCTCAAGTTGGGACGAGTACTTCCACTATGTGACTTGCTGCGAGGTCTCTTAATTGGTGATGATACTGTATAGGAGACATTGAGAACAGGGGTTAAGGATATAGTGGAGTGCTGTGGAAGTTCCTTGTAGACTGGACTTGAGATGTTACGGTTACCATCTTCAAGAGTGACCTGCTCATCACTTAATATGAAAACACGGTCAACGTCATCAAAGCCTCGTCCCATTATGCCACTAGGGGTATGTCCAAGATCAAATGCATGGCCTAGCTCATGACATACTGACCCAAGTGTTGTAGCAAAGCAACCACCGTAGGTTCCTCTGAAAAAGAAGACCGAAATTTACCACGACATTATACACAGCTTACTCTTTTCTATCTGATAACATGAACCTTGCCCTTTCTAATACCATACCTTAATGTATTGACTTGTCCAGTATAAATCAAACATTCTCATCAAAAGAAACAATACAGTACAATAGAATGAGTCTGGTATTACTGAAACTTGTCTTTGTGGAAAATCAATACAATTTTGATTAATACAATTTAAGTGTAAATGAAGCACTTGAACAAACAAATGAATAAGCAACAAATAATTCAATAATAAAGGATGCCTGATTATTAAAATAACACAACAATGTATTACCATATTTATAAACATTTTTCTACCTAAATACAATAGGATATTAAATAGGGTCTGGAATAAATAATACCACTTTCAATGGTTGGTAGTATGTACAGTCCTGCAGTGGGGATAAAATCGAAATGGGTAGATGAAAGGATGCCATTTTAGTTACCATGGACTGTTGGAGTGCGATACATCACACTTTTGTGATTGATTTCAAAAATAGTGACAGTGTGATAGCTACACAGCAGAAGTTTTGACAGCAATTCAACATTGCAAGACATGGAAGGGTACCAGAAAGGCACACAAGTTGGAGGTGGATTGAGCAGTTTCATTTTACTGCAAGTGCCATGAATAAGAAGCCACTAGGAAAACCTAGATCAGCGCAGATGCCAGAAAACATTGAAGGGTACAGAATGCAACTGACAGGAGTACTAGGCATTCAGTAAACAAACACGCTGCAGTTTTACACATGTCAGACAGAAGTGTGCATCGCATTCTCCACATCATCTGTACAAAATTCAATTATGTACTGACTTTATCAAAATGTTGACAAGAATAGGGACATTCTTCCCAACCTGATGTCAGATGAGGCACACTGAACTGACAGGCTATGTCAAGAAACATAGTAATGTGAATCCACCAGAACTTCATGAAAAATAACTCTATAGTGCAAAGATCACGCACGGTATGGTACGGTGTTTCAGCTTCCATGATTATTGGACCCTATTTTGTTTTTAGGATCAACACAGGAACACAGTTACAGTGAATTCAGAACTTTATAGAGACCTATTGAGGACTTTCCTGATTCTGAATTACAGAAACAGGGTGTTAATTTGACATCACTTTATTTCCAGCAAGATGGGGCTACTGCACATACTACTCAAGACAAGATGGCAACGTTACATATGATATATATACTTAGGCTTTCACGGCCGGTGTCTTGACTATTAGAAATGTTTAGTTCTTCCGGGCTTGTAGACCGTTGAGACAGATTGTAAGACCCCAAAAGAAAATCGTTTATGTGAATATTTGTTAAGAGTGTAATTTGTTTTTGAGTGTAATTGGCTTTTGAGTTTTTATGAGTTGGTTAAATGATGAAAACGTGTTACTAATGTTCATTGTTACAAACAATTAAGTTTGTTTAAAGACATCATAAATATTTCCATATTTAATTTTAATATATATGTATAAATAAAAGAATTATATGTGTTCAATATTGAAAGCGAAGGGAGAATGGCTAAGGATCGCTTCCCTAACAATGCGGGAACTATTTGATGAACTCATACGCGGATGTACACAAAAAGAAGTGTAATGCGGCGCCAATTGTCTAGTTATTAGTATCTGGGTCTTTGGTGTAGATGGATGCATTTTTATGTGTGCGCGTCATAAAATAGTGAAAGTAAATTTACTAAGTGTTTAAAGACCGTTAATTTGTGTAAAATAAGTGAAACATTAGCTAACTTTAATAAGTTAGTTAATACGAAGTGTGCGATTAAATAAAAGGATGTAAAATAGACGAAGTGTAAAGTGATAGAAAACACATTTAGCAAAATATCGCTAAATTTTCAGACATTAAATCTCGGCAATGCTAGGGAAGTCGATCCACTGAAATACAAGACTTGTAACTGTGATACGATTTAAATACTGTGATCAAGAAGGTGCGAATAAAATATTTCACTAAAGTTAACCCCGAGTGTATGTTCATTCCATCCAGTACCATGACCTGAGATAACGAAAGTCAAAAGCTCATCACCATCACCGTATTGATAAAAACAGCACCATGATCTAGAAGGCATTGTAGATACCAATGTTTTGCCAAGTACTGTGCTTGGCATCATCAGGGTAACACGATCTGCTGTCTGCACTGGTCAGAGTTTGAGTGTGGAAGCAGAGAAACAGTGGAAGTAAAGACCGTTAATGTCCGTTAGGGTTATTTATATGGTAGGGGCGGGCGGGGCATTGTTGCACTGGCTATGGTACTGATTGGCCAGTTGTAGGTGGCGTTTTATTACAACTGTTGTGTGTGTCTGAAAGTTTATCTAAGATCGGTATCCAAGCTTTATGTACACAAAGTATTTCTTCCTTGCGATTAAAGCTGTCTTTGTGTTTGTAAATTTCTATGGCTTCCCTTTGTAGTCGGGCATAGAAGTTAACTGTAGAAGACAGGACTCGGGTTTCTTTAAGGTTGACATCATGGCCGAATAATAAGGCATGCTCTGCCACAGACGATTTATCCGTATGTCCCAATCTGGTGTGACACTCATGTTCTTTTAATCTGGTGGCCACACTGCACATGGAGGCTTTATGTAAATCTCGATCTGTATGTGTAGGTTTCCTGTAAATGCTGTATTCCAGGCCATGGTCTGCTGTTCTCGTGACTTTCATGTCTAGGAAAGCCAAAGTGTTATTTTCCTCTTTCTCCATGGTGAATTGAATGTTATCATTTAGGCTGTTTAGATGTGTCAGAAACTGATCTATGGTGTCTTCCCCGTGACTCCATACTACAAAAGTATCATCAACATAGCGCAACCAGGTGTTTGGTTTTAGAGGTGCCTTGACAAGTGCTGATTGCTCAAACTTTTCCATAAAGAAGTTGGCGATCACTGGGCTCAAAGGTCTGCCCATGGCAACACCTTCGATCTGTTCATAAAAAATGTTGTACCATTGAAAGTAACTGGTAGTAAGGCAATGGCAGAAAGCTCCGTGATGTCATTGGGAAATACTTCTTCAATGTGACTTAAGGCTTCTGCAATCGGTACTTTGGTAAGCAGAGAGACAACATCAAAGCTCACCAAGAGGTCCTCAGTTTCTATTTGGATGTCTTTGAGTTTATCTATGAAGTGGGCCCTGATGATGCCAAGCACAGTACTTGGCAAAATATTGGTATCTACAATGCCTTCTAGACCACAGCCTACAAGCCCGGAAGAACGAAACATTTCTAATAGTTTCACATGATGTTCGGGGATATACCTTGGCTGGCCAGATCTCCCAATTTGAGTGCTTGCGATTTATTTCTGTGGGGGTACCTCAAGAGCCAAGTGTTTGCATCACGTATCCCCAACTCTGAAGTGCCGCATTGTGAAGAGGTCCAGGTGATTCAACGTGAAATGTTGGTAAAAATAATAGACAGCTTTGTTTGTTGACTTCTGCATGCATCGAAAGGGACGATGGTTATCTAACAGAAGTGATTTTCAAAAAATAAAAATAAAACTGTGTTACTGTGTGATAAAATGGCATTATGTTACCTATCAATTACCACTCTAATCCTTTACATTCCCCATTTACACTAAAATGACAGATTGTTTGTGCTGGAACCTGTAGAATTCAACAAGAAGCTTTCAAAGATTGTAGTGGGATATAGGCAAATAATGTGATACAGGACAATCAGTTGAATTCATGGTGTAATAGAGTAAACTGGTTTAGAGCCAACAGTTATAAAACAACTCTTAACATGATGCATTATCACTTCACTAATGTGATTCAATTCAGATCTCACTCCCATTTCACAAATGTGATCTAATTCAATATTCATTGTCACTTCACTTTTCCTTACATTGTGACAAAATGAAATACAGAGCAACCTCATTTTTCTTCCACCTCACTTGCTGGAGTGTCAAACACAAGACCTGTAATTGCAGCACTTACACTGTATGCAAGAAGTGTTGTCACAACCTCACCAGAATGCACTGATTAACTAAAACATGCAACAAATCATTGGCAAAAGTTCTCCCATTGTCAGTGATTAACATGCAAAGGATCCTGTATTTTTGTTTTTGGCAGTGTTTAACACCCGCTTTCACTACACATGACACTGAGGTGGTGCCACTGATACATGGAATGAAGATGGAGTACAGGTGGAACGAAATGGTGGGGGAAACTAGAGAACTCAGAAGTAAACCACCCCTGCACTGCTTGGACCACCAAAAATTCCGCATGGAGTCGCCTGGGATTGAACCCAGGCTACTTTAGGGAGAGGTGAATGATCTAATCTCTCAAATATGGCACCACCAAGGACCCTGCACACATCACAAATGATATTCATACATGAACTGCTCATATCCATCATTAGTGCTATGAGATGTACAACATGTTAGGGCCAGTTGTTTATGGTGATAAATGGACCTTCATCAGCCTGTAGAATATGTTACTTTTGTCAGGTGCGCAAAAGACTTAGTCTTCCTCAATCCATTGTTTGTAGTAATACAGATCTACCTCAGCACTGTGACAATAAACAGCAATGAAGGTCGGATGATTCAACGATCTTCGGTCTAAAATGCCAGTCAATACAGCCATGCAACCTTGTGTCCATTTCCAATTGTACCACCATGTATAAAAACCACATCTGCTGGCTCACAAAATGAATGTCCTGCCTTGTTCAAACAGAGCACCTTTTGACTAACTCACAACTACATAAGTGAAATACTGAAGATAGATTAGCCATAAGTGTATATATACATAAAACTGACTACCTTATCTGCAGTCTGGCAACAGAGTTGGACTGAAGAGGCAACTGTTTTGTTTACTAATGCATCTTTTGCTGCCATGCATATGTTCACACTTATGATGGGTAAAAGTTCAAATTTGGCCAATGTTTGAAAACTGATTTCACTATGGTCTGTGTGTTTGTTATTAACCACTGCAGGATGAGGGGTAGCTTTCCAAGCAGGTACTTTTTACTGTCCAACATTCCTGACCTTTTGCTCTACACACATGCCAATGTTACACATTTATTGCTAAGCGCATGTCCATGAATTCATTCCAATAGACACACTGGAATTCAAAGCAACTCATTTTAGCAAAAAATGTAAAAGGTATGAATAACTCAGCTTTTTGTAAAGTTCTACCTTGCTATGCTAATTGTAGAAGTAAGTGATAAAGGAGTGGTGACATATTGGTAATCCAACATTCAACCAATTTTATTTATGCAACCATGCACTATAGAGGAAAATGGTAGAGGAACTTATGTTTCAGCTTAACGTCAAGAAGTCGCATTATACATATAGAAGCAGGGTTGCCAACATTTAAAAGTAAAATTATCGTACCACCCACTCAAAATTATAGATTTGGATTCAAAATGATCGTACATCAGAAAGCAAACACTACAACAATAAAAATATCAGTATAATACTTATGAAAATATAAGAGTAATGATGTTTATTATGTCCACTTACAAGATTGATGACCTCAACAAATATTACAACTTTAGCACTTATGTTTCTCGCACTATTCATCTGAAAGTTCAGCTTCCTCAACCGTTGCAGCATTGCACCAATTTGTTGTTGAGATAAACCTTAACATCTCGGCAACTTAAAGATTTTAAGATCTACCACGTTCTTTCATAAGTTGAGACGGCAAAATTGGTTCATTTACCATATCTAGTGCCAATCTGTTTATAACTTTGGTTTTTATTAAACCCAGTTTAGGAAAAAAAAAAAAAAAAAAAAAAAAAAAAACCTCTTTCACAAGAAGTGCTTCTGTAAGGCAAAGAAACCTCTGATAATGCAAAGGCCGCTAGTTCTTTGAAATCAGTATTTCCACCAAGGTGACATGTTTAACAGCACTCCAGAAACTGTCAGGTTCAGGCATGTTCTTTATTTCACACGGAATATCACGTATTCCGAGTTTTCTACATTGATCGTCAATTTTCTGAGCAGTGCCTTCCTCATTGAAATTATCAGACCTGGGCACACTGGCCTGGCAATAAGAGGATAAAGGGTAGCAGGCTTAGTAGCTATGGGGTGGAGACAGACAGTGAGGACAAAAGTAGTGTTATTTGTAATTAGTTTCACTTTGCTGGAGTGACAAACCAGCAAAAATGATATTTCGCCGATATCGAACTATCATACATTCAAATTATCGAACACCCCCATAATTATCGTACGAGTTGGCAACCCTGTATAGAAGTGTCTTCCTTAATACCACTTAAGCCATAGTTTTACTTATTTAACAATATATCTGAAGTATCCATAATTCTATTATATTCCCCATTTATAATTTATAATAGGCAACCTCAACACCTTGGATTTCTATTGCCAGAATAATTAAAAATAAATACTGTGCTAACTCATAATTAATCCATCATAATTTTATGTATTTAGTTTGTTTAGTTTTATATCAAGGAAACAGCTTATTGGAGTACTCCAAAAACTACCTGTGACATTTTCCCTCTATTATGGTGTGGTCTGGTTATATTTGATGATATTCCATCTGTTATGTTACATTAAGTATGGTACTGCCAACTGCTCGTAAAATGTACCCATGGTAAAGCTATGGCCAAAGTGTTATTGCTTCTGTCATATTGCCACAGAAGCCGTTACTTTTTAACATGTTGCAGGGAAAGCAACTGATAGATTTTAAAACAAGATTCTGTTTAGATGCTGTATTATTCTGTGGATGCCATTGTATTGCTTGTGTGTGTGGTTTTGTCTTGAATTGTTTTTAGAGCATTATATCAGTAATGGTCACTGTTGCTATTTTTGTGTTTGCAACACAGTAGCACATCAAATACACTACAATATTTAGCATTCAGAAGTCATTTTATCTACAAGTGTTATTGCAGAACAAGATTTGCCAAAGATGAATAGATTCATGATGTGTTATGTGATAATGATATGCAAGAATTATTATCATTTGAAAGCATGTTACTTTAAGCCTGTGCTATTTGAGGTTAGAAATAATACACTTATTTGATAAACAATGGTTATTTTATTAAAGGTTGAGTACAAATATAATAACTGCCATATAGTTTGTGTGGTCAGTTTTGTAGCTTTAATTTTTTGTCACTGATTTTTTCTTTCATTGTAGAAGTGGAATACAGCCTTCTCTGTAGGGAAAGCATTCAATTTATTTGGTATTAAAATACAAAGAATTCTTACTTTAATCAAGAACCAAGATGTATCCCCTTAACTAGTTAATGGTTTCAGTATAAATGTGGCTTATGGAGCTTAAATGCTTTTTGCATCATAGCAACATACATTTTAATTTATTAAAATTTTTCTTGAAAATCTTGTTGTGTTTCCCTGGGGTTTACTCACAGACTTGTTAGTAGTTCCACTGTAGGCTGGCAGTACTACTTTTTGGTGTAATGTCCACTGCAGTTTAGTGTAATGTCAGTCGTATTAAATTATTGGGAACTGCCGTTAAGCTGTTTCTCCATTACCACTTCCATTTTGAAAGCTTTACAAATCAAATGCAGTACGTTCACCACAAAACTTGGCAGGCAGGTATAAGGCCTGCGTGACCTACACTACATTTCCCTGCGTACGCATGCTAATCGTCACATGTGCATCAGTATTACTTATGTTAGGTATGTGTTCTGTACAATTCATATGTGAATAACATTAGGAGTGTTAGTTTTATAGTAAATGTACTGTATAAGATTGTACACAAAAATTAAATATAAACTTCTCAGCATACCTATAGCAACTATCATCCAGAAACTTCCTACGGTCCACTTTAGTAGTATCTTGAAATCTAGTAAAAATCTCTTCTATATTAGGTGGCCAAGTATGGAGACATGCAGTGCCAAATAGAGCCAAACCACCTCCTCCCAGAGCCACATATGCTTCTGTTGCAGCTATCATCTCTTCGTGGGTCCTTGGAATATCTGAGGGAGCCTGATATCTTGTACAAGACAGAAAGGCTAAGAACTTGCGATCTCTGCAGCCCAGGGGTGAGAGCATTAGCTCTCGCCCAAAGTGTTCCCACAGCTCTCTGGGAGTCATTACTTTTGCTCTGTCCACAGGAAGCTGACTGCGAAACACAATACATGGAGGACTAGAGCGGTTCAGATCTTGTTCCAACTGGAAAGTAACTCTATTGTTTGTGGCTTCAAACAGCTTTTCTGCTACCAAGCTCTGGATGAGTCGTGCACCAAGAGCTATTCTTGCACATGCGCTTGGCACAGTGTTATCCTCACCATCAGGAACCTGAAGAAAAAATGTTCCCCGCTATATACACACATGTAATGTGTTCAACTTTATAGTCACTTAAATAATAAAATCATGAACATGCAACAAAAAATACAACATTTGAACATCAAGCAGATTTTTTTTAAAATTGTCAAGTTGCTATCATTTTTTTCTTGTGATCATGCAAGGAACATGAAATTTCAAAGCCATCACATAGTGGCATAGTGGATTTGAATGTTGCTCCAGTCTACTGTATTTATCTTGTATCTAGAATGAAATTCATAATAAAGGCATTTCTGCAAACAGGAAGTAGATAAAAGAATAAACTAATTTATTTACATTCTCTACCAGGTACCTTATAAGATTTCACAGAAAATATGAGGGTCATTCAGAAAGTACGGAATGATTGAGCATGGTTGAATCAAAACAAAAGATATCAGCACCAAAGTTGTTGTTGTTAGATAATGCTGGATTTCTGACAATGAAGTCATTAATCCTCTTGCTCTCCAATATTTTTCACTGATGGATGGGGCATTAGAAGTGGCCGGGCATATTTGAAGGTGGTCTCGATTCATTTCCTCTTGCAGATCACATAGAGGACAGAGTGGTGAAGAATATATCCCAATTCTGTTTAAATGTTTTGCCAGACAATCATGTCCTGTAATCAACCTGAAGGTTGCAATTGCTGTTTTTCGAGGATACTCAGGAATTACTGTTTGAATGTTTGGTAGTTCCCATCTTTTATTCTTTGATTTTTCATAGTAATAATTTTCAATAATTTTTTTGAATTCAGAGTTGACTAATCTTTTAGCTGCATAAAATGGTAGATTAACTATTGATTTCTGCACATTGCCGGTACCCTTTTTTGCAAGAAAATCAGCTTTCTCATTACCACTCAGTCCACAGTGAGCTGGTATCCATTGGAAGACTAGGTGTTTTTGAAGTGCTGTTAGATGGGTAAGGATTTTCCAACATTCTATAATTGTTTGGTTTTTTGGTGACAACTTGGAAGTAATTGCTATAATTGCTGCCCTGGAATCTGAGAGAATAACTGCTTGCTGAAAATGTGAAATTCTGTACAAAAGATTTTGTAGGGCCATTCGAATTGCTTCAATTTCTCCATCAAAGTTTGTAGTTCCATAACTTAAAGATTTGTAATAGGAAAAGAGGTGACATGTGACTACAGCACCTGCTCCATCTTGGTTTGATATTAATGATCCATCAGTATAAATATGGAGCCATTCGTGTTCTGGAAATCTAGTATGGATTGTCTCTAATGCCAATAATTTTAGAACACTAGTTGGAGTATCACTTTTCTTAACTTCTTCTGTCAGGTGTAAATAATATGTGATGTCTAATGTTTGTGTCGGATTGACTTTAGATATGAAGTTTTCCTTTGAATTAGGAAGGTATACATTCTTCTTGATGTCTTGAATGTTGGAAAGAAAGCTCTCCTGAGTCTTTAGTGTATGTGTAAAATTTCTCTTGTGCCATGTATTGAATAGGAGTCTGATCAACTTTTTGTGTTGAATAAGAGCCGCTTTTTCTATTTCATATTCAATGGGGCATTGGTTGGTTAGTATTTCCATAGCTGCTATTGGTGTGCCACCAAAGTTTATTTATTAACTTACAGGACTTTACACTACTTTACTATGTAATCACCATACTTATCAAGACATTTGTTGTAACATGGGATGGACCAGTTCTTCAATCCTGTTGTTGTACTCATTTGCCACCAAAGATTTAAGCCAGACTGTCACTGGTTGCTTGAATTCCTCATCACTTGCAAATTGTTTTCCACTCAGAAATTCTATAAGTTTTGGGAATAAGTGATATTCACTTGGTGTCAAGTTGGGGTTGAAAGTGGGATGACCACAGATTTTCCATTTTAGGCATTGGAAGTTCCTGGTGTGTTTGAGCTGATGCATGAGGCCAGGCATTGTCATGATTCAAGAACACTTTTGCCAACAGCATTCAAAGTTGCACGATTTGAATTGCATGTCGAAGCCATTGAAAAGTTTCACAATCAGCTTCTGAGTTTATTGTTGCTCCTCTTGGCATAAACTACGTGGATTAAACCCTTTCAATCCGAAAAACCTGATGCCATAACTTTCCAGGTGTTCAAATTTGGTTTTCCTTCTTGGATTTTGTGGGCAAATTTGTGTGGTGCCACTGTATTCTCTGTCGCTTGTTTTCTGGAGTACTGTATGAAACCAAGTCTCATCTCCATTAACAATGCGGTCAAGCAAATTACTCTCTTCATTATATTGTGTCAAAAATTCAAGGGCTGCTCCCATGCGATTCACCTGGTGGTCATCATTCAAGATTTTTAACACCCACCAAGCACACATTTTCTTGTAACCAAGGTGTGCCGTCACGTTCATGCAGGAGTAAATGTGAAATTTCTGGAAAAGATTTGTGTAATATGCTCAAAGTGAAACATTGGCTTATCCTGATTGTTTCATTAACTTTTTTCTTCAGTGATGGGCTTCCACTCCAATTTTCATCATGCACGCTGGTCCTTCCTTCATTGAACATAATACATCCATCAATTAGGGTTCCCGAGGGCTAGGGAGTCTTCATTTTTCCAACCTCTCCATTTCTCTAATTTCTCTATAAAATCTTAACCCCAACATGCTGACCTGTCATGGCATGTAAGACGTCCACTCATTGGTAATCAGAGGATATGGTCGGTGAATTTATTTTGACAATTCTCCCGGTCAGGTCGGTGAGACACGTAAACCAACGACAGGTGTGGTCCTCCAGACATTCTGGGGGTTGTGAGAGAGCGATGTGACCACCAAAACATAAAAATATGGTGCTCTCTAAAAAACGGTTACTATTACTGCTATTGCTCTCTTCAATATCATTGTGACAAATATTGGAGAGCAAGAGGATTAATGACTTCATTGTCAGAAATCCAGCATTAGCTAACAACATTCTTTATTTGCCTATAAATGTCAATAGGCTTAATGTTTTGGGCATTCAGATAACGAATAACACTTTGTATTTCACATTTAGCAGGATTTTGGATTGGCGACGCCATTTGAAATCACTGCAAAAACAATTAGGGTGACCACACAACAACGAGAGTTGGTTCACACTGAAGACAAGGAATAAGCTACCTGCCACTAACACAATCACAGTGCAGCGGGGTCCACATAGAGCAAAATGCGCAATCGTTCTTTACTTTATGGATGACCTTCATATATATTATGTGGTCCCCTGAACCCCTCCAAAAAGAAAATGTTTTAGAATAGAATATAATCAGAAAGTGGGAGGGGCTCAAATGTTCAATAAATATCAAACTTAGTATTTATGTCAGTATCTTCCAAAGAAACTTCAAAAAGACTTTCAAGTAAGTCAAATGAGATAAATATTTGCAGAAATTATCTTATTGCAAATTTCCTTGCAGGTGCAAGGGGAATATGGAAGTAGGCTAAAAGCAATAGTCAAATCTTTTAAAGCTGGTCACTTTGTGAGGTCTTTAAAACTCTCTTTGTATGACCAAGAGATAAAAAAATAATTACTTCTGTCTGTCTCTTACGGTTTACCAGTTGTGCAAAAGTCATCCAGAATGAAGAAGACTTCTAAGCACATTCCCAGAAAATTCAAGATATATATTTCACTTGTCATGAAAACATCTTAAACATTTGGTATTTTAATCCTTAAGGTCACTTTTTGATAAAGTAAACATTTTTGAAAAACATTCAATATACAGGCTTCTCTTGAAAACCTTTATGTCGCATCCTTCAGAGATGCCTTTTGTTTTTGAGCTATGCTGTTCACACAGACCTTCCTCTAAAAATGCTTTTTTTGATTCAAGGGATCCCAAAAACATGTATTTCCAAAGAAATCTTGACATCAAATTTTTTGGTGTAAAGCAATACTTACCCTACCTACTACATGTGGTAGAGAAAGTAAAAATATAAAACATACTTGAAAATTTACACATACAAGTAAAATATATCTCTGAAAAGGTATTTTGACAAATTTTGTGTTTTAAAGAGATCTATATTTGTTGTGTAGTAAGCTTTTGTCTTTCTTATGGTTTACCAGCTATACAAAAGTCATTCAGTATAAGAGGTCTTTATTGGCTACTTGCAGAAAATTCTAGATATACATTTTGCTAAGCAAGTATCTTAAAACATATGGTATTTTAACCAGAGCCATTTATATTGATTTTCGAAGAACACAATTCATTACTATTTATTTATGCCAACAAACTTACTGCTGGTGTTTTTAAACACACAAACCGTGTGTGGGCAAGGTTTGAGAGGTAGAACTGGAACTTAAAAATTCAATGCCACAGCTAGGATTTGAACCACAGCAGGTTGTCACAGTAGCTTAATGGTTAGAGCACCTGCCTAGGAAGTGGAGGGTCTGTGGTTCAAATCCCAGCTGTGGCATTGAATTTTTAAGTTCCAGTTCTACCTCTCAAACAATTCATTACTATTTACGATTTAAGTTATATGCCTAATGTGTTGGAAATGCTCATAGCATGATAATTCTTTCAGATTCAAACAGATGATTCATCCAGGAGAGCATAATATAAAACAGCACTGGAAGGGTTCATGATGTTCACTTACATGAACAGACATATATAACAAAATATCATATAACATAAGACATTAATTGTCGATTGCACTAATTCCATTCTGTTTTTTCAAGCAGCTCCTTTTCTGCCTAATAACCCAAATGTGTATTATTAAATTCAAACAATTGATAGAAAGTCTATCAGAAATAAAAGCTATGCAATAAAATCCAAAAAGAAAAAAACAATTTATTTAGCACACACTCCATATTTTAAGAAGTTGTACATTATTTTCTTCCAGTGAGGTTTCTGTCTCTCCCCTCCCCCTCTTCTCCTTCTAATTGCTTACAGTTTCTATGTGTGACTAAGTTCAATAAGAAAGATGTCTTCAAAAAGTTCAAGATTTAGTATCTGAAACATATATTATAATCAAAATTTTACAGACGGTTTTAAACAAATTAAAAATAGCAATGATTTTTCCCTGCTCAAGTCTGGGATACTAGGAATTTCATTAAAATCCTAAACTTGCATTTTTGGGATCTTAAGTCTCTTAATAATTATGTGGTAAAGAAAGTAGTAAAAATAAGATTAGGTACCTCTTAAAAATTCGTTATTGAATCTCCAGTAACCATATATTTTTAGTTGCTCATCACAGTGGACAAAAGCGAAACAGTGAACACAATTACTTAACTTATACCTACTAAAATATTTTATAGAATAGGTAGTATTACCTGAAACAAACCATCGTGCCCTTGGCATATGATATATACTGGAGTAACCCTTAGATTCGTCCTCCTTGGCCGATAATCCAACACCAACTTCAACTGCAAACCACAGTGCTCCAGAATCAAGAAGTTGCGATCTAATTTGAGATTCAGCAAACAATGGAATCTATCCCTCAAAATGGGCCAGCTGGTGCTGCTGATCAAGGTTCCATTCTCATTATAATGATGTAGCATAACCTTATCACCATTTCTGTCCTTTCTATCGACACGTCCCCTAATCAACACTAAGGAATAACATAGCACTTCCCCATTTTGTAGGTTAGTCACCTCTATACCGTTTGAACAAGGCCCCATCTTCCCTGTTTACCAAGATTAGATTTCAGAGATGAGAAATATCATTGCAATAATCGAAGGCTATCTGCAGTGCAGTAATACAGGGGTGACATGAATGGGTATTTTATTTATTTTCGGCACCCAGTATTCTCAACCATACACAGTCCTGCATTTATGTGAAAGGTTATCAAACTCTTTTTTAACGTGGCGTGAATGTAGGTATAAAATAAATTCCGCACAGTGTAATTGTTTGCCCATTGGTTTATTTCCCACCCCTTGCAGAAAAGTTCCATTACATGACATCACTACTTTTGACAACCGGCACGGCAGTCGGCGACACGAACTGTCAGAATCAGAATCACATTTTGTCTCCATTGCTAGTTCCGGCACCCTCCGGGAGATACCACTGTATAGATTCCGGTGTTTGCTGCCATCTATCATAGGGTGTAATAAATAATGGAATGGTTGCTTTCGGTGATAACTTATCACTAGGGCCCGGATTCTTAGTTTTCCTTGGTAGTTAACTGCAGTGGTTTAATTTAATTATCTTTTCATGATCATCGAAGCCAAATGCTTGAATCCTCTATATATATATATAGAGTCGGTCTGGGTGGCTCAGTTGGTTAGACGCTGGCCTACCGATCCCAAGGTCGCGGGTTCAAACCCGGCCCAGGCCGATGATTTTTAAGTGTGCTTAAAAACGACAGCTCCATGTCAGTAGATTTACTGGCATGTAAAAGAACTCCTGCGGGACAAAATTCCGGCACACCGGCGACGCTGATGTGATCCTGGCAATTGACAGCGTCGTTAAACAACAAAATAATTTTTAATTTTTGAATCTTATAAAACCTAAAAGTGGCTAAATGAGACTTTAAAACCTAAAAGAGGCTAAATCTCCTATTTATTTTAAAATGAAAAAAAAAAAAAAATTAAAATGGGAAAATGAAATGTTTATGAAATTATGAATGGACTTTGACTGTTACATCTTTGCAACGTCTTTTCGCTTATGTATGCTTAGAGGAGTAATGACAACAATGCTAGAGGCAACTGACTTATATTTAGCTATATGGGACCAAGCTCTGTATTGTTGCAAGCAAGGAATGCGGGGATTGTTGTCGAGGGGAAAGGAGTCCTTAGGAGAACCAGCCATAAACTCAAACCAATCAGTTTAAAAACAGTATCCGTTGTGTTCAGTCGACTATCGTGTTATGTTAATGCATACAATTACTACATCGCTAGAAGTCAATTTTCCTTAGGTTAAGCAGGTAATTTAAGGAGCCAGTGTCGTGCATAAAGTCAGCTCATCTTGAAGGTGGTTGATTCGGCAGTGGATAGGTAACGATCCGAACTTCACCACAAATGGGCAAAGTAATATTTTGCCAAATCTGCCAAAAGCGAAAGAAACAATGCCCACAGACACAAAAGCTTGAACAAACATGAACAACTTCTATACTGCACAGATAAAGTCGCATTAAGTGGCTAGGTGCTGTGCAGATAAACATACCGTACAGGAGAACCTGTACGACCTGTTCTCGAATGCTGGAATCCAGGTAAGGATTAAACATCTGTTATAATGCACATAGCGTATAAACTATAATTTTATTTACGTATTTTCCAGGTGCACTCTGGTCAAAAGTCGCATTTTGAGCAGCACAAAGGATCTATAGGACATATCAGCAACATTGCTATAAAAAGAGGACAATTAATAATACAATTAATAAACAATAATAATATAAAAACTATTTCAGGAGGTTAAAGAACTAAAAAAAGCTTTTTTAAGATACAAAAATAACTAAAAGTTAATTTTAAAAACCTAAAAATCCGGGCCCTACTTATCACTTATCTACTTATCACTAAGTAGATACGGATAATAGAGTATTCTACTGATTACTGTTGAGAGTACTAATGGCATTAAGCTTGAGCTTAACGACAAAATTAATTTGCAAACTATAGCATTCCTATTTTACAAATCATTTTTAGTATGGATTTATTAACCACCCTTGCCTAATAATAATAATAATAATAATAATAATAATAATAATAATAATAATAATAATAATAATAATAATAATAATAATAATAATAATAATAATAATAATAATAATAATAATAATAATAATAATAATAATAATAATAATAATAATAATAATAATAATAATGATGATGATGATGATGATAATGATAATGATAATGATAATGATAATGATAATGATAATGATAATGATAATAATAATAATAATAATAATAATAATAATAATACCTTACAAAGTTGTTTTCAGAAATTATATAGTAAATTAGTTTTTTATTTCCTAACATTCCGGGTGTTGTACTAATAGCACATCAAAAGTATAAGGTGTGTGCAGAATGAAACAATAGGTGATCATTAATTAATGTCATTTAGAAAAACAATTCTGCGCAAAAACGGAATAACAATTCTAGTGCGCAGGAATCAAACTAAATAAAACTAGAACTATTCTAATAGCGAATCAATCGCTATTGAACATCAATAGATTAATAAACTTTAGGTTGAACATAAGTCGTAATCTGCAGCTGCTTTTTCATTATTTCTAGAGAGAGTTGATTGCGTACCACCATCGACTTTATTGTTTGTACGCATAAACGCATTTTGTTGTGGTCGCGGGTTCAAATCCGGCCCAGACCTATGGTTTTTAAATGTGCTTAAAAACGACAGCTCCATGTCAGCAGATTTACTGGCATGTAAAAGAAATCCTGCGGGACAAAATTCCGGCACACCGGCGACGCTTACGTGATCCTGGCAATCGACAGCGTCGTTAAACAACATATATTTTTTTGTTGCTATCAGATTGTTCCAATTTATTTGAAGTGCAGCACAATTTGATACCCGCTCAGAGAACTGACGTGCCAACTATACCTTTTCAGACATACACAGCATTCGTTTTGTACAGAAATTACAGGAAGAAGCCATAACGGCAGGCCACATTTCTTAACGCTTCTAGATTGCTTCATGATGCCATTATTTCATATTATTGCCTGTACTTCACTTTGAAGGTGCGAGGATGGTCGGGTGGTAGACGGATCACGACGGGGCAGCGATTTTGACCGTAGATTGCAAAGTGTACAACTCTACGTTGATTTTCAAACATTTTGGTTCATAGATTGACTGACAAGTCTACGACACCAACGCAACCTAGGAGAGTAGGATAATAGGGCCACAAAAGTAATTCAAATGAAACCAAGGCGCCCTCGGGAGTTTGGCCCTCTGATATCTCCATCAAGACTACCATGTCGGATACAGACTCCATTGTGACTACTGGCCAGGCTGAAGTTGCAGTACATTCTGTGGACAGCTGCACTATGTTATTACCTAAAGGATGGTGACATCCTTTTCGTGAACAAACCATTTATCACCGACTCTTTAAGTCCCTTGCACCACAACTTGATCATCTTTCAACTGGAGAGAGTGGCGCGCCTCCAGTACATACACGTGGAGGACACCTGTCCTCTACTACTAGCTATAAGCTCGGAGGGCAACAATGCTCAAGCTGCCTTAGAGGAGTTTAAAAAGATGGTCTACACCGTGCCCTTGTGGAGGCCAAAAGTATTTACATTGCCAATAATGAGAGTTCCGCCCCTTCCCGGTAGATGAAAGTTACATCCAGGAGAGGAAATCGAGCATGCCAACAGATGGTGCCCCAGCGCATTCTCAGCTGACAGTCGGCAACCGGTATGGCGTCCTGGAGGCGGCCACGGCATCAACTTCAGTAGCAGCGCCTTTATCACATACTGCAAGCAATGGCTCAGTTAAGCGTGTCCACGCCGGAACGCCAAAATACCTCCCGATGGACTCAGAAGTAGGTAAATCTGACGGCCCTCAACCAACTCCAAGAGCACACAAACCGCCGCCCACCTACCTGCGCCAGCTGGAGCGCGTTAGAGAGATCCTTTCCTGGCCCAGGAGGCACGCTTTTACTTAAGAGTATGCGCACACCGTCGCTATTCTACCAGCGGATCCAGCAGGATATCGGTAAGTCTGCCACTGGCTGGAGCAGAAGGAAATTCTATACGTTACCACCCTTCTACCTGAGGAGAACAGACTTCATGATACCTACAAACACTTCCCCCACTATAACCCGAGGATAAGGTGCAACAAGAACTAATAGCCAAGGGCCTTCCAGTAGCTAACGCAAATAGACTACGCACTGTCCGAGGTGTCATCCCGGGCCCCCATATCTCACTTTAGGGAAGCTCTGTGCAAGTATGGAAAGGAAGAAATCTTCTACGAGGTCACCAAGATGTTCTTGGTTCCCGTCAAACCTACAAACCGCCATTTCGGTCCCAATAGTGCCTTAACTGCCAACAGTTCTTTCACGGTGCCGAGGCATGCAGATTGTCACTGGTATGCTCGCACTGCGGACACACTGGCCACTTACGCAACAAATTGGATGTAACCAAATCCACCTGTGCCAATGTTGAGTTGACCATTCATACCGTTACGCCAAGTGCCATATCTTGCAGGAGGCCGGTTAAGAGCTGGAAAGCAGTGAAAGAGGGACCAGACGGACCGAGATCCACGCTCCTCCGAGGGTACTAAACTCTCATGGAGATTCTCGGTAAGCGTTCTAAGGCGCCCGCTTCCCTGGTCTCTCAGACAGGACTTTAGTGAATTTCCCGTCCTGCGCGGCAGCAGTCACAAGTACACCCTCTTCCAGTCTACCAATACCCCAAAGCATGAAAGCTCAACCCGACCCTTGCTGTCCTGACAATCCTTTTCCAGTCCCACGTCAGCAAAATTGACTTCTACCCCGCCGCCACCCCTAAACCTCCAAAACGTCCATCAGCGCCTCAATCAGGCCATGCGAAATCCTCTCCCCAGAAAGCAGGCGCTTCTCAAAGTTACCGCAGCTCAGTCCATTCGGACATCCAGCGGAGCTCTAACCAGCTAGACGGTAGCAGTTTGCCTTCAGCGAAGACAGTGGCAATATTCCAGCGCACTTGCAGATTAAGTTCGCAGTTGCCCTCGTGGAGGGTCTCCTCAATCGGACATCACAAACTTCGCACGAGATGGTCTTCACTCAGACAGTCTTCACCTTCTGCGTCAACAATGGCTACTGATCAACAGAGAAAAGCTCCTATCCGGGCCTGAAGATCTGCTTCTGGAACGTCAACGGCTTCCGCAGACACATAGCGGAGGTCTCAAGCTCCGTGACGGTGCAGAACGTAAATATTCTATTGATGTAGGAAACACATGTTACGACACGTAAAATGTGAGCTACCTGGAACCAGGCATACACATCTGAGACAGGGCGGACGGCAGGAGGGTTGGGGGGGGGGGGGGAGGCGGGCACAGCCAGCTACATGGACCGCTCCCTCCCTCAACACCAGCTGCACATACAGACTACTATACCACTCGCAAAAGTTAAAGGCATGTGAACGCTGGCCAATGCTCAAGCAGAGCGCTGTTGCCAAGCGTAGTGCGTGTACCGGTAGAGGTTCTGTACATAAGAGTGTGTGAGATGCATGCACCACATTCGGCAGCGCTGGTAGGAGGGGCAAGCTCAGGATTCGCTGGAGTCTGCAGTACGCCCCGCCTCCGTATGCCTTTAAGTTTTGCGAACATTATAACCACCTAGAGATTACAGGCATGGCCGGGCCGTAGCCGAGTGGTTAGACCATTAACTTCTCACCAAAGCGGCCCGAGTTCGATCCCCGCAATCACACGTAGGATTTGTGGTGGACGAAGCGGCGCTGGGGCGGGTTTCCTCCGGAGAGGTTTCCCCCACCATTTCCTTCCACCAGTGCTACATCTTCATTCCATGTATCATCAGTGTCACCGTCTGCGGTGCCGTATGTAGTAAAATCGGGCGTTAAACACAGGCATACGAGAGGACACTACCAGAGGCACATTACTAGGGAGCGGATTTTTATGTGGTAGAAAAGGTTAAACTATTTATTTTTTACGTTAAAACATAACATTTTACTTAAATGCCCAGAAATGAGACAAAATTATTAATTTATTATTGTTAGAGATGCTATCTTTCACAAAAGTAAATACCGAACACCATTGAGATCTACCTGAAAGTCATCTAATCCTCAAGCGTTCTTGCATAGATAGTATGAGAATGAAATTAGTCATATGCTTCCCTTGTTGTTCAGAGGCATGGCATTCTTTGACTCGCCTTGCAGCTTTTTTAAAAGCAATATTTCAGTAATCCTTCTACATTAACGGGCAAATATTGCAAATTCAACTTCATTGCACATGTAGAAAGTATATTGTTAATGTACTTCCAGCAAGTTGTGTACTAGATGTAAACACGACTGCAGTGATGGGTGCTAGACTTACAAACGCAAGCTTAATCAACGATAGCTCACTTACGTGTAGATATAGTTGAACCCGCTAAGGCATGTTTATATCTTTAAGCATAGTGACGCAACCAGCTCGGCTATTCCTCACTTATGCCTTTCGCCCTCCATTAATATATGAAATTTTATTGTCACTAACTTGGCAGTAAACTTCATTACAGGACAAAAAGTTCGTAGCAGCGTTAGAAATGGTTTACAAATTTTGCTTTTGTTTCTAGATATTCGCTTACATTCATTTAAAGCAAAATATGCTTTTAGAACAAACACGAATATCACAGTGTTCAGTGTGAAATTTGAGTTCCCTTAGTTTCTATTTATTAATAACAGACAAATGAGGATAAAATACTTAATATCAATGATTAAGTTATGCTTATTACCTACTCAGAATATACACCTGCGTTCGAGAATGCTTTTAAACATTTATTTTAATTAACATTTTATCAGCCAAAGGTGATTTTAATGTATGCGCCTGGTTTGTTTTCGGTCTGTTTAACAAAGTGGTTACACTGCACAAAGCTTAGCTTTATTATCGACTTCTAAACAAGGAGCGCAATTAATGCCATTGATTTCATTTACTGCTCGGAAAATTTTAATTGTTTCATATCTTCAATTAAGCAAAAGTTTTAAACCATTTCTAGCGTTGTGTGTGTCCATGAGTCCATGTGCGTGTGAGTCCATTGGGTGCGTCCATGAGTCCGGGTGCGTGTGAGTCCATTGCGTGTGTCCATGAGTCCATGTGCGTGTGAGTCCATTGCGTGTGTCCATGAGTCCGGGTGCGTGTGAGTCCATTGGGTGTGTCCATGAGTCCGGGTGCGTGTGAGTCCATTGGGTGTGTCCATGAGTCCGGGTGCGTGTGAGTCCATTGGGTGTGTCCATGAGTCCGGGTGCGTGTGAGTCCATTGGGTGTGTCCATGAGTCCGGGTGCGTGTGAGTCCATTGGGTGTGTCCATGAGACCGGGTGCGTGTGAGTCCATTGGGTGTGTCCATGAGTCCGGGTGCGTGTGAGTCCATTGGGTGTGTCCATGAGTCCGTGTGCGTGTGAGTCCATTGGGTGTGTCCATGAGTCCGGGTGCGTGTGAGTCCATTGGGTGTGTCCATGAGTCCGGGTGCGTGTGAGTCCATTGGGTGTGTCCATGAGTCCGGGTGCGTGTGAGTCCATTGGGTGTGTCCATGAGTCCGGGTGCGTGTGAGTCCATTGGGTGTGTCCATGAGTCCGGGTGCGTGTGAGTCCATTGGGTGTGTCCATGAGTCCGTGTGCGTGTGAGTCCATTGGGTGTGTCCATGAGACCGGGTGCGTGTGAGTCCATTGCGTGTGTCCATGAGTCCGTGTGCGTGTGAGTCCATTGGGTGTGTCCATGAGTCCGTGTGCGTGTGAGTCCATTGGGTGTGTCCATGAGTCCGTGTGCGTGTGAGTCCATTGGGTGTGTCCATGAGTCCGTGTGCGTGTGAGTCCATTGGGTGTGTCCATGAGTCCGTGTGCGTGTGAGTCCATTGGGTGTGTCCATGAGACCGGGTGCGTGTGAGTCCATTGCGTGTGTCCATGAGTCCGGGTGCGTGTGAGTCCATTGCGTGTGTCCATGAGACCGGGTGCGTGTGAGTCCATTGCGTGTGTCCATGAGTCCGGGTGCGTGTGAGTCCATTGCGTGTGTCCATGAGTCCGTGTGCGTGTGAGTCCATTGCGTGTGTCCATGAGTCCGGGTGCGTGTGAGTCCATTGCGTGTGTCCATGAGACCGGGTGCGTGTGAGTCCATTGCGTGTGTCCATGAGTCCGTGTGCGTGTGAGTCCATTGCGTGTGTCCATGAGTCCGGGTGCGTGTGAGTCCATTGCGTGTGTCCATGAGGCCGGGTGCGTGTGAGTCCATTGCGTGTGTCCATAAGTCCGTGTGCGTGTGAGTCCATTGCGTGTGTCCATGAGTCCGGGTGCGTGTGAGTCCATTGCGTGTGTCCATGAGACCGGGTGCGTGTGAGTCCATTGCGTGTGTCCGTGGGTCCGTGTGCGTGTGAGTCCATTGCGTGTGTCCGTGAGTCCGGGTGCGTGTGAGTCCATTGCGTGTGTCCATGAGTCCGGGTGCGTGTGAGTCCATTGCGTGTGTCCATGAGACCGGGTGCGTGTGAGTCCATTGCGTGTGTCCATGAGTCCGGGTGCGTGTGAGTCCATTGCGTGTGTCCATGAGTCCGGGTGCGTGTGAGTCCATTGCGTGTGTCCATGAGTCCGGGTGCGTGTGAGTCCATTGGGTGTGTCCATGAGTCCGTGTGCGTGTGAGTCCATTGCGTGTGTCCATGAGTCCGTGTGCGTGTGAGTCCATTGCGTGTGTCCATGAGTCCATGTGCGTGTGAGTCCATTGGGTGTGTCCATGAGTCCGTGTGCGTGTGAGTCCATTGCGTGTGTCCATGAGTCCGGGTGCGTGTGAGTCCATTGCGTGTGTCCATGAGTCCGTGTGCGTGTGAGTCCATTGGGTGTGTCCATGAGTCCGTGTGCGTGTGAGTCCATTGCGTGTGTCCATGAGTCCGTGTGCGTGTGAGTCCATTGCGTGTGTCCATGAGTCCGTGTGCGTGTGAGTCCATTGCGTGTGTCCGTGAGACCGGGTGCGTGTGAGTCCATTGGGTGTGTCCATGAGTCCGTGTGCGTGTGATTCCATTGCGTGTGTCCATGAGTCCGGGTGCGTGTGAGTCCATTGCCTGTGTCCATGAGTCCATGTGCGTGTGAGTCCATTGGGTGTGTCCATGAGTCCGTGTGCGTGTGAGTCCATTGCGTGTGTCCATGAGTCCAGGTGCATGTGAGTCCATTGCGTGTGTCCATGAGTCCGGGTGCGTGTGAGTCCATTGCGTGTGTCCATGAGTCCATGTGCGTGTGAGTCCATTGCGTGTGTCCATGAGTCCGTGTGCGTGTGAGTCCATTGGGTGTGTCCATGAGTCCGTGTGCGTGTGAGTCCATTGGGTGTGTCCATGAGTCAGTGTGCGTGTGAGTCCATTGCGTGTGTCCATGAGACCGGGTGCGTGTGAGTCCATTGCGTGTGTCCGTGGGTCCGTGTGCGTGTGAATGATACGTGTGTGTCCGTGTGCATATGTGAACAGCATAACTAAAAACGAAAAGTTAGTTAAATACCAAATTTGGAGTATAATTTCAGCATCTTCCAAGGATTCGACTCAAAGCTTTTTAATAAAATTTCCTTTATTTGGAATATTTTTCGAAAATTCGTTTTTTATAATAAATAACGATTTTGATTAAAATAGTGCATTTTTAAGATATTTTATGGCAACAAAATCTTACTACACGCAAAATGTAGATCTCGTCAAAATGCAACTTATGTGACATACATTTTATGGCTTTTTATTTCTTGACCATGCAAAAGAACGGGATTTCAAAGCCGTCATATAGCAACCAGCTTTTAAAAGATGTGACTATTACTTAAAGCGATATTTTCGTGTATCTCTTACACCTACAAGAAAAGGCCGAAAGCTCGTTGTTCATAAATCTGACAGCTGATCACCCGTGAAGCCTTGATTAATTTCTGCACACGTTTGTCTTGATTTGATGTAAAAAGAGGAATAGGTGCTCGTAAGAATAGTATGTACAAGAGTAGAGAAAGTCATGTGAGTGCAGCAGGTAAGATTTTTCACTTATGGTATTCACAGATGCAGTACCACAATGTGGCCAGTAATAATCGTGCCACAGTGTGTAGGCTGCAGAAGAAATATTTGCATAGAAACCAAACTAAAACGGAAAAATATAGTTTATTCTTCCTCAGTTTATTAAAATTTGCTTTTCTAAGTAGAATAGACTTAGATGTTTCAGTAAGCAGCATTACTGTTTTCAGTGGTACAAGTTCACCAGTATACGAGTTGGAATATCTCAGATTTTCACAGAAATACTCCAAAATAACATAAGATACTGAATCGGAGAATTACTATTTTATGTAAGAGTACGTAAGTTTGAGTAATTTACATGTTTCTAAAGTAGAAATTTACCATAGAAATCTCCAGCCAGATTCGCAAGCGTTTCAAACATAACCCAATAAAGTACTGTGTTGCACTCATATTACTTTCTCTACTCTTGTACTAACTAGTCTTACCAACTCTTATTCCTCTGTCTTCTTTATGTTAGTCGAGATACACATTTGTAGATATTATCTCAATGCTGATTTTGTTGTAGCTGCAAGGGAAATATCGGAATAAGCTTTGAGCGATAATTAAATCTTTTAAAGCTAGTTGCTATATAAAGCCTTTGAAATTCCATCCTCTTTACATGACCAAGAGATAAAAAGTGAATAATGTATTCCTATTTGAAAAAAAAAAATGCATAAGTATTGGCAAATACAAACAAATATGAAAAAATATCTCGAAAATGTTTCACTCAAAAGAAACACGAATTATTGAACACACATTGTGGTTTTAACCAGATCCACATTTTTTATTTAGTAAACTTTTGTCTGTCTTATTGTTCACCATTGTTTATGCAAAAATCATCCAGAACGAAGAGATCTTTTGAGAACATTTCCAGACATGGGCGTCGACAGACTTTTTTTCAGGTAGGGAGGGGCGCATGTTGGAAGTTTGCAATCAAACAATATTTATTTATTATTCTGTTGTCAAAACTTATAGTACGTATTTGTTGCAGATAACCGCATTTATTTATGCTAAATAAAAATTGTTCTTTACATCAAAATTAAAATAGTGGTCTAATACCTAGTAATTAACTTCATAAATTTTCAAGGGGAGCACGGCCCCACTTGCCTCCCCCCCCCCCCCCTTCGCGACGCCCATGTTTCCAGAAATTTCAAGGTATGATATAGAAACGATTATGGAATCGCTTGTCTGTGTCCGTCACTGGATACTGACTGCTTGTCCCTCCGAATGAAGGAATGGAGTGGGGAGCAGTCATTCACTACGTAAGGTTCTCCAAAGAGACAAGATGACATCCCTGATCTAGGTCACATCGACGGCTTTGTCTTTGGAACTATTATTGCTGATTGCAATGGTGTTCACTCGTTTAGTGCTTCCGTTAATCTTTGGGTTGTGTTGCAATTCTGTTTTCTCTCTCACACGCGCGTGCATTCATATTCTCTTTCATACTTCCAAAATCTAGGGAGAATAGGCAATAATCCTGGGCAAAGAAAAATGTCCATCCTTCAGCTGGGCATTAAACTCGAAACCTCCAAATTTGGAGGCTATCATGTTAACCCCCAGACCATAGAGGCAGTTTTTGATACATTATATTCTCTCCCCTCCACCCCCACCCCCGTTAACAATACCGCAAACCTAATAATAATGTATTGTTACTGTAACCTGAGTTTAGGCCATGATTATTATAACTCATGGAGAGAGAAAGCAGATGGCAATTATTATTCCCAACCTGAAGTGCTACAAAAGAGGTGACGCTATGCTTTCTTTCTTTCCTTCCTTCCTTGGTTCCTTCCTTTCTCCCTCCCTCCCTCCCTCCCTCCCTCCCTCCCTCCCTCCCTTCCTCAGTCATTACTATAAATGAGATTTGAAGAAAGTCTACAGGGAAAGAAAGAGCTCAGCCCACATGAAATAGGACAATAAAAGGCTTAGTTCATTAAATTGGTTACAATGGAGAGAAGATTTGACACTATGAAAGTAACATTTCCAATAAGGGGACATTCTTACTTGGAATGTGATTAAAACATGCGACTTATAAAGCACAAAGCTCACACAGCAGTTCCAAAAGACTGTTCATATAAGGTCGGTCAAAGCCTTCAACATTTAATGTTGTTGGAGAGACATCTAAAATTTTTCATCAATGAACAGCATTCCTGAAGGCTTCCTACAAGCCCTTCTTCTGCTACCCGTCCAGTTAGAGAACTCGTCATAGACAGAACTCACCCAAGGCTCGTCGAATTCAGGACGACTTATAATGCTGCTTTGAAATCGGGTTATCCAGCTGAAGACTTCAAGAGACTAGAGTTTTATTTGCCTGAGTTTTGTTATAGGGGTAAGATGCACGATGATTCCTAAACATCTTCTACCTTCACTATGATATAGTTTAAAATAAAGTTCTATTTTATTCTACTTTATATTTTTGGACCGGCTACCCATCTCTCGTGATATACCTATACCAGTATCTGCAGGTTTTGAAGACATTTTGTGGGTCAGATGCACAAGAATATTATGACAGTCTTCTTATTGCTTGAAGTTCTCAGAATGGACAAAAATTATACTGCTTTGAAGTAATGGACTCAACTTCTTAACATATAGATCAAAAGTTTGAATAATTATGCAATAATATTATTATATATTTACAGAATATTACTTGAGATTTTGTAATTTTGCAAAGTAAGTTTAAATGTTACAGATTTTAGGATCATGAAAAGATTTCAATAGAAACATTGATGTCCTGTAAAATTTATAAAACTGAACCTAGCTCATTCTTTTCCTGGACCCTTCAAGTGTTTTTAATTCCTACTGTGTTCTAATTTAAAATTGTTCAAGGAAGGAAAGACTGCAGTAATAATAATAATAATAATAATAATAATAATAATAATAATAATAATAATAATAATAATAATAATAATAATAATAATAATAATAATAATAATAATAATAATAATAATAATAATAATAATAATAATAATAATAATAATAATAATAATAATTTATAATAATAATTTATAATAATAATTTATTATTATTTTATTATTATTATTATTATTTTATTATTATTATTATTATTATAATATTATTATTATTATTATTATTATTATTATTATTATTATTATTATTATTATTATTATTATTATTATTATTATTATTACATAGAGCATGCTTTAAACTCATCGACGGATCCATCCATACCATCGGCTTCTACTCTATAGATGTCTTGAAGCACCGGTGAATCCATGGATGTTCCATCGGGCCTCATTTCATTCTCTGGTGAATCTCTCATATTCTCCATCGATTACCATCAGAGTCAACGTACTAAAAGATCAATGACTGATGAATGTGTTGTCCACTCATGGTGGAATTATAGTAAATACTGTGATTCCACCATGTGTCCACCGCCTTCTATAAGCGTAAACCAGCTGAAGCAGCGTAAAAGTGCAAGGCATAATATGTACACTTCAGTCCAGCGATGACCACCTTGTCTTTCGGGTGCGTTTGTGTACTAATGACGTCACCTTGTTGCTTTGTGGACGTTCCTTTGTTTTGTGGATGAAACATTTCCCCTTCACTCATTCAGGTACCCAAGTATTAGAGAAGTTTATTTTTGAATCTCACGAATGCGTCATAGCTCAGTGAAAATAGGTGGAGGCCAATCTGCCTTCCCCTTCTTTCGCATAAGGTTGAGCATCACTGCTTCAGATAAATTGTTAAACACACCCAAAACAACAAATGGATTAATTAAATTACACTTTGACATTTTTCAAGTATTTCTTTTTATATCTTTCCCAGTACCTGAGTAGGTCACAGAATATTACCTAGATAATACCACATCTTTCAGAATGATGCACCATGCTAGGTCATTCTGTTCCTCCTCTAGATAATTTTGTATCGTTTTAGCAGTCTTGTAAACAAAATCCTTTGGCATGAATTAAACTTGAGGAATGCCTTCTAACTTGTTCAGCTAGATTCAAGTGGAAAGGGACGTAAGAGATTTATTATAGGGAATGAACCATGCTATAGATTTAAGATTTAACCTAAGAATGAAGTAAGTGATACGACGACAAGAATTTAAAAGAGTATTTTGTGTTGCAGTAAGACGAATTTTGTACATCTAATATCATAAGCTCATGAACTTCACATAAACAGCAAAAGCGACGTTGGCGTTCTATAAAATCATCTGTCGAACCATCGATTTATTTTTCAGTTCACCGTAAAACGTAAATGGACCACCAAAGTATAGCCATTAGTGTAAACCACTGTTCATCGGTTTGATGACTAAACACTTGCCCAAAGTTTCAATAGGGAAGTTCCTTTTTGTGCTCAGGAACATGTGCGGCTATGTAAATGTTCCAGTATGCAATATTTTTGGCCAATTTGGAGCATATTAAAAGCGTGTTAAGGCTGCCAAATGTCGTTTTAACATTCAGTATTACAAAAGTTATTTTCTACATTTTTACTACCGGACGGCTCGAAAAGTCAACTCATTTCCCAACTTCCCGGCATACGGCTTCATGCCTCCAGCTGTTTTAAAATAGACGCATAAACAAAATATTGCCAGCATAGGAATAACAAACAATGCCAACGACTGACAAACGTCATATGAAAGCACGCGAAGCTTAGCTTGATGAGCAACCAGAGATTACATCAAAGCACGCGAGCGAATCGAGCGTATATTCCTTAACAATGCTTCTGATTCACTATTTATATAAACTCAGGTTTCTGATTCACGCCGTTTTGTGTTGTGTAATACACTATTAACAATACACTGTCTTAGCATTTACGTTTATATGAGAAGGAAGTGAACAAGGAGAACAACAACAAAACAAATACTAAGCTCGCTAATTCAGTTGATTTCGCTTCCCATTTAGGTTGTCAATTCCCATCGCGCATGCATAACAGTGGGAAGTTGGCCATACATTTCTTGTAAAAATAAACGCTCTAAAAGTGCAGGCAGATGGGTTCCAGGCTCTAGAAGAAACAAAATTAACTTCACAAGGCGCACCTAAATGAACCACGTGCTACTGCTTCAATTTTATCACACTTTTTCTCGAGCGTCCGGCATTAAACAGTAGCCAGGTTACCTAACATTTCTTGATGACTTTTAAAGTCGCGAAAAAGAGGACACAGTGGAAGAGAACAGTGAGAAGAACCAGGGAAAAACAAAGAAAATGGGGATAGAAAAGCTGAATGTGAAGCAAAGGAGATAAGAAGGAAAGAGAGTAAAGAGAATAACATAAGAAAGAAAACGAAGGCGAAGGAAAAAGGAATGATAATCCTAGAAATGTCTGAGGAGAAAATAAGTCGAGTCGAGAAGACAAAATCTATGAAGAGAAGTAAAGATAAGAAATAGGGAGTAAAGGCAAGAGTGACGTAAAGGGGATAAATTCAGAAAAGAGAAAAGCTAATTCCTCTGGTGTCGAAGAGGGTGAGAGCTGGGCGGAGAATGAAGTAGCGATGGGAAGAGTAGTAGAATAATAACAAAAGAAATTAGATATTAAATGAAGAAACTGGTAAGGAGAAGAGCAAAGACGGAAGGAAAGAAGAAAGAGGAAACGAGCCTCGAAAAGAGCTTACAAAAAGACGAGGAATAAAGAAGAAAAGCAAGGCACCTACGTGAACCACAAACCCAACTCCCCCGAATACCTCCCTAGGTTGTTGAACTCCACGGTGTAATTGATCAAGAGGAGGGAGAGGGTTCAAGGTAAGAGAAAGTTTCCACAACCCTCACAGGTAAGCAATCCAACTTTCACGTCTCAAGGTTGGGCCTCAAAGCTTTCTTTAAAGCACAAATAGCTTCCTCCTTCATTAGAGAGCGGTATAGTATCGTATCGTATGTTTTTATTGCAGTTCCGCCTTCTGAAACACCGCTCCTCTCGCGAACAATGACACAAGTGTAGTAATATGCAACTCCTCTGTAATGCTAGACTTGCTTATGGCGAGAGTAGGGTTGCCAAAATGCTGGGAATAAAATCACGACAGAATACATAAAATGCCAATCAGTAGGTGCGGGTGGATAGGAACTCGACATTCAGCGTGTTTACGGAACAGGACATACTAAGAACACTGGAGAATCGAGGCACATGCTGAACAAGTGGCTAGGGTTTATCTCCAGTTTCGCCAACGTCAACTGGCCGAGAACAGGTGCCAACTTACACCTCAATGCAAATGTGTTTTGACAATACTCGGGCGATTTTTTCTCTTAGCCAGGACCAGTTACTTTTAATCGAGACATTTGGCCTCCCGACTAAGTTTTCTTGGAACATCAGGACAAAGGAAAGAAAGAAGAACAAAAAAATCTGATGTGTTGAACTCACATGACCTTCTCTACTCTTGTACTAACCATTCGTACAGACTCTTATTCCTATCTTATTCGTGTTAGTTAAGATAAACATTTGTACAACTTATTGCTTACTTTCTTGTAGGTGCAAAGGGAATGTTAGAATAGGCTTTGTGCGATTGTCAGAACTTTTGAAGCTTTGAGATTCTGTTGTCTTTGCACACTTAACATATAAAAAAAAAAGAACAACGATGATCCATTTCACGAAAGTTCTAAGTTTTCCGAAACTCACACACATAATAAGGAATATCTCTGAAATGGTTCACCCTACAAGAAAATTTATTGTGACATAAATTGTGTATTTTAGCAAGATCTACCTTTTTTATGCAGTATGATTTGGTCTATCTCTAACGGTTTACCAGTTATGCAAAAGTCGTCCAGAGTAAATACGACTACAGGGACTATAGCCAGAAAATTCAAGATATACTTTTCATTTGCCATAAAAATATCTCAAACATATAACATTTTAATCAAAATCGTTAGAGCCATTTTCAAGAAAATCAAAATTTTCGAAAAATTTTCCATGTAAAGGGTAGTTTAGGGTGGGGCTATTTTCTTCAAAATCTTCGTGTCGCATCCTTGAAAGACATTAAACTTAAATACTAACTTTGGTTTTTAACCGACTTTTCGTTTTTGAGTTATGCTGTCCACAGACTGACAGACTGACACACAGACACACACACAGACCTTTTTCTAAAAAGGCTTTTTTTGGATTCAGGGGGCTTCAAACATGTATTTCCGGTGAAATCTCGACATCGAATTTTTGGGTGGAATACAATACTTCCCCTACTTACCAGTAGAGAAAGTAAGAATCTGATGTATCACATTCACATGGCTTGATGTAAAAATTCTTCAAGAAACTATCATTACAAAGTTGTTCTTCTGTCTACTTCACATAAATCGAGATGACTATTTGCAGAAATTGTTTTATTGTATATTTCCTGGCAGGTAAGGATTAGGGGAACACAGTAGGTTGAAGTAGAAAGTTCTTTTCATGACCATGAGGGGAAGAACAAAACAAACTGCGATTTTTCTCTTGGAAATACAGTATTTGGAAACTCAAATCAACAACAAAGAATATCTCGGAATATTACTATAATTTTATTTGGCACAAATTGAGTTCTTTGAAAAGATCTACATTTTAGTAGAGCAAGATTTTGTCTAGCTCTTATGTAGGTTATCTATATCAAAATATGTAATAAAAGCATTTCTGCAAATGTTTGTCTGTTGATATGGAGTAGAAAGAAGAATTAGCTCTTATAATAATGATTTGTGGATCGATGGTTACAGAAAGTCATATGAATATAGAACCTGGGAGCTTTACTTTCTTAAATACTTACCTACAGTGAGTAGAGGAAAACCCGGGTGCGGAACATTTGCACTCAATAACACTTGCTCTCAGTGACACTTGCACAGATTCTTGCATCCCGCCCAAAAGGTCGACATAGAGATTTCACCAGTAATGCACTTTTGAGGTTTCCTGAAAATAAAAAAAAGAATAGAAAAATGTACTTGCGAATGTGCATCTATGGACAGCATTAACTCAAAAACTAAGAGTCGGTTCAACAATGGAAACTTTCGATTTTCTAAAAAATGTGTAACGATTTTCATTAAAATACTATACTTTATCATATTTACAAAGAGAGATGGCTTTAATTTAATTAAAAACTTTTCAGTAGTAATCAGGAATATATTCGCAGGACTGTCTTCTGGGCCATGTGCAATTCAGCTGATTCTTTCTTCCCTCATGATTTCTCGTGTTCTAGGTCCTGTTTGAATAAATCTATGCTCGTGACTTTGGCAACAATTTTTAGCTTTTATTTTGAACTAGCAGAAACCGCAGCTCTGCTCGCGTTATTTTACTACCAGAGATTGTTTCTCTCTCTCTCCGCTGACTTGAGCTCCAGCACACTTTGGTGTAAATGTGTGGAATCACCTCAACGTCGATGGATTGGTAGAGGTGGACAAGTTCCATGTGCAGCACGGTAACCAGATCTGACACCTCTCGACTATTTTCTGTGGAGTTGCATAAAAAGTATAACTCTAGTAACGTAGTATATTTACGGGAGCTCTTCAATAAAAGAAAAATATTGATCAACAATATTTATTACCAATTACGAAATTACAAACTGGTCACACAAATCACTCGTTATCTTTTTCTGATAGTTTTTGGAGCAGGTGCAGTCTTTTTCTGGATTCCATTGTGATTGCACCCTTCAGGTCGCAGAACTGTGTACTACAAATATAACAGCGCTATTGAACCTCACTTGAACGAAATCTTGAGTGGAGATCAAATGTATCCAAGTCAGTAAATGTCTGATTGTAGTTTTTTTGAATGCATTTATGCACCTTTTGGTGGGAATGGCTTTTCATGTGCGCTTTCAAACCGAAGTAAGACTCAAACTGGGAATTACAATATTTACACACATATGCTTTATCTACCATCAGTTCAGCATCGTTTGTACCATCATTTGATGCTGAATTTTCTGCAGTATTTGGAGATATTCCTTGGGAGGAGTGGAGGACAGGTCTTTGGGCCACATTTTGTGTGTGGCCATGTGCTTCTTTACATTGGACTTCTGTGAAAAGATACGTCCACATACCACACATTGGAATGGCTTCTCTCCTGTATGACTTCTTAAATGCTGCTGCAGGTCAAAATTCTTTGCAAACATCTGTTAGCAGAAGCAGAATTTAAGCTTCATTGATTTTATCATTTGCAATCTCTGAGGAAGGACCATTGGCAGGGTTTGGCAGTATTCTGATTGGTTGGTTCAGTGGCAGGCTGTAATGTTTGTTGCAAGTCCTGTTCTGTAGCAAATTCCACAGTTTCCGGATTTAACAATTCCAAGCTTGTTTCCGAGTTGCCAAATTCCAACACTCACTTTTCTCCACTGACGCCGCTTTTCATGTTATCATGCTGTGGACCTATATCTATTGATATAAAGGAAGAGTCACCAAGCTCTGCTGTTGTAAGAAGATAGCCTACATCTCCAGTGTAGTAACATTGAAGTTATTTGTTTCTGAGCTGGAATCACCCTTCAGTGATGGTGCAGATGTGACAGAAGTAAGGTATGTTCCACTTTGTATCACGCTTGATAATAATGGAAGTTCTTGTGAACTAGTGGTGATTGTGAGAGAAGCTAGGTCGATGCCCAGATTGAGGATATCTACCTCACTGAGTATAATGCTGTCCAACATCACAGCAATCACCTTCAAAAGCATGCTATATATACGTGTGGGTATGTAGATATATAGATCAGTACTTCAATATTGCATATGCCTGATACCTAGGTCTAGGGGTAACACGTTAGCCTTTGGTTCCAGAGGTCGCGGGTGCAAATCCGGTGGAGGCTATGGATTTTTCTGGGCGTAAAAATCCTTAACATGGCTTCCTTCGGAAGGGAAGTAAAGCCCGTGGTTCGTGTCGTAGATTTACGGCACGAAAAAGAATCTCAAGCCTGGTAAAAAGACCTTGAGAAAAATTAAGCGGGCTTTCACGCCCAATATGTAGAATGGAGCGTTGGGATTCATACTGTTTAAGGTATATCTTCACGTTGGAAATGACATTTTTCAACTATTTTATTTTTGTGTCATATAATAACCCTGACTTTCTAGTTTTCAAAAATGTATTGTTTGAATGCTAATTGTTACCAGAAATGTGCTCAATTTAACAATTTGTACAATCAGGTTAGACTGGGCACACAACATTGTAGACATTTCTTTTCAGTATTTCCCGAAATTAAAATGTTTAACATTTTTGCCTTTTCGAACTCTAAGAAAGTACTCTTAAAATTATGGTACACGCCTCGTTCATACGTCGTTTTGTAGCTTATCAGACAGGAAATGATGTGAACCAACAACTATGGTCGTAACATAAATCACAAAAACTCTGTAGCAATTTAAACAAACATTTAGTTGGTAAAAGGGACTTTAAATTTAAAAATTCGTCACTTTTTAAATAGTTTACGTGACTATTTGAAGTTGAAATCATTGTACACATTCAGAGAAAAAAGTGAGTATATCAAAGTCTGAAATATCTATATTGTTATAGAAGCTGCGGAATTTGAAAACAAATATATGACATTTTCAATTTTGAACTTTTTATGGTTACATAGAAAGTATTTTTAAGTGCTGATAGGGTAAATATTTCAAGTTTATTATGCCAATCATTAGAAAAACATTTTGAAACATTCTGGCTAAAATTAGAATTTTTTGTTCCCAATGTGAAGATGTACCTTAAAGAGCACCAAATATAACCAAATTTAATTATTTTTTTTCCGAACTCCGGGTGGATAAAGCTGCCTTGCTAAAGTGCCACAAACACACACCCACACAGACATAGACATAGACACGCACACAGATGTTTCTTTAAAAATGCTTTTTTTTTTTTTTCCTTTTCCCTTTTTTGATTCAGCGATTCTCAAAACAGCTATTTCCCTTGAAATCTCGGTATAGAATTTTTGGGTGGAATGCAATAGTTCCCCTACTTATTTTACGTAGTAGAGAAAGTAAAAGTGGTTTTAATTTTATTATAGGCTAGCTGAAATACCTGGCATTGCCCGTGGTTTGACAATTTTATCCCTACAATCTTTAGACTTAGGTTGGACACTATGAAGACCCCAAAATAACTAAATAAAAATTCCAGGAAAACGCTACCTACGCAAAAGCACTGTCGAACAACCCCAAATACCACAGGAGGAAAAGCAAGTAGAGAAAGCCGTGTGACTGTAAGACGTTGCATTTCAACCCCGGTCATACAGAAAATTGTATGGATTCTTTGCAGAAGAGGGAGTA
The DNA here is from genome assembly GCA_030765045.1 of Tenodera sinensis. NCBI lineage: Eukaryota > Metazoa > Arthropoda > Insecta > Mantodea > Mantidae > Tenodera > Tenodera sinensis. The sequence goes on along the minus strand of CM060965.1, from coordinate 32,662,399 downwards.
TAGAAAAATGCGATTGCGTTTCATAAAAGAAATGTGAGTAAAGATAACCTTGTGAATGTAATGTGTTGCATTTCTATTTAAATAAAAAATTGTATAAATTGTATGTTGAAAGGCAAATAGAGAAGGAAATGTGATCTTGTTTTGTAAAAGAAAAGTAAACAGTGGAAACTGTGTGAATGTAATATATGGAATTTTAATTTCAGTCATAAAATGATATTCTGAAGAGTGAGCAGTGAAGGATATTTGAATGTATTACGTAAAATAAAAGTGAGTAGAGAAAACCAAGTGAATGCTACGTTGTGTAGTAAAATTGATAACATACAAACCTTCTCCATGAAAAATACATGTAGGCATGTGCCGAATTTCGAGATGATCAGGAGCGCATAGAGGACAAACATACATATGCACATTCATTTATATAGATGACAATATTGCTTGAGTAACGACTGCATAACTGATAATATTATCAGTATTTGCATAACCTTGCGTGTTTGTCACTTTGGAACCCATTAAATTCGTAGGTAAGTTGCCTAACATTTGTCGCAGCGGTTACATACGTGAACTGGTCAACATTCTATACCTATGTATTCATGGTTAAGATCCCGAAATAAACAACGTTAAAAAACACGAGGGGTTGCGTTTAGAAAAAGGTATTGTGAACATTTGCCTGAGAATTCTTTTGCTTCAGAAGCAGCGTAACAAAAAAAGCGGCTCTGTGTACTAAAACACTTCGAAAACAATGCATCAGTTTTTGCTCTTCACCTTTGTTGTGTACTTTTTGTCATGTATAAGTTTCTAATATTTGAATACCTTTCTCTTTCTACAAGGCCATTTTTAAAGAAGTTGTTGGTGTTTTGTGCAGTTTAGAAACGTCTATCAGACCACCCTAGTGGAGATCATTTAGGTGTAGAGATAACCTTAAAATCACAAATTTATATACAAGCAAGTTTCTTCAGAATATGCACTGGGTATAGTAACATATTATGATGTAACATTTGGATTTAAGTTATAACTGATTGCATAGCTTCCTTAGAACATCTGGTTCTTCCATTTTCCCAGACAAGATTTCCAATTTGTATATTCATTATGTCAAATAACGCGGACAATGAATGCATTAAGTGCTCGCTGTCAGTAGAAATAGTTTGGTAAGATGATGTGTATAGTAAAATAAACATTAGACATACGCTGATTCATAAAAGGAAGTTGGTAGTCAGACATATTACCGAAGAAACGATCACTATTTTACTTTCTCTACTGGTAAGTAGGGGAAGTATTGTATTCCACCCAAAAATTCGATGTCGAGATTTCACCGGAAATACATGTTTTGAGGCCCCCGGAATCCAAAAAAAGCACTTTTAGAAAAAGGTCCGTGTGTGTGTCTGTGTGTCAGTCTGTCAGTCTGTGGACAGCATAACTCAAAAACGAAAAGTCGGTTAAAAACCAAAGTTGGTATTTAAGTTTAATGTCTTTCAAGGATGCGACACGAAGATTTTGAAGAAAATAGCCCCACCCTAAACTACCCTTTACATGGAAAATTTTTCGAAAATTTTAATTTTCTTGAAAATGGCTCTAACGATTTTGATTAAAATGTCATATGTTTGAGATATTTTGATGACAAATTAAATGTATATCTTGAATTTTCTGGATATAGCCCCTGTAGTCTATTTACTCTGGACGACTTTTGCATAACTGGTAAACCGTTAGGGATATACCAAATCATACTATACAAAAAATGTAGATCTTGCTAAAATATACAAGTTATGTCTCAATGCATTTTCTTGTAGGGTGAACCATTTCGGAGATATTCTTTGTTATATGTGTGAGTTTCGGAAAACTAAGAACTTTCGTGAAATGGATCATCGTTGTTCATTTTTTTATATGTTAAGTGTGCAAAGACAACAGAATCCCAAAGCTTTAAATCATTTGACTATCGCACAAAGCCTACTGTGTTCCAATATTCCCCTTGTACCTACAAGGAAATAAGCAATAAGATAGGTTACACAAATATTTATCTTAACACGAAGAAGATATAGGAATAAGAGTTTGTAAGAATGGTTAGTACAAGAGTAGAAAAAGTCATGTGAGTGCAACACATCAGATTTTTATATAACAAAAGCTCTGAAGTGCTGAACTGTCTTTTCAGAACATTAAGGGTTCCACTAACAAAATATTTTAACAAATTCCAAGGAAAATACATTACGAATTAAAGCTGTAACCAAAAATGTTCCCGTAATTTCAGTTTTGGATAAATAGTGTTAACATGCGTAATGGGCTAACTTGAAGCAAAAAATCAATTTTTAAGTATGTTTAGTTTGTGAGCGTAGGTATATTTGAGTGCGCGGTGTGTGTGAGTGTGTTACGTTTTGACGCCAGATTGGCCAAACCGATTGTTGTGAAACGTGATATTTAACTTGGCTAACGAAGTATCGCAGCAGTTAAACAGTGTCCATAAATAAAAACTCAATTGCCATTAAGACAGGTAACGGCGCGAACTGAAATCAGCTGAGTCTTCTATTTCAGTCATCGCCCAATGAAGTAACTTAAAGCGGTCTAATGTCGTTATTATAAACAAACAAATAAACTGCTTACTAAATCCGTACAAAAGATAACCTTTATTATGATGCTATACACTGTTATAGCCATGTTGAAGACTACCATTATTATGCAACTCTGATTCCCTTCAACCTTAATATTTAACTAGACTTAGTTCGACTTAGATTCCACTTATCAAGCGAGATGGTTCCGCGATAACGTGTGACGTAGTGGGTTCGATCCCCATGGCCTACTTTCCTGGTCCATGGGTTTTTTCGGGGGTTTGCCCGCGTTGCTAGACGAAAAGGATAATTGCATCCCCTAAATTTTCTATCAACGAAGGCGTTAGATGCAGCTTAGCAGGGGTGATGTGCGCACAGGAACTCTCTCCGTTCCTTGTTGTCCATGGGATCAGGGTGGGAGGCAACATTGGGGGCGTTGGACTCCCAGGGGTCCCCCTGGATGGTCTCGGAAGATTTAAAGACCTCCAGGTGTTGTCAATCTTGGTAAACCTCAGGGATCTCTGTACCGTTAGTCTGGTTCTGTTCGCTCGGTGTTTCCTCTCACCTCATCCTTCCTCTCGAAGGTATTTCCATTGGGAGCATAGGTACAATAAACCTGGCTTCAGTGCCGAACCCTCTCCGTATCTCCCCTACTCCTATTCCTAGGTTCCACTTAAAGAAGAGGATATATGGCATCTTAAGCCCTTTGTCCAAAGAGATGGGGAACTAAATTAAAAATCAAAATATTTCGCGTATTATTGAGGTTATGGAAAATGTTACATATCAAAAGTTCATAGGTATGATGCTTCTGGAGAGTTTTATTAAACACAACATTTCGATAGGATGAATATCTAAGAAGTTAAATACTTGGTTAACATTAATAAACCAGCTACCACGGGAAACAATATAGCTTTGATTGCCTCTGTGGTCAGATGGTTAAATTATCCTTAACCGAGATTCGAACTCGGGACCTCTTGAATGCGAGCCAGACACACTACCACCACACCACACTGCCTATGTGACCAGGGAGAATAGAGATGAGACTCTGCCGCTGTTGAGATTTGATCCCCGTACTCTTCTGTTAACAGTCATTTGGCAATTCATACAAGTCCATTAGAAAACAAAAGGTCGCTGTATAGCATGCTTGTGGCCTTCTTCAGAATCTCAGATCAAAGAATAAACTTGGTATAAACTTAGAAGCTCCACTAAAGTCAAACGAAGAAACCAGCCAAGTGAACTGACATCTTGTGTAAAACATTTCGATGCATAAACACGTGTTTTCTCGGCCGTCACATTCCTTTTCATCGTTTTTCTACAAATTATTCTTATTCCACTTCCGTTAATCATAATAAACATCGACAGCAACAGTTCAATACACTTTTTTGTTGAGATATGTGCATTGGGGTACCAGGAGGATAATACAATAATCAAATGCTTCTACTATTTTATGAACTCAGGAGAAATAAAATGAGTAACACTTGGAAGATATTTCGTAAAATATTGGAAAATTCAAGAGAATAACCAAATACTACGGAAAAGTTACTGCTGCAACTCTTATTTGACATAACCTGTGTATTTTAACAAGGTTGACATTTTTGCTGCAGTAAGGGTTTGTTAATTCATTTTTCTTGAATTTTCTGGCTATAGCCCCTGTAGTCATATTTAGTCTGGACGACTTTTGCATAACTGGTAAACCGTTAGAGATAGACCAAATCATACTGTACAAAAATGTAGATCTTGCTAAAATACACAATTTAGGTCTAAACAAATTTTCTTGTGGAGTGAACCATTTCGGAGATATTCCTTACCAAATCATACTATACAAAAATGTAGATTTTGCTAAAATACACAATTTAGGTCTGAACAAATTTTCTTGTAGGGTGAACCATTTCGGGGATATTCCTTGTTATGTGTGTGAGTTTCGGAAAACTTAAAACTTTCGTGAAATAGAACATCGTTGTTAATTTTTTTATATGTTAAGTGTGCAAAGAGAACGGAATCTCAAAGCTTTAAAAGATTTGACTATCGCACAAAGCCTACTGTATTCTAATATTCCCCTTGTACCTACAAGGAAATAAGCAATAAGATAAGTTATACAAATATTTATCTTAACGCGAAGAAGATATAGGAATAAGAGTTTGTAAGAGTGGTTAGTACAAGAGTAGAGAAAGTCATGTGAGTGCAACACATCAGATTTTTATATGTATGTTAAGCGTGCAAAGAGAACGGAATCTCAAAGCTTTAAAACATTTGACTATCGCACAAAGTCTACTGTATTCTAATATTCCCCTTGCACCTACAAGGAAATAAACAATAAGATAATTTGTACAAATGTTTATTTCAACTAACACGAAGAAGATGTAGGAAGATGTTTGTAAGCATGGTTAGTACAAGAGTAGAGAAAGTCATGTGAGTGCAATGTATTAGGCAGACACAGACTGACAAAACACACACACACACACACACACACACACACACACACACACACACACACACACACACACACACACACACACACACACACACACACCCCCACGCACGCACGCACACACACAGACACACGCACGCACACACACAGACACACATATACACACACACGGACCTTTTTCTAAAAATGTTTTTTTAAAATTTTTTTTAAAGATTCAGGGGTCTCAAAACATATTTCCGGTGAAATCTCGATATATAATTTTTGGGGGAATACAATACTTCCTCTACTTACTAGTAGAGAAAGTAAAATGAATAGCGATGTTCCATTTAACAAAAGTGGGCCGTGGTCGAGTTGGATTACCTTCCTCCGACGTTTCGCTGGAAACTGTGAATGGAATATCTCCAAAATAGTTCACTGTACAAAAAAAAAAAAAAAAAAAAAAAAAAAAAAGTTTACACAAAATCTTCGTGTCGCATCCTTGAAAGACATTAAACTTAAATACCAACTTTGGTTTTTAACCGACTTTTCTTTTTTGAGATATACTGTCCACAGATTGATAGACACATACACGGACCTTTTTCTAAAAATGCTTTTTTTGGATTCAGGGGATCTCCGTATTTCCGGTGAAATCTCGACATCGAATTTCTGAGTGGAATATAATACTTCCTCTACTTTACTAAACGTAGTAGAGAAAGTAAAAAGAATCTTAGGAAAAACCTAAAGGAATAGCCGAAAAATCGAAAACAAAAATTAAAAAGAATTTTTTTTTGTATGGGAATTGCTACTTCGGATTACTTTCAGTATACCTGTTGTTTGACTGCTGTATCTGTTTTATTTAACATCGTTGTCTTTTGTAAAGAAAGGTAGTGAATTTTGAGAAAGATTTGGTTAAATCGAATTTAGTTACATTTTGTGAACATTAATTTTGATCAGCCACTTCTATTAAGGTGAATTGACTTAAAAGTAAACAAAAAATGCATTTAATTTTGTTTTAGCGAAACTCGAGGAATTAGTTTGAGGATTTCAATATTGTAAAGTTCTCAAGGTAAGTTTAACAAATTTGAGTGACTGTGAAAACAGTTCGTTTTGCAGTGTTCATTACAATGCCATGAAGAGGACGAGCTGAAATCTTACTTTTAATACATGGTGTTTGTGGTGAACCTATCGTTTGACAGCTGCATCTATTACATTTAAACTCGTTTTTTCGTGAAAAAGAGGTAGTTGGTTTTGAGAACAGATTTGTTTTTTATGTAAATAAAAGACATAAGACTTGTTGAATTACAAACGCGTTTCATTTAGTAACCAAACAACACTCAAACCGCAGAGGATGCACATATTGTTATCGATCTCAATGAATTGGAGTTGGAGGGTTGATTAGAATTGATAATCACTTAAGAAGAGTTACAATCAAATCAATTTTAGGCGGTGTGAAGTTCACCGGGTCGTCTAGTAAATTATAAAATGTTAAATCTATTTTAGATGTGTATATGTAAAATTTTAATTAGGATAGGGTAGACCTAGGGCCTGGGCCTAGGGGTGCAGGCTGGAATGGAAAATTGTCTTTGGGAGTAGGTGGAGAAAAACATGTTGGATACCACTGCATTAACCGCATCACAGACCAAATGACACAACACAGGCATAGACCGTTTCCTACAGTGGATTTTACAGGGACTGCACTATGAGATATCGTTAACGAATGCAACATTCTTCTAGCTAATAAAGGAAAACTAATTGAGGTATGGCGACAGAATGGACCAGTTTTAGGAGGTCATGGGTGTATCTATTTGTCAATCAATGTTATGTTATGGCACTACAAGAGCCAAATTCCTCTTTCCTAGTGTACGTGAAGAAACCTGACCTTGGTAATGAAAGACAAGATGCTATTGATGCCAAGGTATCTTACTGAATCCACTTTCGTTTTACTTCTCCATTCGAACATGCATGAGCAATCGACGTATACGTCATTTGTTTATTAGAATGTGGTGAAAACTGGCCAATGTTGTTTATGTATCTGAGGTTACCGCTGGTTACTTTGTGCAATTAACTTTCAAAGATGAATGTGGAGCAATGTGCCCTGGGTTTCATATATACCGTCCCTACTGCTTCACTGGGCATTTTACCAACCTTCTTAGCCGGCGCGTTACAGAAGGAGGGTGGTGTGTGGAGCGTTCTGCCTTTGTTTTTGGCCAGGTATGTTAGGAACCTCAGGATTATATTTTTAGGTGAAAATGACACTTTTGGTTCTTGAGCTATATCATAAATATTCTATAGACATCTGTGAATCATTTTGGCTAAACATTTTCGCCATTATTATAAAAATCCAGCAACATATTTAAGTCCTCTTTGCGTTTCGTTTTAACCAAAGCGGGGTGAGGCCACCCTGGTGCTTTCTTATGTTCTCTACCACGTTTGGTAAGTAGGGGAAGTATTATATTCGACCCAAAAATTCGATGTTGAGATTTCACCGGAAATATATGTGTTGAGGTCCCCTGAATTAAAAAAAAAAAAGCATTTTTAGAAGGTCCGCGCGCATGTGTGTGTTTGGATGTATGTATGTGAACAGCATAACTCAAAAATTTTCTTGCTATAGCCCATGTACTCTTGTTTACTCTTGATGACCTTTGCATAACAGGTAAGCCGAATCTTACTATACCAAAATGTAGATCTTGTTAAAACACACAAGTTATGTCTAAATGTATTTTTTGTGTAGTGAACCATTTTGGAGATATTCCATTTATTTGTGAAGTTTTGCAACATTATACTTTTCTCAAATGGAAGGTCGTCATTCACTGTTTTATGTCTTGGTCGTGCAAAGAGATTGGAATTTTTTACCACTCTTAAAACATTTGAGTACCGCTCAAAGCTTACTGTATTCGCCTCGCACCTGGGAAATAAGCAATAAGGTAAGTTCTGCAAATTTTTATCTCAATTAACATGAAGAAGATGGAGGAATAAGAATTTGCAGAAATAGTTAGTACAAGAGTAGAGGAAGTCATGTGAGTGGAGCACATCAGATTTTTTTCTCTAAGTTTTGCATTTTGATAACATTTGTTTCCTGCATTTCAGTTTTGCACTGATTTGTACGTAAATTTGCATACATACGTAATTTCAAACGTGTGTGGCAGGAATTTACATCAGTCGGTCTGGGTGGCTCAGTTGGTTAAACGCTGGCCTACGGATCCCAAGGTCGCGGGTTCAAACCCGGCCCAGGCCTATGGTTTTTAAGTGTGCTTAAAAACGACAGCTCCATGTCAGTAGATTTACTGGCATGTAAAGGAACTCCTGCGGGACAAAATTCCGGTACACCGGCGACGCTGATGTGATCCTGGCAATTGACAGCGTCGTTAAACAACAAAATAATAATTAAAGGAATTACATCAGTATTTGATATGTCAAGTTGTATCCACGTGATATCTGCGAATATTTCTCAACCTGTACCTGGAGGGTATTCAAATCATAGGAAACATGCAACATCGTAAGCAGTTACGATCGATACGTTACGATCGATAAGCAGCAGCTTTTAGGTACGTAACTAAGAAGAATGAACAAGTAACCCAATAAGGATTATTGATATATACGTCACGTAAGACGGACGTATATCCGCGTTACTAATTATAACGTGATATTATCGGCAACCAATAACACTGGATTGTATTGCCGAAAGACATTTAGTAAGATATCGCACTTGATACTTGTCACGTGCGATCGTAACGTAAACATTCCACGATATTTACAAGAGAAGTGAGAATTTAACTTGCACAAAAATCACGAAGATCTTGACTCGAATAGTTTCGGGACCTCACATCAATATTTGTAAAAAGTGAAGATAATTTGTTGTGTTCTTATAACTTCATCGTAATAAAGTTAAATTGGTGGAAAACTGAATATATATTGAAAATATATTAATAATCGAGGCAGAGGTGGCGGACGCAGCGGCTGGGCGGCAAGCCTTGGCCCTTCATGGGCTGTTGCGCTAGGGGTTTAGTTTAGTTAGTTATATTAATAATCGCCATCATATATCCGCTGATCCCTGAGCACCCTCAAGATAAGATTCTCATCTCTAGAACAGCTAAAATAAAAATACCGCCACATTTAGCTACCCAATCGCGGGGCGCGAAAAAGAGGATAAAAAGAAGAAAGACCTAGAACATTTTCAAATAAAAAGGGCGAGATTCGAATCGTCGTCTTTGGAGATCAACATGATACTGATGACCGGACATTCGGTACATCCCAAGGACATCTCCACTTCATCTTCCCATTCCGAGGACAGCTCAATTTGAAGACCTTGTCTCCAGGATTGGATCTTCAATACGTCCTGAGGAATACGACTGAGTATCCAAACCGAGGACTCCAGGAACGTCTCAATGAAGGAAATGCAAGATAAAAGGACAACAGAAAGTAGGACAAAACCTTTTTTTTCCTAATTGTATTTGTGTTTATTAATGAAACTACGGGACCGAAAATTAATTAATCCGTCAACTATGATCCAATGGAAGGAGGTACAGTAGAAGTGGTTGAGATATCGCCAGCAGTAGAAAGAGAAGTAGCAACAGTAGGGGAAAATCAAATGATGAAAGAAATGACTGGCTTAAAGATGGAAACTAAACAAGATTTGGGCAAAGAAATCAGACAAACCTTAGGCGAAGAAATAACTCGCTTAAGGAGAAAAATCAAAAAGAATTTAGGCGAAAAAAATAATTGACTTATACTCAAAAATAACTGGCTTAGAATCAAGGATGGCAGAAAACATGGGATTAGCTTTAGAACAAAGTAGAAGAGAAATCAAACGGTATTTAGGTAAAGAAATAACTGGCTTAGAATCAAAGATGGTAGAGTTGAAAAATGATTTAAAAAAAGAAGTAGAACAGGGTAGGAAAGAATGTGACAGAAATACGATAGCAATGGAAAATAATTTAAAAGACGCGCAAGGAAATAAGCGAAACTAAGAGCACCTTAGAAAGCAAAATAGAAGCTATAGGAACTAAGATGCATAGTTTACAGATCGAAATGAAGGAAAATAAAATCATATTAGAGGAAGAAATGAAATAAATAATGTTAGAACAGATCTAGTTGGGGAAATAGAGAAATTGAGACTTAGAAAAAAAAAAAAAAAACCCAACTATAAAACAAGACAAAATGAGGAAATGAAAAAAGCAATAAGCCAAGAGAAGGAAAGTGTTAAGACAAGAAATATAGATAATGTTAGTATAAGAGGAATTGTAGTAGCAGAAATGAGCATGCTGTCGAATGTGATGCATTCACAACTAGAAGTAATTAAAGAAATGAGACTAACACAAACTAAGTAATTGAAAAATTAAAGTCAATAAGCCTTAAGTTAATTCCGGAAGGAGAACATAAACAAGAAAGAAGTAAAGTTGTGATTGGACCGCAAACGCAGAGTAACGATATTGAGATTATTCTACTAATCGAAATTACACATCCAACGTTCGATGAAGACAAGGGGATGATCCCAAGAGCACTAAGGATGATCGCCAAGAAAAGTTTAAATAATGAGGCCTTGGAATGATTAAGATTAACGCTGGCAGGTCATGTAACGTATACCTACATGTTTTAGAAATGTATTTTTATCAAGATTCTGGGGGGAGGGGGCGCCAAACAAAATCCGGCAAGGACGGAATTAGTCACGGGCAGATACGACCCTAGTCCATGGTGGACTAGTTCATGAAGGTGGCAAACGGGAAAACTACATGTCCGAAACAGAACAATGTAATTACCAGTATAATTAGACATTTCCTGAATGCCGTGCGTATAGGTTAATAGCTGCAAACCCCGTAGATTTTGCAGACGTCACGGAGCTATTAATCGCCTTTGAGACACAAAAACAGAAACCTCTAGACAACAGAAATAGGAAAACCACATATAATTGCAAAAAACGATAGATGCCGGAGTAAGTCAACCCCCGTACGAGAGGAAGACCAAGAAAGGACGACAAACAGGTCGAACCAAGAGAGGAAAGGGGCATGTATCCTCAAGATAATAACCGAAACGCAAACACCCAGGTACAGAGGGCACTACCCAGGAGGGAGTCATACCACAGCGAGCGAATAGAACGAGGGAATTCCATAGTAACAGTTCCGGTAGAAACGATCACCAGATAAACCACATCAATTTCTGTAAACGATGCATGAAGGACCAGAACAATATGAGCACACGGGGAACTCCCAGTGCCGTAGGCACACCTAATATGACAACACTAATGGTGAACGTAAGTGGGGGCGCCACACTCGATGCTACATACACAGATTTTCAAGTAAAAGCCAACAACCCCCAGGAAAACTAAATCAAGATCAATTTCGTGTCTCAGAAGTTGGTCTTAGTGGCATAAGAGACAGCAACACAAAATTCACGGCAGACAACGTAATTAAGCATGGTGATGGTTGGGAGACGGTGATGACCAACCGCCACTGATTAAAATGAAAGTTTGGGATATCACCTTACATGCGATGACTGATACCGGTGCCAACACTTCCGTCTGCGATGAAAACATTTAATACAGTTACAAAAGAAAAACTTACCGGTATGCGGTGTGTACTGTAGCACAGCCATCGGGAAAAGGAAACAACACATCAAGGGCGGAAATAAATAATTGAACATTCGACCTAGTGGCTTTAGTAGTTCCCAGGCTTGTAACACAATTAATTATTGGAAGCGACATACTGAACTACTGGACATCGAAATTTGACTACAAAAACACAAGTTCACGGTACACACCAATATAAAAAAATATGGTATCAAATTTGTGGAAGAAACAATAGTTGAGCAACAGAACTACAGCGAAGTCGATATCGATACGGATGAAAGGTTCTTTGCAGAAAACACTAGGTACACGAGAACATAAATCTGTATATCAACACTGATAAATGGAGAGATAAACCAAGACGAAGTTAGGTCCTATAATCATATGTTCTCCCACCAATGCGATGACGCAGAGGAACAACGACCTTACCAACATAATACAATGAAAACAGCCAAGACCGCGATTTATTAGGAATAATAAACAGCAAAATTACCCGTATATATAATGTTAACCAAGAGATTAACGACAGATTGAGGGAAATTCTTACAAATAAATGAAAGTGATTAATAAAAAGTTCAGGACCTGTAACAAATACGTCCACACATTTAGGGTGACCAATATCTCGCCCTATTCACACAAATCGAGGCCTATCCCAAGCTCAATATGCGAAGAAGTGGATTTAGTTATTAAACAAATGCTGAAGGATGATATAATCGAGCATACGCTACCGGATCATTTCAGAAGGGAAGGAGTTGATCAACTCATCTCGAAATTGAAGGGAGGGAAATAGCCTCCAGACTGGATTTAACAGTGTCGTTTTGGCAGGTACGAGTATCATTCCCTAAGGACGTAAAAAAGTATTCTGGTTTCTTACACCACGGGAAAGTATAGCATTTCAAGCAATGCGCATTAGGGTTATCTACCAGTAGCAGTACGTTATTGAGGGCTATGGGCAAAGTGTTTGGGGACAGCGCAAAAGAATCCAACACACAGTAGTAGATGATTTCCTGATTTACAGCGCAGATCCAAAATTTCATATGCAGCACATAGAATATATGCTTACGAAATTTTGTGTATGCAGTATGACGATAAGCCTGGAAAAATGCAATTTTTTTTTTTTTTTGGGGTGAAAGAGGAAGAATCTCTGGGACACTTTAAAACATCCGAGGGGTAAAGCCCAACCCCGAAAGAGTAAAGGCGATAGGATACATTCCTCTGTCGAAAAAATTAAAACAACTCAGGTGGTTCATTGGAGTTATACAATTCCAATCAAAATTCGTAATTAATTATGGAAAAGAATTAGCTCCATTGAGAGAGCTATTAAAGAAAAATGTGGAGGGCAATGGGGCAGAAAGCATTCGAAGGAGTAAAAGAACTAACTGTTCATGAATACAATCCTCCTTGAATGCGCAAATCCGGAATCAGCATTCCTAATCTACACAAACGCCAGCATCCACTCATCCGGGTCTAACTTAGCGCAAAAGGACGATGCAGGAGAGAATCACATGATCGCCACAGCATCACGATTCCTATCCAAAATAGAGACGAACGCATGCATCACAGAATTCCAAATTTCGGCGATATATTTTGCACTATAGAAATTCAGACAATACGTAGGTATATGAGTATAAAGTCGTGTACACGGATCACGTAAGCTTATCATTCATACAATCCTGCAAGCTAATGAACTCCGAGGTATCCAGGTATATTCACCAAATTACTTCGCATGAGATTGAAATAACACATATGTATGCCCTGGAGCGAAAAGCTCTTCAGCGATATGCTGTCAAGGTTAAGACCGGAAAAACATATTCCCGAAACCATCAATAACCCGAACCATAAAATAAAAATTATGCAAATAAATATAAAAGATGATAACGAACTGTTGAAGGATTTTGAAAATATATCGAAATTCAACAAGAGGAATGTTTGATGAGGTGCCGGAAGTGAAACCAGGTATAAACGCCAAAGTTGTGAAGTTCAAGGGGATACTGTTTAAACTTCACGGACAGGATGTAAGAACATGGAAAATAATAATACCAATCTCCCTTCAAAATAAAATAATCCTGGCATTCCACCATTCACTCGCACACGCGGGAAGCGAAAAAAACATATTTGGCTATTGGCGAAATTTTGTATATGAAACACCCGGTAAGAAAGACTAGGAAGCAAATATCGGCATGTGAACTATGCCACAAGGCCAGGGCGATAAACAAAAAGTATGATATAACAGCGAAGTCACTCCTACGAGAGGAAAGGAATGCACTCGTTACCATAGACGAACATAGAGAACTTCCTGCCAGAAAAATGTGTCACATGTCCCTTTAGTGAATCCTAAAAAATATATGTACTTCCAATGCATACCAGATTAGGAATTATGAAAAATTTCATAAAAGCTATTGATAAACCGTCTGATGTATTCTTGTACTTGAAATAAAAGTTACCCAAAGTCAGAGACGCTAAACTGAAAGAAGGGATTTTTATAGGACCACAAATACGGTTCTTAATAGCTAATGAACATTTTGAAGGACTGTTAAATCCACTGGAAAAAGCAGCCCGGCAGTCTTTCAGAAATTTATATTGCAGTTTCCTTGGAAACCATAAAGCAGAAAACTATCGTGACATGGTAGCTGATCTGCTGCATTTCTATTAGGCTATGGGGTGTAACATGTCTTTCAAAATTCACTTCTTGGACTCTCACTTAGACTTCTTCCCGGAAAATCTTGGGGCTGTCAGCGATGTGCACGGAGAGCGTTTTCATCAGCAAATTTCTACTATGGAAAAGGGGTACGAAGGCAAGTGAAGTTCCAACATGTTGGCTAACTACTGTTGGGCCAAGAAAAGCGATGTTCCAGACACAAAATGTGTCCGAAAATCGATATCTACCACTTCCTAGGTAAGTTAGTTAGACTGCTAGTTACTAATTTTACTAAAAATTATTTAAAATTCAAACGAATATCACACACACACACACACACACACACACACACACACACACACACACACACACACACACACACACACACACACACACACACACACACACACACACACACACACACACACACAAAGACCTTTAGTAGTGCCCATAATTTTTCTTCATTCCATTTCCTTATCATCTTTCAGGTATACTTTCAGGCGTGTAATGTTGGTAGTGCCAGCCACATGACGCGGATGATTGCGCATGGTAACTACTGTTCTCGGCACTAGGTGGCGTTAGGCCGGCCTTGTTCTCCGTCAGGGGGGGGGGGGGGGCGCTCAGTGCGACATCGGAACCGTGGTGTGATGGCTGTTTGGCGGGGTCTGGCGCCGGAATGAAGAGATCTCAGTACTTGTTAGGGACTTCCGCGCATCTCTGTGGCCTGTCTAGTTGCGACCCTGTATGGCACCTTCGGTTCTCTCATTTCATCCCTGCCTCCTTGGGGGTGGTAGCCACAATAGATCTGTGTAGGTCGAAGTGAGCGTGTCCCCTCTGTGTCTGCACCCTTTGCCCCTTTACCTATACTATCTGCATCACTCACATTACATGAATGTAATGTTTACTCATTTTGGCCAATTTGGTGACTTACTTCTCTCCCTTTTCCCCTATGGTCTTCAATTCCGTTCACTCAATCAGGCCTCAAAGTTCCATCATTCTAGTATAGGGATGTCCAACCTTCTCTCTTTGGAGAACCTTACGCAGTGAGCGGCTATAACCCATTTCTCCCCTTCAGTCAGGGGGACAGGCAGTCAGTATCCAGAGACGGACACAAACATCGATTTCATGGAAGTTTCTAAGTCATACCTTGAATTTTCTGGGAATGTTCACATATGACCTTATCATTCTGGATGATTTTTGCATAAATGGTAAACAGTATGAGACGAACAAAAGCTTACTAAATAAAAAATGTGGATGTTGTTAAAACAGCAATTTATGTCAAATACTTCTTTCTTTTGAGTGAATCATTTCTGAAATACGCTTTCTTATTTGTTTGAATTTGCCAATACTTATCCGTTTTTCAAATACGGATATATTATTAATGTTTTCATTCCTTGGCCTGCAAAGTCGGTCTAGGTGGCTCAGTCGGTTAGACGCTGTCCAAGGTTGCGGGTTCAAATCCGGCCCAGGCAGATGCTTTTTAAGTATATCCCATGTCAGTAGATTTACTGGCATGTAAAATAGCTCCTGCGGGACGACATTCCGGCACACCGGCGACGCTGATGTGCTACTGGCAACTGAGAGGGTCGTTAAACAACAACATAATTTAATTTGGTCTTGCAAAGAGAACGAATTTCAAAGGCATCGCATAGCAACCAGCTATCGCTTAAAGCTTACCGCTTCATCCCTCTTACCTACAAGAAAATTCGCTGTAAGGTAATTTCTGAAAATGCTTATCTCGATTAAAATACAGTGGATAGTGTGTATAAGAGTGAGTATAGCTCTACATATATATGCGAACACAATTTCTCCAAACTGAACTATATTAAACGTGTGTAACGCAATATGTCGCGCGGCTATCACTTCGTGGACCCGTATGTGGTATTCGTGGTGGAGAGAGTGGCATCTGGGTGGGTTTTCTCCGAGTTCTCCGGTGTCCCCCGCCACTCATTCCGCCAACTGCTCCACCATCACCTTTCCTTTCGTCGATCTCATAAACTAGTGATTCTTTTATTTACTTGGTCACTTGAGATCCACACAATGACCATACATTATCTCAAATTAAATAATAGTGATTCCGTTTGATGCACAATACGTAACACACAACATAACTATGACCCATTACCTCTGGTCGAATTGTCAGCGTTCTGACTTCTCAATCCAGATGTAATGCTTCAACTCCGGGGTGTGACGGGAAATCCCTCCAAGGCAGTGAAAATGGTGCGTTTAATGGAAAAACAAAATTTGGAAAACCAATAAGCTTAGCGAGTAAAAATAGTATCAGTGACTTACCAAGCCAAAGCCCCGATATAACCATGACGTTAAAAGTGGTTACACAAATGAAACAATAACAAAAGCTATTACTATATTGTATGTCAATTTGTTAGGCTCCTTTGAAGATCCCAGTTCAACCTAGGATTACTTAAATGTACGAATATAACAGCGAATATTTAGAAAGCGCCTAGTGCTACAGAAAATGTTGTATGATGTACACTAAATATTTCATTGAACTCCATACTTTTGTGTTAATGCTTTGTCTGTCGTTTTTTCTATACAGAAACATCTTCCTTCCACATCTTGTAGCAGTTTTTTGTATAGCGCTTATGATATACAAAATATATCAAAGTTACAAAATCCATTAATAGCAAAGGGTTAAGAATATGTACCACAGGTGAAGGGATGCCAAAAAGGCACTACCAAGGATCATTAGCGAACGTCCCAAACATTAAGAAACGAGATACAATTAGTTTGGCAAGGTCTTCAACATAAAGAAAAGGAGCCTGCTATTGTATTTTTACAAAGTATCGGAAACCCGAGGGGTTTCGCCAGAGGGCAAAGTCTTGACTTAATGAAGTGAGGGCCATTATGGATGTTTGGGAAGCTAAAAGGAGAATGACAGGGACAGTAGGAGACAGGCATCGTTACGAGGGAGAGATACATGTAAGCAACACGGTGAAAGTTCGTTCCAACGGTTACGTGAAACTGCATATTTTATTCTATTTAAAATTGTTCAGCAAAGCTTAAACGTGTAAAAATAAAACAAATAAAGGGTTCTAACAAAATTACAATGTCGCTCTCTGTAACCACCACGGATACCCGAGATTAAGACTCATGTGTGAGCAGCCGTTACGAGGGAGAGATACATGTAAGCAACACGGTGAAAGTTCGTTCCAACGGTTACGTGAAACTGCATATTTTATTCTATTTAAAATTGTTCAGCAAAGCTTAAACGTGTAAAAATAAAACAAATAAAGGGTTCTAACAAAATTACAATGTCGCTCTCTGTAACCACCACGGATACCCGAGATTAAGACTCATGTGTGAGCAGCCGTAGGCACCCATAAAAGAAGCAGTCAATCGAGTGATATAAAAATGCTTCAATCTCTACCCACTTTAACAAGTATGCAGGTCAGTTCTGAAAGAAAATGCTCTATGAATCATTTGGCATTGT